>JARFJB010001682.1:6630000-6965000 GCA_036346205.1 Vesta saturnalis | reverse complement strand
GTAGATTTTTGGAGAAATTCAGCGGCGGAATGTGGGATTTTATTAGGTTCAGTTTTTGGTTTTTATCAAATATTTCTAAAAAACCTGCATATATAAAGATATAAAAATACCCAGTCATAGATCTTTAACATATCGATTAATCATGTTTTATTCAATTTTTTGATACGATGTACAATTTATTGATAAAAAATTCCTAATGTACAATTTCTGTGTTAGCTAAAATTTTACTTCAATTTCTGAATGACGATTCATTTTATAGAAAAAGTGCAGACATGTTTTTTAAAGAAAATTTTATTTTACATAACTTTTCTTTATAAAGTTTCTTAATATAAGGCAAAGTAAGTTTAAAAAATAATTAAATATGAATGAAAATGGTTAAATGTATCGATATTTTATAGAAGCGGGTGGCTTTTTTTTTTTAAGTTAACACGTATTATTTATGTCTATCAGGAATGAAGTTTCAAACGTCATTGTGACAGATTACAGATTACAGTTTTCGTTATGAACGTATGAAAGAGGTTGAATAGTTATGCTAAAATAGATTATAATTAAAATTATTTCATTTCTTTAATTTTTAAGTTAGCATCCAGATGTCTACTAATCTCTGTCTGTCAAGAAGTTTTAAACGTCTGTGTGAGATGGATTATTGTTTTTGCTTTTAAAATGTTGCATATTTACGTGATGAGCTTATTATAAAAGTATATAAAGTTATAATTATTCTAAAAAATGTTATTAAAATTATTTCATTTCTTTTGATTTCCATTTTGTAGGTTGGAAGTTCGTGTGGTGTTCCACACCAGATATTTTTGGAAAAAACTGTAATAATGAATACTGCATACAACTGTCATTTAAGTCAAAATTAATAATCATTTGAAATAAAGTAAATAGAGTCGTTAAAAACCAAGCAAGGATGTTAGAGTGAACTTATGAGCAGCATACAGAAATCTGTCATTGTTTGCAAAGAAAGTTTTTGAGTATCGTTGCCAAGTACAGTTTTATCAGTAAAAAATTAAGTTCTCGTTGGATTTGAACATGGAAATACAATTTTTATTAATTAAGAAAACGTGAATTGCAGGCAGCACTTAATTATAAAATTGAGTTTTGTATATACAAAGCGTCGAAAAAGAATTCAATGTACATAGGGTGTAAGACACCTTCATATATTTATATTCCTTAGCGCTTCTGTTTTCGTAGAAGATAGTAGCCATTTTTTTCAAGCTGGACGCAGTTTGGTATTAGTTCAAATGTTCGCCGCGCAATTAACCAGTGATAATGGTTGTTTTCTAATGGGGAATCTAACATATTGAAGCCTGTTGGAAGCAGTACACACTCTAATGTCAGGGATTATCAAAGAATTTTGTGGAGGTCGAATCCAAACGATGAAATTAAAACATATGGGTTAACAAGCGTAATATACGGTACAATATTAGCTCCATTTGTAGCTGTTAGAGCTCTTCAACAATTTAGGACATGATGAACGATCAATTTTTTTCTATTAGCATGTAACACCATAATGCAGGATTTTTACGTAGATGATGTTTTAATATGCTCTGATGGTATCGATAAGCTTATTGAGATAAAAAATCAATTAATCAAAGCGTTACATAAAGGAGGTTTCGAACTTCGTAAATTTAAATCTAATCGCAAAACGTTATTTGAACCCCATGGCTCTGATCTATAATTAACATGAACAACGGAAACTCTACAAAAAGTCTTGGATTACTTTGGAATCCTAATGGAGATATATTTAAGTATTCTGTTAACGTCAAATCCCAAAATAAAATCAGTAAACTCACTATTTTGTCCATCATTTCAAAGATTTACGGCCCTCCAGGTATAATTGGACTAGTACTAGTGAGAGTTTATTTTATAACACTTGTGGTCTTTAAAATTGGATTGGAATGATTCAGTTTCAATCGACTTATCGAACCAGTGGAAAGAACTTTTGCAGAAACTATATTAAATGACTTCTCAATACCACGAAAAGTTATCATCAATAATATTTCACCATGGTTAGAAATCCACGGATTTTGTGATGCTTCTAAACTTGCATGTGGTGCTCCTTTGATTATGATAACAACTAAAGTAACTTTATTTTATGTGCCACACCGCGTGTATCTCCTTTAAAGAAATTAATGATTCGGCGCTTAAAGTTTTGTGGTGCTCCACTCTTAGCGCAACTCGTGAACAAGGTTAAACGAACGCTTGAAGTACAAGATTCAATAACCAATCAATACTACTGGATTGAAGTATAGTTTTGTGTTGGGTCTATAATCATGCAAACCTTAAAACGTTTGTAGTAACGCGGATTGGTAAAATTGTCAGGTTGCGTTGACGCACCCTGTATGTAGGATGTTATAATGACATGTATTACGTGTTTTGAGCACGAGTGTATTGAGTTTGAACGAAAAAAAAATTTTTTTTTTGTGTGTGTGCATAATGCATGTGGGTGTATGATACGCCACTGGAAATGTAGGAGAAATATAATTCAGTATGTAGATACGTGTATTTGAATGTTATAGAGACATTAGTGTTGGAATAATTAGATTCTGATGAATGTAAATGTGAAGAGAAATTTGCCGATGGGACGATAATGCTTGCCACTGTATCGCTACTGTTTTGCTGCCGTTAGAAATGGAATGTTGTTGGATAAATGAGTAATTTTGGTCAGAAAATGTGAAGAATAAGTGTAAAATGTTTTAGAAAATATGTAGAGAAAGATTGGGTATGTTTAAGTGTTAATTTCCGAAGGGTTTTGTAATGTTGTGCAATTTGTTTTAAGAATACGTGTATGTATATGGATTTGAGACCTTAGACGGTGCTTATTTTTGCAAATGTTGCGGAACGAGATCGAGCGCAAGTTGGAGATAAATGTTAAAAGTTGTGTAATGGCCCAGAGTGGCTACTGAATGAATGTGGTGACGAAAAATGATTTCTTCATGAAGTAATTGAAAAATTTGTAAGTGAAAACAAATATGGCGATGTATTGTAATTACACGCGTGCTTGTATAGAGGGAAGCATCTATTGGAACTATGGAATTTTGAGTGAATACTATTGGAGAATATAACGCGGAAGGAAGACATGTTTAAAGATGGATGACTGAAGTTATAAATAGGAAAGTCAGGGATTGACGAGTTAGTTAGAGTTAGTTAGGGAGTTAGCTTTTGGCTTGTGATGAGAGCTCGGTGAGACGCGCGCGCGAAGGTTATGTGATAGAATGGGATGATGTTGGTTATGTTTGTGAATTTTAATGAGGCAGTAATTGTTTAAACAACTGCGTAACCCGAACCGGGGATGAATCGTAAAGACATTCATAAATAAAATTGAGATTGAAGATAAAATTAGTTTGTTTATTTTCAAGAAAATAATAAGTGCGTAAGCAGATTTATAAAAGATAACAGTTGTTATGTTAAAGTGTTAAGTGCAGCGCGTGCTCTTGTAACGAGATTCAGCTAAAAGTATTTATGAGACCACCTGTTAAGTGAACGAAGTGTTCGTTGTATATTAAGCCAATGTTTAAGTAACGTTATGTGACATTGAAAATTTATTTGTATAAGAGACTAGATTGGTGTAAAAGTTGCTAGAATTTTTCTTTTAAGAGGCAACCAAAGGTTTACCGTTATTACATGTTTGTGGGAGTAATAACCTTGCATAGTGAACTAATCGCGAGTGCACAGAGGAATAAGTTTTGTTGAGCCTTTGTAATGTGCGTTCATGCAATTTAAAGGATTACCAATGGACTACACATAATTGATTTACGGAAGAAAGAAGAAAGAAAATCCAAGGATTAATGAACAATTTTAAGTAAGGAATATATCTAAATATTTTGAAAATTTAGTAAAGTGCGATTATCTCTTTGGTTTAGTTCATTTGTGTAATGTGATTAAATATTAATTAGCTTAGAAGCGAAAAGATAATCGTCCTCGAATTATGTTGTGTTGGGTTGTATAGTATTAAGAATTTTGCAGAAATTGGTAGTGACGTGTGGTTTTGATTTTCAACCACGCTGTAGTGGTATATGTAAATATATTTGTGTTTGTTTCTTGTCATTTGTTTATTATTTTATACAGGACAATATATGTATTTACCGTTGATTGTTATTCTGTTGTTTATTTAGCCAGGTATGAAACACAGTTGTAACATTTACTTAATTGGTGATCTTGTTTTGACAATTTTAAAAGTAAGCTCTGCATATTTTAACTTTCCGATTTATGAGCAACCAGAAAGATTTTATTAGTCAGGTTGATTGCAAAATTTTCATGTTTGTTTCATTAGCGCAATGCACTAGTAACGGATCAGTTGTTAGTTTAAATTTCATTAAGTATAACAAAAAAGTTGGAGTTTTGGAATCTTAAATTTTTATGAATGTCAATACGATTCAGAAATATTATAAAAAGTAAATTAAATTTAAAAGATATCGTTCATGTTAAGAATTTTAAAAATTAATTACCGTTCATTGAATGAATTTGAATGATCAATTTTATTTTGGAAGTTTTGGTATACGAGGTGTATTCAAAAAGTTTTTAATTACCTGGGTAGTACTAAATTTATTTGAGTTTGAGTTGAACTGTTTTGGACGAGTGTTTGTTTTAGAACCTTCGTATAGGAGTTTACCGAGTAAGCACAATCCTACTTTCCACAATAAAGTAGGGTTAATTAACATCCAGCTTAAGACAATTATTTTAGCAAAGTTTCGATTGTGGTGGCGCCTAGAGACATATTTTCCCGAATTGAGCTATTTGAATGTAGGTGTAAGGTGTTTGAGCATATTAATCATTCATTTTACTTATTATTTCGACCACGCCCATCTCCCTGTTAGCTGGCTTGGCAACCCGCTTACATTAGTAAGCATGCACGACGCCTAGTGCGGTTTGGACGTGTAACAAAATCAATTACTTAAGCAAAGCAACTTAACGAAACATTATGGCCCGTAACACCTTACACAAGCAAGTGACCGCGTTCAACACGAAAGGAAAGTAATTCAGATATCCATAATTAATTCAGAGTTTAATATAATATCAAAATTTTCCACTCTTACAAAATTGTAGGAAGTGAGCGCATTCTGTTTAAAAGGGTTGGAATGGAATTTTGCTTTTATAAAAACAATTAAAATTATGCAATTCCATGAATTTGCAAATGACATAAAACATTTACAAAAGTACAATCACGCAGCAAGTAACAGCAAACTATTATCTTTAAATCCTTATTTAGACGAAATCAGTTAAGCTTTACATGATTTGGTGGGTATCCCGGCACCAGTCAGCTCTTAGATATGATTTTTTTTTTGTTTAAATTCCTTGAGATTTATGTTTTCGTGACATTTCTGAACTAGACCTTTTCTACACAATGTTACGTGTGAAACTACCTAATTACGCTATTCTTGAAATAAATAAGGTCTAAAGTTTTTCCACCCACAGATGACGGTTTGGGTACCTGGGTACCTCTGTTAGTTTTAAATCTTACATGAAAGGTCAATTTGTTTGTTGATTACATTTTTGACGTAAAGTTTGATCTACAGGATGTTCATTACAAACTGGTTTGCAGCAGGATTTACACTCTTTACGAGTCTTCCTTTGCTTGTGGTTTATTTCTCGACAAATTTGACATTGTCAAACTACCATAATACACCCAGAAGCATCATGCATCAATAACAATGAGCTCGATAATTTCCGAGAGACTGACTGTAAAATAATTACCAACGAATTTTGGAATAAGCGATCGCACTTGTATAGCTGGCAAGCTCAGCTCATTACCAAGATCTTCTAGAAATCGTTGACCTTGATCAGTTGCTCTAAATCTTTCGATTGTGTTTCTTGTATATTCAATAAGAGGTCAACCCGAAACGTCAATAATGTTACAAAAAAAATGGTAGTAACCATCGATTGGTCCTACGTTTATTGTATATTCGCTTAGCATCTTATCCATAGTGTCAACGCCTCCTTTTGTCTGATTATATTTTATTATTTCAGGCTTCGCAACGGTAGTATTATCTACTTGGCCTGTTGTGTGCATCGTTGATAAAAGGATAACAGATTTGTTCTTCTTTGGAATATAAAACGATAATACTGCATCTTTGATGCAGTCGGACCTGCAGGTACCATTTTATACTTGAGATCAATCTAAATTTACCAAATAGTAACTAATTCACTTTCAATTCCATTCTAATTTGCTTAAGTGAGACTTAATTATTTATTACTAAATTAAATTAAATACAAACAAAACAAATAAAGAAATATGTACATACAATTGTACGCAATCGTGCTTATCAGAAAACTTATGTAAAATCAACAAATATTCCAGCTTTCAGTACTACTATTAACGCTGACCGTATGATTAACATTAATACGGGTAACAGAGTGCATATTAAGAATGTAACACTGTTAGTGCTCTGGTTTGTTACAAAAAGGGACTAATACAGTTGTTGAAGGTAAAAATCAAATCCAATTCGTTATTACCAGAATACAACAAAGTTTCATGATTAACGGTTATAGCTCATAGCGCTTACAGAAATGTAAAACCCTTACTTCTGATAGGGATGAATGTTTTCAAATAAAAATGTTTTATGTGAAAAAAGCACACATGAACCAAAATAATTTTTACTTAAAGGTCATTCATAACTATAAGTTACTATCTTCAGATATGGACCGCAATTTAACTTATTAACATTTAAAAAATTTTCATAATTGCAACAGGTATAAAAGAAAAATTAATATATAGCGTAACAAGAAATATTCGTTTTCATATTACTTACCTTGTTGATCACGTTTTAGCTTTTTATTTCCGTTTATCTTGTTAGATTGTTGAATTTTTATTTAACCCCTTTTATGATATATTGATCAGTTTATCTACACCTAAAAAAACCACCTGATCATAAAATATTAGATATATTGAACTGATAAAATTGATTTAGTGCATCCTCTTTTACATTTGTTGCACAACACCAAAAAGATACTTATTTGATACATGTCAATAGAAGCGAGTTGTTTTCTAAAATTTACAATTAGAAACTAAGTACACTTAATTTATGGCTATGTAAATAGTTTATTAAAAGTTGTAACCATTTACATTGTTACGTGTATTCCGTAAATTAGTTAGATTTATTATTTTAGTTACCTTCGATGTGAACACGAGTCTAATGTGAGTTACCTAATTCAAAGGTGAATAATATAGTTGGTTGTTATTAATTTAATACTACTATTTGTACGTTGAACACAAATGGAAATTACCTTTACATTATCGTATATTTGTCTTGGAATTGGAAATGAAAAATCTCAAGCTACAGTGCGTTTAAGACAAGATTAAAATAGTTATTTTGTACAAGTAAGTACTTATCCTTTTAGTACGCTTTATGTAAATGAAGAATCAGTTAGTGTTATTCTGATACGGTTAAACAAAAAAAAAATCTCCTAAGATAAAAACATTTGAGTTCGTAACCTATCGCAACTGTAAGTTGTTGGCATAGGTCAATACACGTCTCATTATTGAATACAGTGTTGATCATATTGCATTTTTAAATTTTAAGTAAATATAGACTATAAGGTTGTACAGTGTTTAATTTAGTAATTTTAAGATCGTAAGGTTTTACGAAAAATATAGTTTTAGTGATTTTATGCTGATAGATTACCTATTATGCATTGAGAGACAAAATTTCTCAATTTTGTTGTATTTTAATTATTAAACCTAGAAATTGAGTGGTATCCAATAGAACAAATGCTAATACTGATTACATCTACGGATAAATCTCTGCTTCCCTCACACCTGGAGATCAAGGAGTTCTCAATCACAGTAAGTTTCATAAGTTTGTATCTCATTGAGTTAGACGGTGGTGCAATTTACCTTTGTAATATAACAAAAAGATACGCCCCAAATTTTTATTTGTTATAGTGTGCGCGTGTGCGAGTGTGCGTGTGTGCGTGTGTGCATATGTGTGTGTGTGGGTGTGTGTATGTGGGTGTGCGGGTGTGCGGGTGAGCGGGTGTGCGGGTGGTAGGGTGTGCGGGTGTGCGAGTGTGCGGGAGTGCGTGAGTGAGGGTGTGCGGATAAGCGGGTATGCGGGTGTGCGGGTGTGCGGGTGAGCAGGTGCGCGGGTATGCGTATGCGTGTGCGTGTGCGTGTGCGTGTGTGTGTGTGCGTGTGCGTGTGCGTGGGCGTGTGCGTGTGCGTGTGCGTGTGCGTGCGCGTGTGCGTGTGCGTGTGCGTGTGCGTGTGCGTGTGCGTGTGCGTGTGCGTGTGCGTGTGCGTGTGCGTGTGCGTGTGCGTCTGCGTGTATGTGTGCGTGTGAGTGTTTGTGTGTATGCGTGAGTTCGTGCGTGCGTGCGTGTGTGCGTGTGTGTGTGTGTTTGTGTATGTGTGTGTGTGTGTGTGTGTTTGTGTGTGTGTGTGTGTGTGTGAGTGTGTGTGTGTGTGTGTAAGTGTGGCTGTATCCACAATGGCTCCAGAGAGAAAATACCTACCTACTTAACATTTTGTATTTAAGTTTTCATATCGCTTGGATCTGATTAGACCTGGGAGAAATCCAGCCGTGAAAGGGGAGTGTTCATTAGGGGCAGTTTTCATCAAATAATTCTAAAACAGTGGCATATTTCAAAGATATAAAAATATGTAGATATAGACGTTAAACCTTTGAATTAATTATGTTTCATGGAATTTTTTGATACGGCGCATAATTTAGCGGCAAAAACCCTAAGGTAGAATTTATGTGTTTGTTCATATTTTTTAATATCTGATTAACGATGAATTTTATAAGAAGTGCGGACATATTTATTAAAGAAAATTTAATTTTACATAACTTCCCTTTATAACGTTTCCTAATACGTGTAACGCAAGGTAACTCTAAAAATTAATTAAATATGATTGGAAATGTCTATACTGTATTATTGATCTCTCAGAAGTTAACATGCATTTATGTCTATTAGTCCCTATCTGATGTGAAGTTTAAAACGTTACTGTTTTTGTTTTTATAAAGTTGCCTGTTTTCGTTATTGACGTATAAGAAAGACGTTGCATTGTTATCCCAAAAAATTATAATCTAAATTGTTCATTTCTTTTAAGTCTTTAAATTGTCATCTTGGTGTCCATTAACCTCTGCCTGACATGAATTTTTAAACGTCTGTTTAGATTATTGTTTTGTTTTTACAATGTTACCTGCTCTCGTAATGAACTTATTGTAAAATCGGTTGCCTCGTTATCCTAAAGTATGTGGTGCGGAACACAACACGACCCTCCAATCTACAAAATGGAAATTAAAAGAAACGAAATAATTCTAATACAATTTTTTTTAGCATAATTATGCAAGTTTCTTTTATAATAAGTTCATTACGAAAATAGGCAACATTGTAAAACTTTAATTTGAGACAGAGGTTAACAGACATCTGGACGCTACCTCTTTTTGAAAACAGCCCACATTGTAAAAACAAAAACAATAATCTAAGTCAGAATGGCGAATAAGCTTCATGTCAGATAGAGATCCATAGACATAAATACACCTTAAAATAAAAAAAATTCCAAAGCCGCCCGCTTCTAAAAGAGATCACTATTATAGCTTAACCATTTTCGTTTATACTTAATTAATTTTTACACTTAACTTGAGTTATATTAAAAGACTATAAAGAAAATTCTACCTTAGGAATTTGTATCGCTAAATTAACCACCGTATCAAAAAATTGCAAAGAACATAATTAATCGATATGTTCAAGATCTGTATCACAGGTATTTTTATTTCTTTGAAAATGTTTACGAAATATTTCATAAATACAACAAAAAATGCCCCTGATAACCCCCCTCTCTGCCACTGGATTCACACAAAATCTAACCAGCTCCAAGCAAAATCAAAGCAAAATTAGATACAAAATTTTAAGTACGTTGGTGTTTTCGTTCTGGAGTTATCGTGGATACTAACATATGCACATCCACACACACACACGCACGCACGCACGCATGCACGCACGCGACGCTTATACGCACACATACGCGCGCACGGGTATACGCATACTCACACGCACACGTACACGGACACGTACACGCACAAGCACACGCACACGCACACGCGCACTCACACGAACACGCACACACGAACACACACACGCACGCACACACACGCACACACACACACACACACACACATCCAGTAAAACGAGTTAAATTTAGCGATAGTGAAACAAAGTCAATATTCTCTATCTACATATGTATATGTTGGTTGGAAGGTAGAAAATGTTATTAAAATTGTTTCATTCCTTTTAATTTAAATTTTGTAGATTGGAAGGTCGTGTGCTCGCCTTCTATCAATTTTTGGATCTTCTTAGGGTAATTGGTTCCCCTCTTCATGATAATTCTTCTTGCACTAGAATCCTTGACAAGGTTCGCTTTACCTTAATTCCAAATAGTGAATCTTGCAGTTGTCAATAGTATAAGAATCTCCCCAAAATGTACCCACTTGAGAGTAATGCCGGGCCCACAGTATATAGATCTTAAATAAATAAACAATTGTAAACCCCAATAATAGAGCGTTACAATACCAATGTTCGGTTAAACAGAATCTATCACACTTTTCAGTTTCAAGAAAAACTTTCGATTCTCCAATCTTCTTCTTCAAGCATTGAACATTGTGATGAATGGTGACAAATTGATTTTTGGATTTTTTAAGTACTGCACTAGTATATCCTGCGTTAATTTAGATACCGTAGGACGAGGTAACTTTGAAATAATATCAAAAATGAACTGGAAAAAACTGCCAAAAGTTAATTTTTTCAAATGGCAACCTCCATTTTTTTTTAATTTATCTGGTTAATGATTAAAAATAAGGCTAAGTTTTATGATGTTGTCAGTTGCCAAAAGTTGTAGTTTTAGAAGTATTGGAAATTTCAAATTTTTAAATGGCGAATTTCCTGGGACTGATAACACAGTTACTCTTATTTGGCAATGTAAGGGGGCGTTGAAAAATAATCAAATGCTGGATAAATGTAACAAGTGGTCATTGTAACATTCTACTGTTTAATAGTTATTTATATATCAAGGGAGTTATGGGTATGTTAATTACCGAGGGCAACGAATTGCAATCCCGAGGGACATTAGTCCCGAGAGATAGTTAAGGCCGAAGTTATTAACATACATAACTCCCGTGATAGCTAAATAATTTTATTTCATACTAATAATTTAAAAGTGAAATATTTTTTTTTTTTTTTTTACTGGTGTGCAGTTGTCTTTTTTCATAGTAAAAGTAACATGTTGGGATTTGTTTTCATTGATTCTAATTCGCCACTTGCTGGCCCACCATTGGACTTTGTTGAGATGAGCTTGAAGATACCTTGAGGCAGATTGTGGGTTGGTGTGCGAGGCTAGGATGCCATATCGTCAGCATAAGTTGCAGATGTAGTTAGACGCGATGTAGGTAGATCTGCTGATAATAAGTATAAGATGGGACCCAAGCACTTCCTGAACGCCAGAGGAGATAGGGTGTATCAATGTGTTAAATCGTCTTTATATTTTATTATAAAATGCCTGTTGGTTATATAAGATCTGAGAATTTCGTACATCTGATAAGGTAGGTGTTGTTTTAGTTTGAAACATAAGCCTTGATGCCAAGCTCTATCAAAGGCTTGTTTGACATCTAAAAAAGCTGCAGAGCAGTATCTTTTTCCTTCAAGGTCCCTGAATATCTTGTCAGTTATTCTATGGACCTGCTCCACGGTGCCATGTTGTCTGCGGAACCCGAATTGATGTTTAGGAATTAGTTCTTGACTATCCAGAATTGGCGTTAATCTGTTCAGAATCAATTTTTCGAGGATCTTAGCCATAATGGGGAGAAGACTTATAGGCCTGTATGATGTGATTTCCGTCGGTGGTTTACCAGGTTTCAATTTATTCGCTTGGCGTGTGGGGGTTCTACTACAACGCTATTGTTTAGCAATAATTTTATTTTATAGATTTCTTTATTATTATCTTGTTGTTTTAATTCTACTACAAACATAGGTAGCGATTTTTGGATGTTCCTTGTTTAGTTTTAATGTTCCAGATATTAAGAACTGAATGCCCAAGAGCTTTTAGTTCATTCGTGATGTCTGCCGTGTCTGTGGAATAATGAATGTTCTTGATAACAGCTCTAAAACTTCGGTCTTGTTTCGCTTATAAGTGTGAAATTTTGTATTTTTTCGATAAGTTTTTAATAATGGTGGAGTAGATTTCACTTGTTTTGCTTTTGGATCTTTACTTGTTCGCTATCTATTGCCTTCAAAGTATAATTGTCTTTAGCTACCTCATTTAATAGGGTTATTAATGGTTGTATGTTTTAACCTCTGCTATGAATATTGAGGTGGTTGTGGATTTTGAGTTATCTTGCTTTGTTCTTCTGTTATATTTTCATCATCTGCTTCTGTACTTAATGGGTCATATCTATTATCAGTTTTAACTGGTTCTCCAGCCAGTATTGGTTCTTTTGGTTGCTTGTTGAGTATCTTCAGGACCTCGATTACGTTTTTTAGTATTTATAGTTTGCCATTCGTTTTGTTGCTTATCGGTATTAGATAGATCCATATAGATGGGAAGCTGATTAGTTTTGAAAATTAATCGTCGGTTGGAGTATGAGTATGTCGGTAATTGTGAGTGATTTTGTGGTGGATAAAATTGTTGAGACATATTGTAAATTGGTTGTTGCAATAGTTGTTGCGGTTGGGTTTGCCCCATATAATAATTATTTGGTTGGTTATATGTCATTTTCCCAAGAGAAAGTGACAATTAATTTATTATGGAGAATGTGAGATAAAGTAAATAACTATAATAACTATAATATGAACTAAAGATATCACTGACCTGTCGGTCAGGGATATTGATATCGCTCGTTTCGTTCACAGCACTTAATAACAACCTTGCACTGCGAAAGTCAAACGGGAACTGAAAGTGAAATATGGAAATGAAATCTTTTGGTTATTAAAATTAAATGAAGGTTGTTTTCAAAATTAAGTAGGCATGGTTACTATGGATATATCAGCCGACAAGTTCATAAATATCTGTCAAATCCATTAATTTAATAAAGGAATAAAAACCTAGCGAGAATTTCAGGTGAAGGATTTATAACTAATCGCTTTTATACTAATAAATCATAATTATAATTATAAAGGAAATTTGAAAATTAAATTTTGTTGGTTATTAAAATTAAATGAACGTTATCCAAAAATTAAATAGGCATGATTACCATGTATATAAAAACTGGCAAGTTTTCAAATGTTTGTCAAAATACATTAGAATTATTAGAGGGCAGTTATAGATCTATAACTGCCTAGATACTAGTTCATAACTTCCCAAGGGAGTTATTAACGTGTTTATGGTTACGGTAACTAAGGTTTTATTTTCTTATTACGTAATAGTATTAAATAAAAGTTATAAACAACCATGCCGGGGCGCCTAAATTACTCAAACGAAGATTATTTATTATTTATGGAGAACGTAATCAAGTTATTGCCATTCGATATATGCAAAATCAAAAGCCATCATCATATGCAGTTAAACAAATAATAGAGAATTTCAAGAACTTTCGATCCGTCAATAATAAAAAAATTTAAATAGCTATTTTGGGATAGTTTGCCGCATATCTGACAATGTATGTATGACAAGCGGCGTTTTAGTCAGGGTTGTGAAAGTCAACAATTCACAGAATAAATAAATTTCATCCATACACATTTTGCATTGTCCAACTTTTAAAAGAAACCGATTTTCCCAGACGAGTGGAATTTTGTGATTTTTATGATAACTTAGGTGCAAGAAAACAATTTTTATTTTGGACAGACGAAGCCAAATTTACAAAAAAAAAATGGATCATTTAATCGCCATAATTCTCATTATTGGAGTGATTCGAATTTAAGTGTATTTAGAGAATATTTTCAAGAATCTTGGCATTTTAACGTTTATTGTGAGGTAAAAAATTATGGCGTCGTGACGCCACATTTTTATCAACAAAGCTTAAATGGTAAGTCAGAGTTTAGAGTTTTGCATCATTCTAGATACATTTTACAAGCATAATGGTACACCTCCACGTGGTGGATGGATATGTTATCGACAATTTTTTACTACTTTTGACGATCAGTGGATAGCTAAAAATGGTTCTTTCCTTTGGTCACCCCGCTCCCCATATCTTTCAGTGCTAGATTTTTTTATTTAGAGTACAATTAAGGATCGAGTGTATAACTCTCCCTTAACAATTATGGAAGATTGCATGCCAGCGAGTAAGGAATGAATTTACGAATTTGAATCCCGAGTAAACAAGAAAAGCAACCTATGAACAAGTCCTACCTTGATTTTGGCAATAGTAGAAACAATGTTGACGTTATGTCAGATCAGTATAAGCTCACAGATTCATTAGGTATCTAATTACTGCTCAACTGAATTGTTAGTACAGCTTGTAGTGAAGAATATTGAAAATTATGCCAATAATAACTTATTAAATTTGTGTTATACGCATGGTGAATGTCCAATAGTTGTCTGACGAACATACGGATTATTTAACAAACGATATTAGTACCTACCAACAATGACTCCCAGAAAATTCACAAGCATCGAAGCTCGGTTTATGGTAACTGGGAATGTAGGAGAAACTCGAAATCACCTAAAGTCGTAATATGTAAAAAAGGATAACGAGGTGAATGTGTTGGCTTATTTTCAAGCTTATCCACGGAGTGCAACTGCAGCAGTATCTCAATCCTCAGAGTATTAAAAAAACATAAAATGTGTCCTTTTCCGGGAATAACCGTGTATGGATTACCTAAAGATAATAATACATAAAAATGACCAAAGATCTCAGACTTCTTTATAAAATTATGAGGCAGACAAGGAGTTGTAAGTCAGCGAAATAATCACTGCTGGGCACAAGACAATGTACGTGTCATAAGGAAACAACCACCTGAACCACTTAAGTTTTAATGTTGTTTGTTTAATTATAGACAATAGAGTAGTATATCAAGTGTCCCATAAAAATTTGAATGGGACTACATATCAGAGAGTTTATGGGTGATTTCCTAAATACTCTACTTCCACGTTAGAAAGCAAAAAGTGGATATCAGTTGGATGGTGCTCCTGCACATCTGTACATGAACAGTTGATCTTATATTGGAGGATCGGTGGATTGGCCCACAGGGACTTTGGATCTGACCATCCAAGTCACCCGACATGACGCCTTTGGATTTTTACTTCTGGGACCACATAAAGGACATAAAGTAGAAATTCCAAAATGGCGATCATATAGAATAATTCTTGTAATTTTTCATACATGTACTATTTCTTGTCATTGTGTTCCAATTTTTGTATGCTTTTCATGTGTTATTTCATTGTTATATTCTTGTTTTGTTTTCATGTTATAATTAAAGTGAAAATCTACCGTTGCAGTCATGCTCATTTAATTTCGGAAAACAAACGATGTTTCGGTTTCTGTCAAAAATCATATTAAAATCGAAAATCGAAAAGTAGTGGCAAATCCATGCAGAATAAAATTTTGCATCGGACAATCTAATAAGATATGATGATGTTATTTGTCATCAAATTTTAGACACCCTATATGCGATAAATAATTTGTAAATCTGTATTACGAAAGTATCATTCCTATGCTTCCATCTACCCCATAAGTGCTTACCACCAGTCGAAAATGTGTAAGAGGCGCAGTTGTGAAAATAAGGTTATATCTTTCAAAATTTTCAAAAGAATTAAGATGACTAAGAAATGGTGGAAAATAGGTATAGGGAAAGTTGATGTTAATGGCGACTTCAGTGGTAAACGGAAAATATTTTAAAATGAAAGAAAACCTTGAATAACGCTGGAGTCCAAAAAATTACATTTTTGTAACCACGAAAACTTGTACCGAACTGCTACCCTGAGAAACCCTGTATAGAAGAGCAAATTCAACAAGTACACAAGGTTCTTGAAATATCTGGTTTTAAGGCTTAAAGTAGCAAATACTCGTAGCTCACTTTCATTAAACAACTAAGAATTTAAAAACGAGTTATTTTGTGATTCCTACTAATGGCTAGTTATTATTAAAATGAATTTTAATAAACAATAACTTTGTAACTGTTTCTTAGGTAGTTATATAACGAATTTTATAAAGCAGCAATAAAGTGAGATTTGTGACAGTAATTTATGAAAATTGATTAATAATTACTTCTGTCGTTTCATTGCGTAATTTAATTATTTACTATAATCAATTTAATGTGTAGTAATATGTCGATTAAGGTGGTAGTTATGTCGGATAATTTAACAACTGACAAAATAATGTGTGCAGATGACTTCCATTTAAATAATTATTGTTCGGGTCAATTTAATGATTGTCTTAAGGACTGAATGCTTTTAAGAAATATATATTAATTACCCCGTCATTTTTATACATAAGTATGGATTCCAAATCGCATGATTACATTTGTCAATCCCTTTGATATATTACACTTTAGTGCTGCGTAATAATTAACAATATTAAAGAATGAAATTTAATAACTGTTTAAGTTTCAGATTAAAAGTTATCCATTTAGTTACGTTTGCGACTAATTAATTAGACGTTACGTACTTAATAAGTGACCGCTAAATATATAGTATCTACTCTATAAAGTGTAATCACTTTAAGGTAGAGCGTCATTGAATATGTGGTTTAGGGTAAGAATTAAAAAAACAATATTATCACGATTTATTAACATTCTGAAATTAAGACATAACCTTTAAGGAAATAATAAATTTGATTTAAAAGGTTAATCCTGTTTCAGAGTTGATGATCGAACATTATCAAATTGGTATTCCATTCAAACGTGCAGCTTGACGTAAGGACCATCTTGCGGTCACCCTATATTACTCACCACATAAAAGAACGTGAATGTTCTTATGGAAAAGAGTTGATGATCATTAGACGTGTTATTGTTTAGTTTTACCTCGCGATTTGTCGTAATAGTGAGTTCAAGGGGTGTACAGGCAGTGTAGGTGCATTAAATATTATGATATATTTTGTGCCATTCTCGAATTTGGCGGCTTTTATATAACTTTAGTGTCTGACTATATTTGTTTTTGAAAGCCGTTGCCATAGATTATTTATTATTTAAAACTATGATTAAATAATAATAATAATAATAATAATAATAGTAATAATAATAATAATAATAATAATAACACTATCTCCAATGTGCACCATAGATAGTGCCGAACTCTACGCGATATGGCAAGCCCTATTGTACTGTATGATGAGTCGCACAGGGACATGGTTTATTATCATTAGCGACAGCCTAAGCGCCGTTAAGAGCTTAAAGGTTCGTTATCCTCGCTATCCGCTCATCCAAAAGATTCAGGCGCTTTATAACCACATTACGGAGAATGGCAAAAGAGCGGTTTTTGTTTGGACCCCTGGTCACATAGAAGTAGGTGGCAATGTTTTGGCGGGCACGGCAGCTAAACCAGCCACGAGAGGAGGACATGTGGATGTCCCCGAGGTGAGTCACTTAGACCTCAAGGCGGCTTTGACTACCGCGGTAGGTAAAATTATGCGGTGGAAACCACCCCTACGTTTGAATAGAGCCGAACGTGTTAGAATCCATAGATTAAGGATTGGCCATACCAAACTAACACATGTCCACCTGCTACTCGGGGAAACTCCTCCAGCGTGCTTGACTTGTGGTGATCAGACCTCAGTACAGCACATATTGTGCATATGTCCCGGACTTCGCGCTATGAGACAATCGTACCAGCTAACAGGAGAACTAGCCGATATCCTAAACCAGCTGCAACATATAAGAAATGTAATTAGTTTTTTACAAGCCACAGACTTGTTTGACATGATTTGATCAACATTGCATAATGGGCCAATGACCTTAGTTGTCGACGCCTAAAAAAAAAATAATAATAATAATAATAGTAATAAGTCGAACCAACACCTCCACGTGGTACTGACCGGGTAACGCTAACGCTGATCGCATATCGTTCGTCTTCGTCTTGTTTGGTTCTCTTGGGCCTTGTCTATTGTTTTTTTGTTCCCCGTGGGCTCGGGGGAAGAATTGGCTCACTCCCGTCCTGAAGATCGTAAGAGCAAACCATGGACCCACGCGTTTGCCGTGCGTGGCGTCCCGTAAGGGAGGAAAGGGGATCCTGGCAGTTGAGGGTGAGGAGCGTCCACCCAACATGCTGCTTTGGCCCTGGCTTCCATGTAGTCGGGCGAATCCTTCCTACCCAGGGGGATCAATCAGCGTGTCGACTCTTTGGTCTCCTACTTGTTTCTGTTCTTTTCTGTCCTTTTTTCCCATTTTTCATACTTTCTCGTTAGTCTTCTCTTGTTTTTCTTCTTCCTCTCTCTATATCTTCCTTCTTCGAGTCGACGTTGAAAAGTCTTTGCGAGGTAGAGTAGCGCTCGTTAGACCTCAACTCGGGAGGCTATACTTTTTAAGTATCCCTGGCGTTCACATCGGTTCACGCTGTTGTCGTCCCATTTGAGGCTTCGTGGAGGGTGGGGAGCTTGGAAAATAAAATTTATTTTTGTTATGGATAATTTACGCGTTACTAATAGGGGTTTGGTAGTTTCCCCAGTAATAACTACCGACAAGGATAATCGACCGGGCGATGAACAGGTAAACTCTATGGAGATGGTCGAGGATACATCGAAAACATCCTCAATTTTACATAATACCCCGTCGGGTGTTAACAACAGAAACATTGGGCCCGTTGGTTCAAACCCCGGAAATTTTAGGTGAAACGTATAGACAGCGATTTTGAAGGTAAACCCTTTTCTAATAGCTCGTGGTATTAAAGAGGTTGTTAAAACGGTATTGAGATGTTGGTCCAAATGATCCGAGGAAGGGGTGCAACAACGTCGCCCTGGATGTGGACGTCCACGCAGGACTACAGATCGCGAAGAACGTCGCTTAAGAATTTTGCCCACAAGAGACAGATTTTCAACATCGATTGCAAATGATTGGATGAGGGGTGTAGGAACCAGAATATCAATGTCATCTGTTTATCGCCGGATAAGGTCTTATGGGCTGCGTACATATCGTCCATTTTTATGTCTTCCTTTACACCACTTCACCATCTACGCAGGCTAGAATGGAGCAAAGAAAGAGCGAATTGGGCGCAAGAATGGCATCGAATTGTGCTTAGTGACGAGTCCCGTTCTTCTTGTGGGCCCACGATGGTCGTAGGAGGGTCAGGCGGATGCGTGGAGAACGTAAAAGCCCAATATTTTTTGTGGAACGCAACACAGCCCTCACACAAGGAGTCATGATATGGGGTGAAATATGTTACGGTAGCGGATCACCCTTGGTCTTCATTAATGGCAACTTAAACGCCGCTGGTTATATTCCCAATGTGCTAGAACCCGTTGCGCTTCCATATCTTCAAGGACCGGAAAATCCCATTTTCCAACAGGATAATGCACGCCCTCATACGGCAAGGACTACAGCACGTTTTTTGGAAGAAGCTAACATTGCCGTCCTCCCATGGCGTGTTTCGGTCGCCTGATTTGTCGGCCATTGAACATGTATGTGATGAGGTCGATAGCCGACTGGGTAATTTACCACACCCACCAAATAACTTACACGATCTCCGGCTACGGATTCAAGAATCTTGGGTTGATATACCACAGGCAGCTATAGATCACCTGATTGATAACATGCCACGTCCTCTAAATGAGTGCATTACAAATCATGGCGGAGAAACTCATTATTGAAGAAAACATTTTTAGTCTTTCTTCTTTTTTTTCAAATTTTAATTATTTGTTTGTTCTAATGAAGGACATCGTTGACGAAAATTTCAGTAAAATGGTTCAACAAAGTCTAGGGGTTGCAATTTTTATGGAAGTCAGTATATATATTTTAAAATTCATGTTATACAATTGTTTTGTTCAGTGGAACTGTAGAGGAATTGTGAAACGACATACGGACATAAAGATGTTTATACACAATATAAATCCTGTACTCTTATGCATACAAGAAAGTCATCTCAAGCCTAATCAATCATATGCTCTCAAAGGGTATACTGTGAGAAGCAATTATAAATACTACGAAGTTTATTAATATATGATTCCTTGCTAAGGGTATTGATGTTTTCGTTAATGCAGGCCATTTCACGAAAAAGACGTTTCGTGATAAATTTTTGGATGTTTACATGTGACAGAATAAACCGCATTTGAATTTTCTGAAGTTGCTAAGAGAGATTGAATTTTAGTTTATAGGTTACTTAAAGCTTTGATGTTACTTGTGGCTATCTTAACTTTGAGTGCCTTGAGCATTTTTAATATTTGGGGAGTAAGAAGAGACATGTAAAGTAATGAACCATACAACATAATATCATTGTCATGAGGGTTAAAGTTATTATTTATTAAAACGGCTTGTTTAGAATTATTATCTGTATGATATTGTATTACAATGGATCGAAGATTGTTACATGTTTAAACGGGGAGCTGGAAGGAAAGGGAAGAAGGAAAGGATTCTCTACTCATTCACAGATAGTGAGCACACCTAACTAGCTTAAAAATGTCGGTTCGGGCGGGGTGAGAGAAGAAAGGATGTTAAAGATGCCGGCACCAAGAGCCGCTCCCCTAGATAGAGCTAAGGTTCACCTCTGTCCCGACTCTTGGACAGTGGTGCAGGATGGAATGAGCAAGGAGATTGTAGGAAAAAGGAAGTAAAAGAGGAAATAGAAATAACTACACTGCTGTAGTGCGAAAGAAACAAATGTATATTTTATTTTTAAAAATTTAGACTAAATAGTTGAAGGTGTGGATCTAATTAATCCACAACAAAACAATATGTACAAAAAAAAAGAAATAGTAATTAAATACCGTTCGCAAGCCAGAATAGTTTTTCTCTATTTTACAAAAAAAAACAAACTTAAACATTTCCCCTTTTCAAGGGAAGGCCTCCCGTTGTATTCCTAAAAGAGAAAAGTATATCGACGCCTATACAAAGCGTAACTTATTACTAAATAATAACCAAAACAACTTGCGATGGTTTACACCGAAACGGATAATACAGAAATAAGATTTTATAGTGAGTACAAAAATTTTATAGCTCAGCAAGCATTTTATCTTTTAAACAGTAATGAATCAAATATTTATCAAATTTTTCATAAAGGCATAAATTTCAAGAGAGAAAAAAAAATTAATTAATGTCTACACCAAATGTAATGAAAACATATGTTTATCTAACGGTTCGTTTGAATACTGTGTAATTACTTGTGCGCATCCCAATTACAGTGATGTCGCACACAACCCCAAAAATGGCAGCCACAAGAGATACAATTAAATGTTATTATTGTAATTACAAACAAAATGAGGGAAGGAAAGTAATGGTAAAAGAACAGATAAGGAAGGTTACATGGTTGTGAAGTGAAGGATTACTTATTGATACAGCAACAAGGATATAGTGATAACAGGTATTAAATGTAGGTTAAGGTATTATTTTAACTGACTAATTGATTACGTTATTTTTAGCAGATGTACTTTATCATTATTCCATTAACGTTCATGTAACAATAGAGAAAACAAAAGAAAGAGGAACGATCTAACCTTTCTATACGCAGGTAGTAGTTACGTTCAGTCGATGCTCTCGGATCACGAACATAGGCATAAGTTGTCACGATCCTGTTTGATTTTAGTTGCGGCTCAGAAGGTAAACCAAAATAGTACTTGAACGCAGATAATATGGAGATAACAGTTGGAGTTAAATCGTAGAATTCAAAAGTAGAAGGTACTTCGTTGAAGCCAAAAGGAGAAGGTAATTCGTGCAAGCTAAAAGTAGCAGGTAATTCGTTGAAGCTAAAAGGAGAAGGTAATTAACACTATGTAGGTAAATAATCTTTATTCGTTACCCCTTAGATGTAACGGACCAAATGAAAGTCTATCGAAGTGCTTTCCTTGCTTTATGGAAGCATCAATAATTCATGTCTTGATTAAAACGTCTTCAAATGCTAAGAAAGAAAGTCAGTTATTACTAACAAAATCAGAGAAATTCATCTGTAACTTACTCGATCTTGCCGAAGAAAATTTTTCTAAAACCGCATGTAAGCGAGCAACAAAACTTGTAAATAATGATTAGAAAAAACACCAATTGTTTTATTGCAAAATATGCTTCTTGAAGATATATCCGATTATTTATATCGTATTATATTATAAGGAATTTTTCCAAGAAGGCATCAAAAATTTTCAGCTTGGCAAAATAGACGCCACCGGAAAGAAAGAAGACGTAATTTTTATGTTAAAGTTGTATTAAACACAATACATTGTTATCACCCTTTTTATCTAAATAAAACCAGAAATTCTAAATTGTGATTTCTCCACTAACGCCATCTAGAGAGGACTTCTAAAAGCTTGTAACATAATTCCCCTTAATTACCTATATTTTAGGATAAGTTACTAGAGGGAGTAACAATTCAGATCTTAAATGAAATGTATAAATGTGAATTTATAGCATTTGAATAACCAAAGGTACGAAAACTTATATTAGACTGATAGTAAAATTACTTGGAAATATGTGTTTCAAGTTATGAACAGAAACAACGTAAGAATTCTTAGAAAAAAAAGTTTGAGTAAACATGTACAACTTGTACAGAAATTTATAGTAAAATAGCAAAGTAACTTTTAAATATCCAAAACCCAAATTATTTCGTTACAAGATTAAAAATGGTACAGGAAGTGCTCTCTCCATCGATGGAATGTCTTACGGGTGGAAAATAAACGAATATGCGTCAATAAAGTTTGCGGAGGAATATGCATTATGGCAAGCCATACTATACTGTTCTATGCAATTTCAAACAAGACACTTCCTCATAGTAACGGACTACATAAATATCATAAGTCAACTGTCAGAAATCTACTCTACAGACCCTATGAACGTAAGGTGCCAATCAATTTTACAATGCCTAAATGAAAAAGGAGTAACACTTACGTTTATCTGTGTTCCTAGTCATGTAGATATACCAGGACGCGACATCGCAGACACCGCGGCAAGGCATGCTACCTTAGAAGCGTATGTAGATGTCAACTACATAGGACTGATGGATCTAGAAAAGTACCTAAAAAAGAAAAATATAGAATAATGGCAACGAAGATGGGAATTATATAATAATCACCTGTCCACAATCAAACCAGGAGTAGAGATATTATATGATCTGAAAGAAGCTACAAGGGAAGAATATGTTCAGTTACACAGTTTCAAAACTTACGCATCAGTATTTACTCAGAGGTGAAACTACACCTCTCTGTCGTATGAGCCAGGTAATATTAACTATAAAACATATAATTAATGAATGTTCAAATTATTTAGCTCAGAGACTGCGGTATAAGCTGAAAGTGAACTATGTAACCAATTTCACCAACACCACGAGTGGGAGGCTTGTCCTTAACTTCCTAAAAGCAATAAAGGTGTTTAATGAAATATGAGCTAAAATTTGTTTATCTTTTCTATAATTAAAAGCTACAAAGGGAATATGACCATGGTAGTTGAACCCTTCCAAAAAAAAAAAATAATAATAATAATAATAATTGCGTTTGTGGTAATCTAGCTCATGAAGGCGAATGCACTAATATCACCCATGATATCTAAACCTTCGATATCATCGGTATGGTCTATAACTGGGGAGGATAGATCTTCAACGGATGAAATGGAGATTGTAGAAAGTGAAGCTTAAAACGACAACAGTCCAGCTACCCCCACCGAGGAATTACAAACTATCGAAGGAAGGTCTACTTTTGCAAGTAAAAGTAAAATTCAAAACCAGCCAAAGGGTTGGCCTAAAGGGCGATTTAGGAAACCAAAAAGCTACCAGAAGGACGAATTAGATAGTAGTAATTCGGTTAGTACTTCAGTTGTATGGGAAAGAGCTCCATCAACTGAACCATGTGATAAATAATCTGTGATATTAATGTTTGTTTGTCTCAAATATGTTAAAGCTTGTTCCTTTTATCTAAAAAGATAATCTGTACTCGTCCATATTGTTTTATTTTTTTTATTTATTGTGCTATTTATTAGTTGTTACGTCTTTTTATTTATACCTCAATTTATTTATCTACTTATTCATTTGTTTATTTATCGATTTATTATTTATTCATTTTTATTGGACTTGCACGATGCAGAATTACCCCACGTCATCACAATATAAATTAGTAGTAGGCATGTACTATCACCCCTTGTGATACTCTATCTGATAAATTACGAAGAAGGTAAATAGCCTTGTTCATTAGTTCCGCTAGCGCGTTACAGTGGTCATTGAGAGTTAGGTGGTCATCCAGGATACACCCCAGAAAATTGACATTTTTGGAATGATTGCCCGTTTCAACTCGTTTTGATGCCAACGTCAAGTTTTCTGTTTTACTTGTATTTAAAGTTAATTTGTTTGCATTACACCAACTCTGTACAGTTTTTAGAGTGATTTGGTGTTGCCGAAATCCAAGATTAGCGTCGCAATGTGAGCTAAGTAGCGTAGCATTATCAGCGTACAATATACAATTTGGATTATCTTTAACATTGAAGGGTAATTCGTTTATCTATGTCAAGAAGAGTATCGGACGAAGTATTGAGTCCTGTGGTACTTCACTGGTTATTAACAGTTGCCCAGACATGTCATTGTTGTACAGAACACATTGCGATCTATTATGTAGGTAAGATTTTATAAGCGATACCCTTGTATTATCGAAATTATAAGAGTTGCTCAATTTATCTAAAAGGATGTCACTAGAGCTGCAGTCGAAAGCTTTAGACAAATCCAGTTACCCTACTGACAAGTATTCTCCAGATTCAAAACACTCAAGTGTTGTGTTAATAAAGTAAGTTAGTGCATCTACAGTACATCTATTCTTTGTAAGACCATACTGTAAGTTGTGAAATAAGCTATTTGCCTCAAAATAGTTACTTATTTGTTGATACATAATTTTGTCTTTCGATAAAACACGGAGCAAGGAGATTGGCCTGTGGTTACTTAGCGCCTGGGGGAAACCTTTAATGTGCACAGCTATAACGTGTGCTAACCTTAAAGCATCTGGGAAAATTCCAGACGTAATTATAGCATTAATTACGTTAGTCAACGGATTAAGCAGAAGTTTGATACCACTTTTTAACAATTTAATGCTCATAACATATACATCTTTAGTATTACTATTTGTTAGTGTTGATATTGAGTCACGAATTTGCACCTGTGAAACCGTTTTAAATTTGAAACAGGCACCGTATTTTTCATATTAACCATTGCTAGATACATACCTGTAGTTGGCAGATCTTGTAGAATATGTTTTGTAATACTAATAAAATGTATATTAAAATTATTTGTAGAGATACCACTGATTGTTAACTTCTTTGTTTTCCTATGAGCATTGATTACATTTCACATTGATCTAATTGGCTTCCTGGACTTTCTAATTACAGCATCGTTAGACCGTATTTTTACAAATTATATATATATATATATATATATATATATATATATATATATATATATATATATATATATAATATATATATAAATAAATATCTATATATACAATATAATTATTATCATACAGATAATAATTCTAAACAAGCCGTTTTAATAAATAATAACTTTAACCCTCATGACAATGATATTATGTTGAATGGTTCATTACCTTACATGTCTCTTCTTACTCCCCAAATATTAAAAGTGTTCACGGTACTCAAAGTCAAGATAGCCACAAGTAACATCTTTTATAACATCTTTATAACAATCTTTAAGTAACCTATAAACTAAAATTGAATCTCTCTTAACAACTTCAGAAAATTCAAATGCGGTTTATTCTGTCACATGTAAACATCCAAAAATTTATCAGGGAGAATCACATCCCATAAAAGTGACTGCAAAGCAACATTACTAGATGTAGCTTAGCTGAACACGTTATCTAACAAAGCCATGAAATGAATTTTAATGAAGTTACTATATTATGTAAAGAAAATAATTTAACTAAACGTCTTTTTCGTGAAATGGCCTGCATTAATGAAAACAGCAATACTCTTAGAGAGGAATCATATATTAATAAACTTAGTAGTACTTATAATTATTGCTCCTTATCTTATGAATATAATTTTAATAAATTTCAACTAATAATTAGTAAGGAAAATGTAATCACTAAAATGTGGTAAGCTTTTACTTAACATAGTCCATTTGGCTCTGGTGCGATATTTGTTTGTCTACTCTCTCAATTTACATAGATGTCATTCGTTAATTTAGGTAATTTAGATCGTAATTTAAAAAAAAATTACGGATCATACATAAACTTTCTAATTATTAACGTTTAAAGTTTTTACGGCCATGTGCATACTGTCTTGAGAGTCCCATATTTTTGTAAACTAGGTTGGTATTAATTAGTAACTAGACTATTACATTCAAAATTTAGCTTTAATTATTTTTTAGTATAAACCATTTTTGTTAAAAAATTCATTAAGAATAAGGAAGACAAACATATAGTTTAAAAAAATTTAATATATTTTTACCAATAAACGCCTTTTTTAACCAATGGTAAATAAATTAAAAATAAAAATATTATGTAAACCTTATGTTGTAGCACTTTATAATGAATGTAACCGATGTATTTCACTTACATCGCATCCTTAATCAGTCCGATAATGATTTTCTGCATTATTTACAAAGGAAATCATTGATTCGAGAAAGTTCGATGTAAGGATAGGCGATGCAGAGATAACGTTCTTTTAGGATATGTGCAAGAAGGACACTTGGACATGTTTTTTATTACAGGCGATTCAATAAGGAATATTCCATATTAGGTAATAGTTTTTTTGAAAATGCAAGAGTTGATGTACGGAAAGTCATTTACATTTTATGCCTGTGGTGTTGCCAGGTGCGGGTGGGTTCAGCAGTAGTAATCACAAGCGTCTCGAGAAAAATGTTGATTCAACCATATCGTTATTTTCCAGACATTTGTTCTTGGAGATTGTTGAAGGAATGTGATAGATTCGTATTTGGTTAGTATATTACATTTACCTTGGCAGTTAGTTTGTCAGCATCTCGCTTTTCATATATAATGATTTCAGGTGGTCCTGGACATGTGACACAGATTGATGGATCGGTGCTCACTAAAAGGAACTACAATGTTGGCAGAGTTGTTCCTGCAAAGTAGGTGCTAGGTATTTACGATGTTCAGGATCGTAGAGGTTTTGTGCGTTTCATTGACAATAGAAATAGTGATACTTTAATCACATGTGCGGCCAGGTTCAGAAATATGGACTGATTGTTGACGTGGTTACTCGAACTTGGCACGCTTGGGTGGCGTATCACCGTTTCTGCACAAAACGGTAAACCATTCACAAAATTTTGTGGGCCCTATCACTCGTACCTGTACAAACCACGTTGAAGCATTTTGGTCTTCAATGAAGACGTATTTTCGCAGACTTGGTGTGATGACTTGGTGTGATGAATTCTCCATTTCTTGAAGAATAGCTGTTTGGTATTAGAAATAATCCTAAGCGCGCTATGCGTTTAATTTCCAGACAAATTGCTGAAAACGTTAATTTTAATTAATTTATAAATTTTTCTTATTATACGTTACGTCTAGTATTACTTCTGAAGCAATTTAAAAAAGAACTGTGTTCACTAATGCATCGCATTTTTTCTGAAGAATTTTTTTGGAACACCATACTATGAAATACAAGTAAAAGCCCTTAGCGCACATGTCGTTTTATATCTTTAGACTATTGCAACCTTTATAAAATATCCACGGACAGCTATTCCTTTTGATGTTTCATATTTCATTAATTATTAGAAGAGTTCAATATTCTTGAGATCATTAATAGAGTTCCTTTATCGCTAATAACTGCACCAGCTTTCTAAAATCTGAAATATTTCAAAAGATTTGGACCTTCGTCTACAGTTAATCTTTATCCTTCGGTTGGACAATACACACCATTTAACACCAGGAAATTTTATTGGCTTATTAAAACATCATTTCTTATACTTGCTGGCAGAATTGTTGTAAAAGGAATGTCGGGTGAATTAAAATATATTAGAGCAGCTTTTTTTTGCCATTTTCTGAAACTGTTGCAACAAGTATGCCGGAGTGAATTCAAATAGATTAGAGTACCTTTTTTTTTTTGTTCATTCTCTTAAAGTATGTTCTTTAAACCTAAAATTATTTATACGAGATAATAGGTCACTGACGCGAAAGGGCTGCCGGGTGAGTTCAGATAGGTTAGAGTAGCATATTTTGTTAATTTTCTTAAAGAATGTATCTTAAACTCTAGTTTCTTATATGAGGCAAGAGGTAACGGTTGTGAAAATCATGTTTGGACGATTTAAGATAGGTTAAAGCAGCTTTTTTGGGTTGTTCTCTTAAAGTATGTTTGTTAAACACGAGTTGTTTATACGAGCTGAGATAACGGTTGCGAGAGGGATGTCGGAGTGTATTCAGATAGGTTAGAGTAGCATCTATTGTTCATTCTCTTAAAGAATGTTTCTTAAACTCTGGTTGCTTATATGAGGCAAGAGATAACAGTTAAGAAAATGATTAAGATTAAGATAGGTTAAAGTATTTTTTTTTGGTCCTTATCTCAAATTATGTTTCCTGAACACTAATTTCTTATAGGAATTGAGATAACTGTTGCGAAAAGGTTGTCGAGGTGAGTTCAGGTAGGTTACAGTAGAATCTATTGTTCATTCTCTCAAAGAATGTTCCTTAAACTCTGGTTGCTTATATGAGGCAAGAGATAAGAGCTGAGAAAATGATGTTGGAGCGGATTAAGATAGGTTAAAGTAGCTTTTTTGGGTCGTTCTCCTAAAGTATGTTTTAAGCATAAATTGTTTATACCAGCTAAAAGATAACTCTTGCGAAAAGGATGTCGGAGTGAATCCATATGGGTTACAGTAGTATATGTTGCTCATTCTTTTTTTAATCTCAAATTTCTCCGAAAATCCTTGATGGTCCGCATTTTATTTTAATTAATAATCTATTATATTTAGACTATCAATACGCATTAGTGTAAATTTTGAAATCCGACAGACAAATATCACACCAGACCCGTCCATTTTTCTAGTAACCTTTTTAATGTTATTTTTCCTTTTATTATTTTGATTTCATCACATTTAGCGTTGTTAAGGTCTTTAACTGCCCTCTAATCATTCTAATGTTGACATATATTTTCCAACTTTCCAGTTTTTATATCCATAGTAACCATGCCTACTTAATTTTAAAAACAACGTTCATTTAATTTTAGTAACCAAAAAATTTCATTCGCATATTTCATTTTTAACGTACGAAATAAATTTATTTATCCATCACGGGAGTTAATAACCTCGGGCAACTTAACAATCCCTCGGGCCTAGCGTCGCTCGGGATTGCAATACGTTACCCTCGGTAATTAACATACCCATAACTCCCTTGATATACAATGTGTCCGCTAATTAATGGTACACAGCAAAACTGGATATTCCTTGGGTAAAAATATTGCGATTTAGCCAAACTTACCTTAGTCCAAAATTTGATCATAACCGAGATACAGGGTGTTAAAGTGTTAATTTGCAATTCGTTTTTTCTTAATAATTCATCAACAGGGCGACATAACGGCACAAAATTAGATATGTGGGGGTTTTCGGGGGTGAGAAATTCAAATCCGTTCTTATTTTGGACGCCACTTGTAGAGGCCGCCACTTACAGTACATTACATCTATTAAAAATGACCTATTTTTTTTGTATCTCGCTGTATTAGCCTAAATATTAAAGATTATGACTTTTCCATCTTTTTTACAAAAAAAAGTTATACCTTGTAAATGTCTCTCCGGGTGACCGTTTTCAAGATATTTGCGTATAAATTATTCAGTTCACCTTTTCAAATTCCACATAAAAATGTTGCTTGAAGTAAGCTGTGATTAAATAAGATGCAATAATAAATGCTATAATTGTAAATGTCAAATTTTATGGGTGTTTGTTGATATTTTGTACGTTTTTTTAAATTTTTATAACTGTGTACAAAATGCCCAGACATAATGAGTTTTCAAATGAAGAAATGTGTGATATGATTTGTGTATACGCGCAGAAATTATTTAATGGACGTAGGGCGCATCGAAGGTATTTGGAAATGTATCCACGCCGGAAACAGCCAGATTTTAAAATTTTCAAGAATCTCTATGATCGACTGGGAGAAAAAGGCTCGTTTCGTCCCAAACGAGATTCTACAGGACGCCCTAAGATTATAACTCCTGACCAGGAAGAGGAAATTCTGATTCGTGTAGCTGAAAACAGTGAACTAAGCACAAGACACCTTGCTGCGAGAACTGGCTTAGGTAAGTTCACTGTTCACAAAATTCTTACTGAAGAGGGACTGTATCCATTTCATTTCACGCCTGTACAAAATTTACTGCCAGCTGATTTGCCAGCTAGACTGTCATTCGCTCGTTTTTGTCGTATCCAGCACAATGCCGACCCATTGTTTTTAGACAAAATATTATTTACCGACGAAGCAACCTTTACACGTAGAAGCGTTTTTAACTTTAGGAATAAACATTCGTGGGATTTAGCAAATCCACATTTAGTAGCCGAACATCATTTCCAACATGAATTTAAAATTAATGTTTGGTGCGGCCTTATTGGTAACCATGTATTGGGTCCCTTCGAATTACCTACTAATTTAAACGGCGAAACCTACCTTAATTTTCTGCAAACTCAGTTACCCGAGTGTTTTGATGATTTGCCCCTAGAACTAAGACAAAACATGGTGTTCATGCAGGATGGAGCCCCTGCACATTTCTCTAGACGTGTCAAAGACTATCTAAATGTTCAATTTCCTCATCGCTGGATAGGTCGTGGAAGCCAGACGCCTTGGCCGTCTAGAAGTCCCGATTTCAATCCACTTAATTTTTGTTTTTGGGGATATTTGAAATGGCTCGTGTATAAAGAAACAGTGAACACTCGAGAGGAATTATTGAAGAAAATTGTAAATGCTGTCGAACAGTTTCGAAACGATCAGTTATTATTTAGGATAAGACGGTCGTTCATCAGACGGGTTCTCAAATGTATTGAAGTGAATGGTAATCACTTTGAACAGTTATTGTCGAAAGATGCTCTCTTTTTTTATTAAATGTTAATATTTTTGTATTGTAGTTTTCTTGTTGTTATTTCTGTAGTAATTATAGCATTTATTATTGCATCTGATTTAATCACAACCTAGGTACTTCAAGCAAAATTTTACATGTGAGAATTTGAAACGGTGTACTGAATAATTTATACGCAAATATCCTGAAAACGGTCACTCGGAGAGACATTTACAAGGTATAACTTTTTTTTGTAAAAAAGATGGATAATTCATAATTTTTCATAATATTTAGGCTAATACAGGGAGATACAAAAAAATTAGGTCATTTTTAATAGATGTAATGTACTGTAAGTGGCGGCCTCTACAAGTGGCGTCCAAAATAAGAACGGATTTGAATGTCTCACCCCCGAAAACCCCCACATATCTAATTTTGTGCCGTTATGTCGCCCTGTTGATGAATTATTAAGAAAAAACGAAATGCAAATTAACACTTTAACACCCTGTATCTCGATTATGATCAACTTTTGGACTAAGGTAAGTTTGGCTAAATCGCAATATTTTTAACCAAGGAATATCCAGTTTTGCTGTGTACCATTAATTTGCGGACACCCTGTATAAATAACTATAAATCTTTTTTAACTTGTATTGATAAAGGATGAAGCATTCCGAAAGTTCGACTCATAATGTGTGTCTCGACGATAGCATGACGAATAATGAGAACGGAAAAACCGATTCAGCTGAAAAATTGTAACTGTATATAAATTAACATGCTCTACTTACTGAAAATATTTTCATGGCGGTGTAACTTCCGGTTATACCGGAAGTCGACACCAACTTTGTTATTTTAAATACAATGCCCCAATTTTTATATTTTATATTCAGTTTCCACATAACATTTTACGTCTTCTAGCATCAGGTTAGGCGTACCTATCTCTTACCATTATCAAGAAAAAAAATAATTTGAGGCGTTAGCAACGAAAATTTCAATCTACTGAAAAATTAATATTTCATGAAACATGAAAGGTAGATAAGCGAAACTTGTACAACGATTAGACATGATATTGCACCATGTTTTCAGTATTAGACATTTTTTAAATTTATTTCTAGGGGAGGTCCGGGAGTAACGGTAGTTAAGAAAATTAAAAATGTCAAGGAGTCATTTTTTTTTAAATTGCAACTGGGTTTTTTTATATTCTGATTCGATGCAGAATTTAATTACCTATCTGATGATATATCATGTTCCTATACCTAAACTGAATGATTTTCGTGTTATCTGCTTTTTTTCTACTTTTCTTGGAGATGATGTAGTAAATACGCCGTAAATTAATAGTGTGGTTTGCAATCTGTTTTGCGGCCTGTCATATGATACCTTCAATCGGTGGGTTTTCAATTGAATTGTCAAATTTATAGTAAATGACAAATTATTGAGATCAGTTATAGTTTTAATAAATAATTTAAAATGCCTCGATTGCATTTAGTAACGAAGAATTTTTTCAACTTGTTGCTGATACGCGGCGAATGCGGAGGAATTATTGGAGGAACTATTATAAGTTATATCCTTTATTCAGAGGTATTCACATCGGAATCGCCCTAATTTTCGAATAATTACAACTTTGCTTGAAAGTTTCAAAACACATGGGTCTTTTAGATGTACGCCCCAGAAAAAGAAACTTATGGTCGAAGACGATGATCTCAACATTACCGTTTTGGGATACTTTACTGCATATCCTAATGCTTCAGTGAGAGGCTGCTGTAAGTTTAGGAGTATGTTTTAAAACAATACATCGTATCTTAGTAAGGCATACATGGCACCTATTTTCATACACGTTGTTGCAACATTTAGCAGCTGGGGATTCTGAACTACGTATTCAATTTTGTGAGTGGTTCATGCTAACGTCATAGGAAAATGAAAATTTTTTAAAAAACATAACTTGGGCAGACGAAGAAAAATTTTCAAAAGAGGAGGTTTTAACAGAAAATCCACATGTGATTTGCGACAGAAACTTTTAAGACTCTTGGAATTTTAATGTGTTTTGTGTGATAAAAGACAACAGAGTCTTTTGTCTTCAGTTTTATGATAATAATTTAAATGGTGAGAGGTATATGACTATTTTACAAGATCTGGTAATTCCCACTACTGAGGAACCACCCTTGCGAGAAGCAATAAATGCATACTACCATCAAGATGGTGACCCAACACACCATTTTGGTGAAGTTGGAAGGTTTTTGGAAGAGCAGTTCAATGGAAAATGGATTGCTAATAACGGTCCTTACCGCTGGTCCCCTCGATCTCCCGATCTAAGCCCCCTTGACAACTACATTTGGGGAACTATTAAAAACACGGTTTACAGTGATCCTTTAACGACAAGGTTAAATGACGTAACAAGAGTTCAAGTTGCGTTCGGCAGTTTGAACGCGGACGATATTAAAAGAACCACTGGATCCAATACTTTACGTCGTGTTCAAATGTGTTTAGACCAAAACGGAACACTTATTATAAAAAATAATAAGTTGTTCATTGTAATTAGTATTGTTCTACTCGTTAGTTGTTGATTGTTGTTACCAGTATTTAGTTTTTTGTCGTGTTGTTATAAAAACATCCCTTATTAGCAGATACACTCATTTTCTGGGGAGTATGTCTAAAGGATTCATGTCTTTTTCTTTTTTGGAGCAAAGACCTAACTGTTCGATAATTAGGACGAGGCCGATGTAAATATGTCTGAAATAAGGTTCTAGTCATGCTTTGAATAATTCTTTCATATTCGCGGTGTACCAACAAATAATTCAAATAACCTTCGTCATTAAATCCTAAAAGAACTTAAATAACTGTCATTTACTACATATTTAACAATTCAATTGCACAACCAACTGATTGAAAGCATCATACGACAGGCAGCAAAACAGATTGCAAAGCACACTATTAATTTACGGCGTATTTACTATATCATCTCCAAGAAAAGTAGAAAAAAAGCAGATAACACGAAAATCATTCAATTTAGGTATAGGAACATGATATATCATCAGATAGGTAATTAAATTCTGCATCGAATCAGAATATAACAAAACCCAGTTGCAATTTAAAAAATATGACTCTGACATTTCTAATTTTCTTAACTACCGTTACTCCCGGACCTCCCCTAGAAATAAATTTCAAAAAGGTCTAAAACTGAAAACATGGTCCAATATCATATCTAACCGTTGTACAAGTTTCGCCTATATACGTTTTATGTTTCATGAAACATTAATTTTTCAGTAGATTCAAATTTTCGTTGCTAACGCCTGAAATTATTTTTTTCTTAATAATGGTAAGAGATAGGTACGCCAAACCTGACGGTAGAAGGCGTAAAATGTTATGCGGAAACTAAATATAAATTAAAGTTGGTATCGACTTCCGGTATAACCGGAAGTTACACCAACATGAAAATATTTTCAGTAAGGAAACCATGTTCATTTATACAAAGTTACAAGTTTTCAGCTGAATCGGTTTTTCCGTTCTTATTATTCGTCCAACATGCTGTCGTCGAGACACACCTGTATATATATATATATATATATATATATATATATATATATATATATATATATATATATATATATATATATATATATATATATATATATATATATATATATATACTCCCAATTTTCAATTTACAACTGCGAAGTTACCTTTAGAGGTAACTATGGCAAGCGGCATGTCGCTGAATTCTACTTGAAAATACCTTTCAAATGGTATGCGATTTGACCCCCCCTCCCTATTTAAAAAATCAAGTTAGCTGTGCAGCTCCCGATCTTGTCAGTTACAAAAATAACAAAACTGTGGAATTAATAGAGGGTTTTGTAAACAGCATGCATATTAAATTTTATCGGTTTAGCTTGAATAGTTTTGAAATAACAAGGTCGATTCCACACAATTGGTACTCACTGTATATATATATATATATATATATATATATATATATATATATATATATATATATATATATATATATATATATATATATATGTATACAGTGCTAGTCAAAAGTCCACTCCCCCCCTTGTATCTTTTGAACGGTTTTACTTATACTAATGAAATTTGGGGGGTGAATATAAACGGATATAGGCTTCTCAACTAGTCATAACAAGTAACGTAATAGTCATATATGACGTCACAGGGCCACAGTGACAAATAATTTGAAATAGTACCTTATGGCAAGTGACATCTCCTTTGAAAGGTATTAAAATTACCTATTCAGTCATACTAATTTTGTTAGGGTTTAGGTTGATTTTGATAGAAAAATTAAATAAATACTAAAATTATAGTTTGGCATTTAATTAATCAAGATTCAAGGACCAATTCTTATAGTAAATGTTGGAAATGTGGTCCACTTAATTCCTGGCAGTAATGCATCCTATTGCTAAACTCTTGTCTGCGGAAATTGCTCTACATTCTTCAACAATTCTTTGTTTCAAAATGTGCATACTGCTAGGTGCTGTAGCGATATAGGGAGATCGGGGTACCTCTCATTAAAAAGACGTTCCGCTGCATGGAAATTGTTTCTACATTCACCAATTATTAAGATAGCTGCTACTTTGTCGGTTACCGTACGTACCATTTCGTCTATGTAGACACTTAAACGTCGAGTTAAAGAATAATTGAACTGAATAGTCAATGTATCAAAGTAAAAACAACGAGAGAATTAAAAAACGTCAACTTTTTTGACAATAGCCAGAGGCAGACCTTATAATCTTGATTAATTAAATCCCAAACTATAATTTTATTATTTATTTAATTTTTCTATCAAAATCAACCTAAACCCTAACAAAATTAGTATGACTGAATAGGTAATTTTAATACCTTTCACTTGCCATAAGGTACTATTTAAAATTATTGGTCACTGTGGCCCTGTGACGTCATATATGACTATTACGTCACTTGTCATGACTAGTTGAGAAGCTTATATCCATTTATATTGACCCTCCAAATTTCATCAGTATAAGTAAAACTGTTCAAAAGATACAAGGGAGGGAGGGGACTTTTGACTAGCACTGTATATATGTATATATATATATATATATATATATATATATATATATATATATATATATATATATATAATTATAGAACCAATTTACTGCATTCTTAGTTTTAAGAATTGTTTAAATAGTAAGCACAACTTAACTATGGAAAGATCAAAATCCTGAAACCTATAGGATAACAATGTAACCTCCACATCTACCAGTTAAATGCTTTTAAGAACATTAGATGTCTGTTAATATCTGTGCATTATTTTCTATGCTGTAAAAAAAGTTAGCCTTCAATTTGAAAATTTAAAAAATCACTTATGGTTAACATTTAAAGATCCCATATTTTGACAACTTTTCTGTAACCTAAATAATTTTATATTCTCTGGTTAGTAGCTTCATTAATTTTATTGATTTTATAATGAATTATCTAATTAATGTGAAAAAATATGACTATAAAGGTTACATAATTTGATGAAATTTATACGTTGTTGGTATACCTAGACAAAATAATATACTGCTGTATTAAAACTTCTTGGTTTGTTAAAAGTAACCTAAAATTACCACTCAAAGTACTTACAGATTACTGCACTGAATATATAAAAATACTAATTACTTATGTAAATTTCAGTTTCAATCACTAACAAAGTTATGACTAAAAGTTATAATTTCCGGTCTTTGGTATTTAATTATTAATATTGTTAAATGGATGATGTCATTCATTATCAAAACCACCATAAAATGCTTGTTCGATTTAAAAATTAGAACTATTTGATAGAGATATTTTTTGGGAAGCTAAAATGCTGAACGATAATGTACTTTTAAATTGTATTTAATATTACTAAAAATTATTGATGCTTGTGAACTAAACCGTTTAGTATCGTATTGAAATCACACCTAAAGCGGGTGAAAATCTATGGAGAACGATATTGCAATTATGTTTTTTTTTATTCAAGTTATATTTACAGAATTATAGATGTATCTTAACTCAATATTTACGTTAATATTATATTTGATAAAACCATAAATATTTTGGATAGCTTTGGTAACATTATCGCATGTGACCTGCATTTTTTTAATTTTAATGTCTTAGGCAAAATTTATTTGCTAAAAATAGTCCTTATCGAACGTGTTTCCTTGACGTATACGTTACTGCAGTGAAAATGTTGAAAAAACTATAATTAATTAATATTAGAGCGCTGCTGTATGGCACAAACTGTAACGCTACCGCCTTAACCTTCGTTGAAAAGAAAAGAAAATTTAAGACTTAAACTGTTACTTATCTCTCGCCACCACATTTGGCTACAAATTGTAATGGAACGTTGAGAGACAATGCCTTGCCTACACTTTGGGTGACCATTTGTAATGACTCAAGCCTCACTGTCGCTGCCAAATTGTAATGTAACTTTGGAAATTATATGCCGACACGTTGAGGGACAAAGTATAGTAAAAATTTCTTAATATTCTTTGAAAGAAGAAGTTTATTATTACTTAATGACATAAATTACTTAAAACAATTCTCAAGTTTATTTGTAATATAAAGATCTTAATATGGAGAACTCGTCTTTGTTAGATTGAAGTTTACCACTTTAATTAACCACTGAATACCGTAGTAGACAGCAATTATTTACCCAGGCTAGCTCTTTAATGCATGATTGTAATGCAATTATAATTTACATTCAATATAAATTGTATAAATTTTCACAAACAACATTTAGTGCATCTGACATTTACCTTTACCTAAGCTGAAAACTTATTTACAATATCAGGTATTGATACCATTATGTGAAAAGCGTAATAAAAATTAAACTCTGTCCTCCCCAGGTAAGATGCCTTTAATTTACATCGGGAAATAACTTTCCTCAATACCAATTTCAGTAAACTACTTTAATATGATTTCAATAGTGAACTCGGCTAAAGGTTGCGAATATTTAGTACTGTTATTACAGAACCAATGTATCGATAATGCCAATTGTAAATAAAATTAATCTCCTAATTTGTTTCGGAAATCCCCCAATATAATACCATTATAAGGTCACTTAAATCTATCGATTCTTTTAAAGTTCTATTCAACATTTTAAACTTGCAGAGAACTATAAATCGAAACAAATGTTACAAATAAATAAATGTGTTCTATTGCTAATAAGCTATCCATTACTAAAGCAAATAGAAAATAAAATATTTTCTGGCACAGTACGTGACGCCAACATAATTACAGTAAGCTTTAGTAGTACTAGTAGCGGTAGCATTTTTCACAAATACTTTTTTGTGTTAACAATCGGGAAGCCTAAGTTAAAAAAATTGTTTGTTTCTCACATGTTAATGAGATCAATGTGACACTATCATGTAAGTGTAGAATACTATATATTATTAATGTATTACAATTTTAAATAAATATTCCTAACCTCTTCTGCAGTAAAATGACCTTTATACTTTTTTAACTTTGCCACGTGTCTAACCTCCACACTTCATAAAACGGTAGAAATGAGTGGGATCGGCTAAAACTCAATCAAGCGCTCCCAAGACCGCAGAGCATTCCGGTGCATGGGTGTTTTGGAGGTATCGATAAAATAGTTTAAGTTAGAATCTGGTTAGTGAGGAAAGAACCGAAATATGCACCACAAGCTTTAAGGAAAGAAGTAACAGGAACAGAAATTACGTTCTTATCACTTGAAAGAGAGACAGAGCCTGTAAAGCTTCAAACAGGGTGTAACAGTAATTAAGTGACAATTCCCCCTGCAAACGTAAATTTATTTTTTTCTTTAACTTCCCAACAAAGTAGGCAATAAGCCAAACGGTATGGTATAGCTATATAAATATATGAATAATAAATGAAACGAATTATACACAGTATGTATGTTATCCCCAAAATCACAAAAAAAAAATAGTTAAAATGAGCTTGACGAGAGCAAGTCGTGAGCTTGCACACACCCACAGTAATTTATTATTTATAATTATAATACCAAAAACAACAATACCCTTCCGGCCTACGCAAGATCTTACGTACCTTAGCCTGAAAAGGCCAATATAATAAACTTAAATCAGTTATTTACAAGAAAAAAAATTAATTAATTTAGCAAAACTAAACACAAACTCCTTTTGAATAAATTACCTCAATACATTTGGAACAGCTTGTTCAGTCCACTTAATTTATCTTGAATAAAAAAATAATAGCAATTAAGCAATATAAATTAGCAGGAGAAATTGGTCCGAACAAACTTAGTAATAAAACGATAGTGTATATTACATATTGGAGCTATCGAATAGCATTTAAACTAGCACGATATCTGGCGCTAACATTTGACATTATTCAATATCACGCTACACAAAAAGTTACATCTGGTATAAACATAAAAGTTGCAGCAAAGCTACTGCGCACGACCACATAAACAGTAGTACAAAATTAATTATTCCCGAAATGGAGGTTGTACATGAACTCCCTACTGGGTGTGTCACAATTTTAACAAAAATTATTCAAAATGTTGATTGTTGAGTGTGCGTAAAATATTAAAGAATGGTTTATTTAATATATAGTATGAGGGAAATTGTATTAAAATTAGCTGTAGTCGGGTATCAAGCTTACACCGAACTTGCACTACAGGTAACATGTTTAAGAAATACTCGTTGACAGAATTAATATAAATGCATTTAATTTCGTTGTAGGCGATCGTAACATGCTGAAGGCAATTTACGTACGAGTTCTATTCGTGGGTAAAATATTTGTCAAATACTTGCTAACAGAAGTAAGGTAAACGTACTTAATTTCGTTGTAGACGATCGTACTCTGCTGAAGGTAATTTATACATCCGATAAAAGGAAAGAGCTGACCTGTGTTTGCGAAGGTTTGTGCGTTATTCAAGGTAGCCAGAATTTCAGCAGCTTTAATACAGGTGTAACTTCATCGATCATGCAATTACAAGTACGCACGCACGCAGGCACGCACGCACGCATGCACGCATGCACGCTCGCACGCACGCAGGCAAGCAAGCACGCACGCACCCATACACGCACGCACGCACTCAAGCAAGCAAGTACGCACGCAACCCACCCGCCCACCCCCAACCCAGCCAACCAACCAAGCGCCCTCCCATCCTCCCATACATATTTATAAACGAATTACGGATTACACGAGGTCACTAAACTTACAAACCATTAATTACGAAAACTAAGACTATTTATACTTGCTCTGTTGCAATCAGTTATTAGGTTCAGTTCAATACACAGGCATAATTCCTGATTGGAATTCGGAGCTTTCAGATACTTCTGCACTTCCTAAAGCACATATTGGACTGGAAAAATGTCGTATGTACTATAAAAACATCAAGCAATGTTCTTCATTTTTACGCTATAATTCATTCTTTGCGCATTGAATCGACAAAATCTGAATTATTTGTGTTAATACCCTTTCATTTTCCTTTTTCATTAATTTCTCAGAATTTGCGCAAGATAAATCCTACACATTTATATAGATACTTCTTTAAGTTTTTTAATAGATTTGGTACAGACTAATACTATCATACCTGTGTGGAATAGTCTTAATAAACCTAGCACCTGCAAAATCAGAATTTCATCAACATGAATGCTGACCACACCCATCCTTAATCCCACCATGCATATGTACGTAATGTATGTATGCTGGAATCCATGATTGTGGCTGATGGAGCTTGGAGAGCTTCCTCCTTGGGAAGTAAATAAAACGCTGGGCCCTTTCTTTTCTTTTTTCTACCCATCGATATACGTAACAAAGCTGCCAAAGAAGAATCAAATACGTGATACATCATGTCAAAACTACCGCTTTTAAATAATAGCGCTAAAAAAAGCTAGAGCAGTATGTAATCTCCAAGATTCTGGATAACAGCCTTAACATCATATCTGATATACCAAGAAAACAGCGTACCCAGACATCGGGCCAAAAATAAAATAGTATTCTATCTCATTATTTTTCAAAATAAATAAATATTTTGCATATTATAAAACAATCATTTAGAAAATTAAGGAATATTTTTTTACCGCAAAACTTAATTACTGGTAAATTCGATTACTAAATGCTTTTATTTATCTGTTTTAACTTTAATAATGCTTATTCTGTGATTTATAGGGATAAAAGAAATAAATAACGAATGTAGGTAGATCTCGAATAGTGCAAGTTAAAGAATATATTTTTTAACTCTTTTCTGCATAAGCACATTGTTAGAGGATATGCGTAATTATCGCATATCTGGAAGCGAAAGAAATTGTAATCATTTATTTAAAAACGCATGAAACATATTGCACTTAAATAATAATAGCTCTCTAATTATCAAAATGTCTCTAGGTTATATGTACATAAAAGTTAAAGTATATAAAGATCGCTTTACTAAAAAGTTTCGATGTTACGTAATTTTATGCTTTTAGTATAATTTAAAACTTAATTAACTGCTTTAAGTTGATACTCAGCGTGGCTATGAAAACATTTTTCAGTACTTAAACTCCTGGTTTTAGAATTAGTAGTTCAAGTTAAACCCAAGCTGGCTTGCTTAACATCTCTCATCTAGGTTTATAGTTTGTAATAAAAACTTCTTTTAAATATAACAATAGAGTAACTGAAAACTTTATCTTTATCCAATTTTATTGTTCTGCACAGCAATAGTGAAGCGTTACGTATCATGCATTTTTGAATACATAACTTCAAATTACTTTTTTTCGTAATTTATTCGGTTTAGTTCCAATAAATGTCATCTATCATGTTTGCAACACGTAATTGTATTCTGTACACACTTTTCAAGCGAACGGTTTGCTTCGAATTAGTTAAGAAATTTAATTCTAGGTTGTCTCAAATTTGATTGGTTGTTTTTTGGCCTGATTATGCTTATTTAAGTTTATGGCACATATGGTTTACAAAAAAAAGTAAAAACTGTCAGCTGAAAATCTCATTGATTTGAAATTAGTCAATTGCTGTCCCGGGAAGTATGGAAATCGGTTTTACGTTAAAAAAATTTTATCGGAACATTCACGAGAATGATTCTGTAAAACCCGTTGGAATGAGTCATTGAAGTAAATAGTACTCACCATAAATCGATATAAATATAAAACTAAATAAAGCCGCCTATCAATATATTTCTAAGGTACAAGGGTGTGAACATAGTCTAAATGGGATTGCACAGGACAGCAATGCAAACTCTTCACTTGAATAATCAAACCTTAGTAGGAGGGGACCACTTGACGACAACGTTTCGGAAGCGGACTCTACATCCATCATTAGGTTTAGTCCTGATAGTCACGTGAGCGGGAGTCCATTTTGGACTTTTTTATCGGATTCTTTTCTGGTGCCTTTTTCAACCCTTGAGGACGTATTTGTGGTCCTCGCTCCCTAATTGGGACCTTTTGGTTGTACTTAGAGCATTTTTGTCAGCACAGCCCCTGGAGTTTTTTTTTTTTGAAACGATTTTCATTTTTGGAGGCCATCTTCTCTGCCATTTTTGTTTTATCTGGCAACAAAGTCGCAGGAAAATTGATTATGAGGCATAATTGGAAGTAGTGATGTATGAAGAGGCATAAGACTTAAAACTAATGAATGAAGATCCAATATATTGCTCTGAATCGACTTCTAATCAAGTTACTTTGGTTATTACCGGTAATAAAATGAGGTTAATGTTTTCTGTGATGGAGGTTGATCGTGGCTCCACCTGCAGATCGCTGTAATCGTTAAGGCGGGAGAATTGAAATAGTATTCTATTAAGGGGTGTCATATTAACTCATAAGACAACTGTAGAACAAATAATTTTATTTATTAAGTCAATCTCATCATTACATAACATAACAATTATAAAACGTTTTTCTAAACTAATGTTAAATTAGTACTTTTGCCTACTGATCCTAAAGGTTGTATTGAAACATCTTTACTCTTTAACTGTTCGTTAAATTGATGTACGCGATGATCCTCGCCATTGAAAACTTATGAAAACGATCGGGAAGCACATGTTTAAAATTCTTCAGCTCCACAACCACCTTTTGATCATACTTTGTTGTTATGATACTCAGATTTAGTATATTGTATTCGACCCCTGTCTCCAAACCCTTACCGTTTTTGAATGGTTTAATGCAGGTTGATGCATTTAGAGTAGATAAATCCTTATTTGAAATTACAGAATAACAGTAAAAACATGTACAGGAAATTAAATAAAGTAAATAAATAAATAAAATAAAAGTTAAAGCCAAAAATAGCAACTTAACACACGAGTGAATAACTGTTGATTTTCTGTTACCTATATACTCACAGTGCACTCGCTTGTGTTTTACTAGTTCTAACGTGTTGGGTACAAATTACAAGATAAGTTATATAACAAAAAAGTTACATTTTTAGGGAACCAACCCACTTGTATCAAAACAATCTTCCATCAAGTGGTGGTGGTGCGGGCCTCTTTGTTAGATCTAATTTGGATTACAAAATTATTAATAGCTCCGCCATTCATGAATACATGTTAAAAACAATTGTGTTAAATCGCTACTGCGTGTGAAACAGGGGATAAGTCGGTTTTTGGTGAAAATGGTGTTAACTCAAATTTCACATCCAAATGTGATGGTATTTCACTGTGTAAAAGAAGGAATGTCTCAGAGAAGCTTGTATTAGTGTTTTTGGATATGTTCCATAGAGATAAGTCACAATTCAAAGTATATAGTTTTGTATATAATGAGTTATGTGAACTTATAATAATTATATAGAATAATTAATAAAGATTCGGCGTCATAACAACGTGCTTACGTGTTTTACAAAAGGAAACTCTGGACGTTCAACCTCACTGTACATGATTGTGACACTTCTCAGGCGTTATGCTATGGTATGAATCAGTGGCAAAAAGAGGTGGAAATGATATTGGGGCTTGTATTTACAGATTTTTAACAAGTGACTTAGAAGTTGAAATTAGTCACCTAATCATGTATTCCTATGGGCAAAATAAAAATAGCCACATGGCGGCAGCGTGTTTTGTAGCTTTACAAAATTTTGAGAGCATCAAAAAATAGATCACAAATTCTTGCTTCCGGGACACACCCATATGGAGTGCGATACTGACCACAATCTAATCGAAAAAAAGAGAAAGAAATTCAATGGAAAAATTGAACATCCCCACGATTGGGCTCAGCTTATTCGCCAAGTAGGTAGAAAAAATCCATTCCTAGTTATTGAAATAGGGCGATCCAACTTTCTCGACTTTGCCTCCTTATTTGGATCCTCGTTAATTAATATAAAATTGAATTGGAGAGAAGTGCTTTGGATTCGTAAGTAGTAAAGTTCTATTCTACAAAATTTCCTTAGACGAATATAAAAGTTTCAAAGAAATAAGTTTCGAAAAGCGAGGAAAGGGCAGTAGTACTATTTTCACGCCAAAAGAGGCTTACGTAAGAAAGGTTCCAATTACTATTGAAAAAAACAACATCTCGTGAAATTGCTCCCGTATATTTCGGAATCCTTGTGGGATTTTAACCAAAACCCTGTAACATCAGATGATGAAGTTGACGTATTCCCAGATGCATCTGATGAAGAGGAAATTTAGTTGTACAAGAGTCCATGTTCTTACATTTTATTTTAAGCTATTAATATGAATCTTGTGATTTGAACGATGGCTAAATTAATAAAGTACTACTACAAAAATAACGTTTTTCATTCATTTTAATACTATGTAAAACAAGTTATGAAAGCATTACCATCAGTGCAAAAGGGAATAAGTCTATCAAATTAATCAATTTTTTTTCTAATTTAATATTGAACATGTCTTCTATGAGCTGTTCATACACTTCTACATTTGAAATAGACCACGACACAATTTTCAAGCATTAATATTAACTCCTAACGTATCATGCTCTTTTCTAAATTTGTACAATTTGTACAATTGTATTGTTTTTGACTTATCACCTTTTTCACGCGCAGTAGCGAAAGAGAATGAAATGTTTATAGATCACCGCACCAAAACGTTCTGCAATTTTTGGATAGTTTTGAAAATGTTATCTCTAATGTTTTAACACCATCAGATGAAGTAATATGTTTAGAAGATTTCAATAATCATCAATTAACCTACCCGCATAACAGTATATATACTAAACTACTAAAGCCTCCTTCTTAAATTAAATACTAAGAACTAATAATTTGATATTAAAAATTATTATTAATTTTATAAATAAAAAGTTTACTTCGAGTAGTATTCGAATATACGACCTGTACAGGTCGTAGGTTCGAATCCTACTCGAGGTAAACTTTTTATTTATGTATTTAATAAAATTAATAATAATTTTTAATTACATATTTACTTTTGAACTTATTCGTTCATAACAAAACTTATAATAATTTGATATGTTTTACATTTTGTGGTACAATTGAAGTGTCTGAAATATCTGACCATGAAATGGTTTTATGTAAAACCAGTAATTTTGAGAGCATTAGCAAACAAAATACTATTGTTAAACGATATAGAGACTTCAGTTGTTTTAATCATAGTGAAATTTATAGCTTTCTTTGATCTATTCCATAGAAAAATATCTAAGATGTACACGATATTGACATTATAGTAGACTTTATAAATATTAATTTAAATATGTTACTGGAGATGCGTGCACCTTTTAACATCTCTAGGTTTACTAAGCCTCCTGTCCCTTGGTTATTGTTTAATACTAAATTATTTATCTCTCTTAAAAACAAAGCTATTTCTAAATTCAAATTAACTCGGTCCAGATCAGATTGGAAAAATGGTAAGCAAATACATAATTACACCTCTGTAACTATCAGAAATAAAAAAAAAGCTGACCTTCTTTACAACGTGAAACATAATTTTAAATCTATTTGACCAGCATTAAAATTACTTAACATTTATAATAAACGAAATGAAATTGAACTACAAAATGTAGAGCTACTAAGAAGCGAGTTCAATAGTAATTTTTCAATTTCAACCACCGAAATGAAACTTCAGGAAACCGTGGATTATTGCAGTAGCAATCTCAAGATTCTAGGTGGTTAAAAGTTTGAATTTCAACCTGTTTCACCGAGCAACGTGATGGTATTAGTACTTTTGTTATTAAAGCTTGTATGACACATCTATTTAATACTCACCTCGTTAACTTGTTTTTAACTAAATCTTTCTTTCCGCGAGTTTGGAAGCACGTTAATGTAATCCCTATATCCAAAGTTCCATCTCCTACGTCGATAAACGGTTTACGACCGATTAGGATTCTTCCTGTGTTTTCTAAAATTCCAGAAAAATGTATGGAGTTACAAATAGGAAACTACCTAACTGATTTTCACATTTTACCCATTAAACAGTCTGGTTTCAGACGGAAACACAGTTCTGCAAGAGCATTATTGAACGTTTTTGATATCATTTTGGGAACTGCGAATAAAAACTTTACTCTACTTGTGCTTTATGATTACTAATCAAGATATATTGTTGTCTATGCTGTACTACATTGGCTTTGACTCACTTCTTGTTGTACCTGGAGTGAAACTGAAAGCCAACATTTTGATGCAAATCAAATAATAGCAAATGAATAAAGGGAAACGATGAATGAGAATAAATGGTGGAACTGTAAGCTGGTTTGCAGAAGAGGTGCGTGGCAGAGCGGATATGGGTAGCCACAAAGAGGGCATGTTGGATGTAATCTCTAAAATTGGAGGACAAATGAAAATTATTGTAAATCAGTGTAATATAGGAATATCTATTCACATTTACATTGGATTACTGCCACGGCTTCAGCTCTATGCCTTGTATATGTAGGCGGTTTGTATAAATAACTTGTTACCTCTTTCAGTTACACTAATTAATACACAAGAACAAATTTTGTACCTTTATTTAATACTTATACTTATACTTATGCTTATGCTTATGCTTATGCTTATGCTTATGCTTATGCTTATGCTTATGCTTATGCTTATGCTTATGCTTATGCTTATGCTTATGCTTATGCTTATGCTTATGCTTATGCTTATGCTTATGCTTATGCTTATGCTTATGCTTATGCTTATGCTTATGCTTATGCTTATGCTTATGCTTATGCTTATGCTTATGCTTATGCTTAGGCAATGTTTATGCTTATGCTTATGCTTATGCTTATGCTTATGCTTATGCTTATGCTTATGCTTATGCTTATGCTTATGCTTATGCTTATGCTTATGCTTATGCTTATGCTTATGCTTATGCTTATGCTTATGCTTATGCTTATGCTTATGCTTATGCTTATGCTTATGCTTATGCTTATGCTTATGCTTATGCTTATGCTTATGCTTATGCTTATGCTTATGCTTATGCTTATGCTTATGCTTATGCTTATGCTTATGATTATGCTTATGCTTATGCTTATGCTTATGCTTATGCTTATGCTTATGCTTATGCTTATGCTTATGCTTATGCTTATTCTTATGCTTATGCTTATGCTTATGCTTATGCTTATGCTTATGCTTATGCTTATGCTTATGCTTATGCTTATGCTTATGCTTATGCTTATGCTTATGCTGATGCTGATACTGATACTGATACTGATACTCATACTCATACTCATACTCATACTCATACTCATACTCATACTCATACTCATACTCATACTCATACTCATACTCATACTCATACTCATACTCATACTCATACCCATACCCATACCCATACCCATACTCATACTCATACTCATACTCATACTCATACTCATACTCATACTCATACGCATACCCATACCCATACTCATACCCATACCCATACCCATACCCATACCCATACCCATACCCATACCCATACCCATACCCATACCCATACCCATACCCATACCCATACCCATACCCATGCCCATGCCCATGCTCATGCTCATGTTCATGCTCATACTCATACTCATACTCATACTCATACTCATACTCATACTCATACTCATACTCATACTCATACTCATACTCATACTCATACTCATACTCATACTCATACACTCATACTCATACTCATACTCATACTCATACTCATACTCATACTCATACTCATACTCATACTCATACTCATACTCATACTCATACTCATACTCATACTCATACTCACTACTCATACTCATACTCATACTCATACTTATACTCGTACTCATACTCATACTCATACTCATACTCATACTCATGCTCATACTCATTCTCATACTCATGCTCATACTCATACTCATACTCATACTCATAGCTATACTTATACTTATACTTATACTTATACTTATACTTATACTTATACTTATACTTATACTTATACTTATACTTATACTTATACTTATACTTATACTTATACTTATACTTATACTTATACTTATACTTATACTTATACTTATACTTATACTTATCCTTATACTTATACTTATACTTTTACTTATGCTTATACTTATACTTATACTTATATTTACACTTACACTTACACTTACACTTACACTTACACTCACATTTACACTTACACTTACACTTATACTTACACTTATACCTATACTTGTACCTGCTATTATCATATTACCACGGGATCTACAGCTTTACTTCGTATCCGAGAAGCAGTGTTGCTTTAGTTTTGCTCGGTTTTATAAAAACGGCTACCTCGATAGGGTTGAACCTGCCGCATACCGCCACCGAGGCAGCTAATTTGTGACTTCAATTACTGCTTTGACTTGTTAGTATTAGTAAAATAAGCGCTTCACAGTACCTAAACAATGACTTATCAAGAAATAGCATGGGATAATTATGGGGTAGAATATGCGTATCAATTTTCCTTATTTTATTAATGAACGATTACGCAGCCGGATCGATGTATTTTTTTGTTCAAAGTAAAATGTAAAACATTGTTTGCTTCTTTTTTTCAATTAATTAATTTGAGAAATTAGTTATAGAAATGAATTGGTTTACACCGATATATATGTAAGTAAAAAGTACACGTCATATTTTCAACACCTATTTGACGATCATTACATCTGTCAGTGTTTGAAGTTATTGGAATCAACAAATGGTCAAAATTAACTGTTCAAATAGTTGAAAATTTACTTACCATTGTAATCGCTCTGTGTAGTGTCAAATTTAGCTGAAAATGGTGTTAGTGTACAAGAGTTAATCAAAATAACTGCACATTCATAAAGACCGTACTTGCAACAAAGACCATGATTTAAAGCTTGTTACTGGTCTCGGAGAAGAATCACTGATTGACGAATGTGGCTATTTTTTACTTACTGTTATTGTTATTAGCATTTCTATTTTATTTTTTTGTATAATTAAATAAAGTTTTGAATTGAATTTTGATTTAAAGTGTTGATTATGCCATCAAATACTACTCGAGCTCGCATTTTGAGCACGATATTTTCTCAATTTATAGAAATCACTCGATCTTCGCTCTCGTGAGTTTGTCGCAGCAGCTCCCGTTAAAGTATGACCAGAATCTAAATATTCCACAACAAGTGTAAAAAATATTCAAATAATTCTGAACGCTCATGGTATTACTAACGACCATAATTTTATCACCAAATTCTAGTTAGGTGTGTTTATTAATGTCGGTATCAGTAAAGTAATAAATGAAAAAGAAATAGAAAAAAAGGGAAAAGTAGATCACATTTAAATTGAATATTTATTGCACGAAAACTTTTACAAGAAGAACGTATTATTCAGTATATACAATAGTTTAATATTAGGCTCACGTATACATAGCTACCAACTTTGCACATTCAAAGCGCACCATTGTGCAGGTGCCTCTCAGCATACGTGCCAACTTCTGAAAATCATTTCTGGTAACTCTGTTTTAATGTTTGTTGAACGTGCATCCTTAGAATTTTAGTTTTAAAAGGAAGTTTGAGTGAGCTCAAAGATTTCCCTCGCTCTTTGCTTATCTAATGCTTTTTCATTTTCTGTTGAATTTATAGACAAAAATAAGTGATAATCTTTTTTTTGTTTCACTTCATAGAATTCATTTAAAAAAAAAAACTCTTGATTATTTGAATACTGTAAGTTAAGAAAAACGTATCTAAAGAATTTACTTATTCAATATAAACAAAAAAAATCCATCAAAACGTTATACCCTCGTCAAATAACTATCTGGACAGTTTAATGGACGTTTAGGTTAGCGTATTACAAACAGATGTGTAGAATTTGTAAATGTACCATTAAGGTTATTGCATTCTTTACTCAATAATAAATATTATGTTAAAAAATAAGCATGGATTGACATGCTAGTAAACATAAAAAATGGTATATTCACATTTTGCTGATGCATTTTAAATCGATGTCTACAAAATCTGAAGTTTCTTATACAAAGTACTTGAGGTACGAAAACCAATTTAGCTCCCTCGAACACAAAAATCAATTTATCATCAATTTATTACTAGTCACGAGATGCGACAAAATAAATTTGATTCTGCATAATAAAAAGCTCATTCAATCAAGAATACACTTAAATTTTTCTATTATGTTTACGAAGTAGGTAGCCAAAAAAAAAAAAAACTAAACCTTCTATGACTCGTTAACAAAATAAAACAACCAAACTCTAAACCAGATATTTTAAAGTAATTCGTGTTACAGTTTAATTATTTTGAAATTCTAAAGCAGAGCTTAGTATGAAATAGAAAGATTTAAGATAAAAGTGATGCGCTTTTACGAGAAGAAGTGATTCAATTATTTTTTAAACTTCTAAGCTTCACTTTACATAAAACATCACGACTAAAGATTCTATCAAGATTAGTCTACTGTTATGAACATGCCCGTTAAACGCCTCAGCCACTTGTTTATTCGCGAGATTACTTAAAATTTCTTTATGAATCTTTTTTTTACGCTTGCTGTACTGAAAATTCATTGTTAATTTAATACCAAAACAATATTTTTAGCTTCTATTGTATTTTCAGTTACAAGAGATCAAATAATTATAAAGCACAGAATAAAAGATTAAATTTTTGCACCAAGTTGCTTTTCCACATTACAATGTTGGTACATTTTTCAGAGGAATTTCATTTTTTTCTTCTCTTCTGTGGTATAATTATTTTAGTGATATTCATTTTCTAAACTGAACAAGGATTTATTTGGAAAGCTTAATTAGTTCATTGTATCAAAAAAGAAAGGAAAATTATATTAAAGGGATTTAAAAAAGTAATTAGAGCTTCAGAAACATTAACGCAATAATGGAGTTAGGCAATGAATAAACAAAATACGCGAGAGGGATTGTATTTGTACCTAATATACAAGAGTTAGGTATATAATAGATATAAAAACCGTTGGGTACATTATCTAAACAAGTGCTACTAAAAAGTACAGTAACAAAAGGAAAGGTTTTTTCTCAATACTCGAGCACTATTCCATTAACAGATAAGCTTTATTAGTTTTTGATTAAGTAAAGCCACCAAGATTGCATTTCTAATTAATAATAAAAATGCAAGTATTTCTGTAAACTTACACACCTGCTAAAGAATACTTTGAAGTACTCATTAATTACATGCAATTTAAGCATCCACTACTTGGTGTGTGTTAACTAATTATTTACATTTGTGACATCGTATAATGTCCTCTTTCAAAATCGATTTTTGAATCTACAAAAGATATCTGGTCCTTTGGAATAAAAAAGTTACGCTCTCATTTGATATTTGAAGTGTCCATTTATAGATGAAAGCTATGGTGTAATTAGTCTTCCTAATTTAACTTCCCAAATTTATTTACCTTTAAAAGTATTTATATTTTTACTTTCCAATTCATATATATATATATATATATATATATATATATATATATATATATATATATATATATATATATATATATATATATATATATATATATATATATATATATATATATATATATATATATATACACTGTTGTTTATCCGGGCGTTATCTCGCGTCTGCTGGTGATGTTTCTGACTCCTGCCAGTACAAAAACGACGTTTCGGCAAAGTCTCATTTGCCATTTTCAAGTTTTCTCCTTCTCGAACTGGTTTGTTCGGCTCCGTGTTACTCGAATCGAACCGAGGTCCTGCTGTCCTGTCTCCTGTTTATATTTGGTGTTGTGTACTTTCACTGCTTTCGCTGTTTTCCCTGCTTTCACTTTCCCTTCTTTCTCTTTCTCGGTGTTGGATGGTGCTGCTGTGCATGATGTTGGTATGGATGGTTCTGGTTCGGGTGATCGTTTCCTTGTGTGACGATGTTCTGCTAGTGTTATCTTCCATGTATTAGGCAGTCTTTGGGAATCGTCTCGTGTGTTAAGGTTCTGTTCCCGTTCCTGAATCTCGATCGCCTCTCGAATAGATCTTTTTGCCGCATAAGTAATGCTGGCTATCATCTTTGTGTTTCCAAAAGCGATGTTGTGTGGTGTTCTACTGGCGTGTTGGGCTAACGATGATGTAGCTATATTCTTCTCGACACCAATCTTGTGTTCCTCTCGTCGAACGTTGATCCGTCTGTTTGTTTGTCCTATGTACACCTTGTCACATGTCCCGCAGGGGATGCTGTAGACCCCTTGGTCCTCCAAGTCGATTTTGGTTTTAGGTGTTGGGAGCACTGATGATAATTTTCTGTCCGTGTTGAACGTTGTCTTTATGTTGTGTTTGCTGAGGATTTTTGCAATCTTGTCTGTCGTTCCCTTTACATAAGGAAGTGTGACCTTGGCTGTTGGTGATTCCTCCTCTTCTGTGGGTTTCGTATTTCCTGGTCTTGACGCGTTCCGGATGTTTCTCATTGTGAATCCATTTTGTAGTAGAGCTGTTGTGAGAGTTGCCATCTCCTCTTTAAAGAGGAGTTGGCAAATAAGAGAATTTTCCCTCTTTTAAAGTCGATCCGGGGACATACTGTATATATATATATATATATATATATATATATATATATATATATATATGTGTGTGTGTGTGTGTGTGTGTGTGTGTGTGTGTGTGTGTGTGTATCTATATGTACAAGGTGTAAACGCTAACTATGTTAATCTCTCGTGGGGTGATAGCTGACATAAATACCAAAAGTTTTGCAGATGTACCGTTTCCAAGATAGAGGGGGTCAAAAAACATTTTTTTTACACTTTTGTTAAAAGTTTAGCCCTCCTAAATTCCACACTGGAAAAACTGGCAATTTTAAAGCACGCTCTGATCCATCAATGTTTTTATAGAAAATAGGTACCCTTGGTACAATGCTCTTAAGTCAACCGTTTCCGAGGAAAACAGCTTTTTATGTTGAAAAGCTTGGTCAATTTATTAAATGTTGATAATTTTATGTCCACGTATTACACCTTTCTACAATAAAACATTGCTTTTTGTAAATAATGTTTTACAGCTTTTCAGACGTAGTTCTTGAAATTAATGTTTTATGAAAGGGGTTATTAAATTACCAATTTTGCAAGGTATCAAGATTGAGAAACATATTAAGTAAACAATGAATAAATTAGGTAGTAACTAGAAACAAAAAACACAAAATTAACAAATTAAAGTCCTATCCATTTCAGCAAAGTAACAAAAAATTAATGTAAGAATTGCACAAAATGGCCACCATTCTGAAACAGATCAATTTTGTTTGGAACTCCACAAAAATTGAATTTTTTAAATGATTGATCTAGAAGGTTTAAAAAAGGTGAAGATTGCTATAGCAAAATTTGTGAAACAACTTATTCTACATTTAAATAATACTCAATTGCTGTCTTCCACTATCCTTGTGGTCGCTATTGTAATGAATAAATTTTGATTTCCTGAATTAGCTGACATGCATTTGGTGTATGTTACTTTATTCAAACGGATAGGAGCTTGATTTGTTAATTTTGTCCTTTTTTCTAGCAGCTACCTAACTTATTCATTGTTTACTTAAGATGTTTTTCAATCTTGATAACTTAAGATCTAAGATTTATTAAATTGATCGTGTTTTTCAACCTAAAAAGATGTTTTTCTCTAACTTTAGAACTTTGGCCCAGGTGTGTCTATTTTGCAAAACTTTTTGTATTTCAAAGAAATTCTTGTATTAATGCCAGCTATGTACTGCTGGTTTCTCGGGTGTTGATCCGCATAGCTCTTCTGGTCTCCAAAAGGTCGTCTGTTGCAACACGACGTTTCGGCAAAGTCTCATTTGTCATCCTCTGGTTGGTAACTGTCTGCTCCTGCTACGAGTTACTCGAAATGAACTAACTTCCTGTTGTGTGTGCTGCTGCTTGTGCACCCTATTGCTTTTACTGCTTTCGATGCTTTCACTACCTTCACTGATTTCACTGTTTGCCTCCCTGTTTTCACTTCTTTTTTTATGCTTCTGTTTCAGGTGTTGTTGATTGTAGTTGTCTAGGGATTAATGATGTTTTCCATATTGATGGTAGTCTCAGACTGGAAAACATCATTAATCCCAAGAGAACTAAAATCAGTGAAGGTAGTGAAAGCAGATAAAGCAAACAGTGAAATCAATAGGGTACATAAGCAGGTAGCACACAAAACAGGAAGTTAGTTCAGTTCGAGTAACTCGTAGCAGGAGCAGACAGTTACCAACCTGAGGATGGCAAATAAGACTTTGCCGAAACGTCGTTTTGGAAACCAGTAGAGCTACGCGGACCAACACCCAAGAAACCAGCGGTACATATAGCAGCCGCGAAAACCTAAAGATCAATATCAATATATATATATATATATATATATATATATATATATATATATATATATATATATATATATATATATATATATATATATATATATATATAATATATATATATATAAACAGTGAAAACACTGAAATCAATAGGGTACATAAGCAGGTAGCACACACAACAGGAAGTTAGTTCAGTTCGAGTAACTCGTAGCAGGAGCAGACAGTTACCAACCTGAGGATGGCACATATTACTTTGCCGAAACGTCGCTTTGGGACTAGTAGTGTTACGCGGATCAACACCCAAGAAACCAGCAGTACATATAGCAGCCGCTATATATATATATATATATATATATATATATATATATATATATATATATATATATATATATATATATATATATATATATATATATGTATGTATGTATAAAATTAATATAGAATTAATTTTTTTTTATTGACATTCATGAAAATTATGACATCATCGACAGTTTTGTTAAATGACAATATATGGCAAGTGATACAATATTTGAAAACTGTTGTTTCATTCAGTACATTACAAAACTATTTCTTTTTCTGTCAGAAAAAGTTAATTATTAAGCGCGGTTTTAGTATCAATCAAGCTAGAACAACACAAAATATTAGAGAGAAACAATAACACAGCAAAGAACCATCAAATAGTCATAAAAATGTTGTGTTGAGGATAAAACACATGAATAGAAAAAAATTAATTCAGTGAATGCTGAAAGTGACGATCGTTGACAACTTAACGTCAAGCTGCATAGTTTCATCTACTTTTGGCCTTCTTTTTTTAGGTAAATATTTTCTTATAATCTTCTTCTTAGAATCTTGCAAACTGTGGATTGCGAAATCGGCATTCGGTCTGGATGAGTTTGATTGAAAAGTTGATGTACCTCGTTAGTAGATCTGCGTAACCATACAAAAAATTTCTATATGGCCGTTTTCCCTGAGCGACGTTTTTGGTTCATTGGAAAAGGCATTTTTGAATTACAACAATAATGCCAGTACAACATTACTAATACTTAATACTACTACAGGTCAATACTGGCATTATTAAGTACTGACGTTGATGTTTGCTTCTTTGGGTTGTCTAAGCTTACTAGGATCAAAACTACTATTGCAACTTAGGGAAAGAAACTGAACTCAGGCATTGAACTACTGGGAGTAAACTTAAGATAATTTTCTCAACTCAACGCCAGCCTTTGTGGAACGATAAAACCGAATCGCCCAAAAATCTAGGACGTACTGAGTGGAACTTGAGCTTTCAAATGGTGTACCACATATACCATAGTATATGTATATATATATATATATATATATATATATATATATATATATATATATATATATATATATATATATATATATATTATATTATTATAAGTTTCCACAAGTAGTATTATTCAATAAAGACATTATTCGGAACAACTTGTGTTTATTAACGTGAAAATATACAATATTCAACGTTTCGGGACTTACTATGTCCCTTTGTCAAGAATGATATTTAGTAATGAAATATGAAATAAGCTAACTAATCAATTATAATAATTTTGATGAACGAGTTCTGCTTCGATTTGCAGATCCAAGGTATGACGTTGAATTTGGAATTGTATTAGATGCCGGAATGTTAACAGAATCTTGAGTATCAGGATTTAGAGGTGATGTAGATGTAATATTGGCCGAGATGTTGGGAAGATTTTGAGTTATTGGTAATTTTGAATTTTGTTTAATAAGGTTCTTCCAAATATGCGGTATCCTAGAACTATCATCACGTTTGTTAAGGGCATTAGGCCTCTTCTCAATTTCAATGGCTTCTAGTAATCCGCTGGTGTAAATTATATAAAGGAGCAAGTAATCGAATATTGTTTGTTTAATTTCGTGTCCAGTACCTAAAACCATTCCAACTCATTAGATACTGAACATAAAATTCCAGTAATTTTACCATATATAAAAGGAATCACTGATAAAATCGCTAAAAATTTCCCAAACATGAATTTAGACCCGTTTTAAACCTTACCTTACCTTACACCAACTTTTGAAGAATCCGAAAGACAAAATTTGTAATGAAAATCAAAGTATACGAGATACCTTGCAACGGTGCACAAGAAGTTATATTGGACAAACAAATAGAAAATTACATGTGAGAGCTAATGAACACAAACTGGCCATCAAACAACAAAATCCTTCGTCATCTTTGGCTAATCATTATTTAGATACTGGACACGAAATTAACACAAACAATATTCGATTACTTGCTCCTTTATATAATTTACACCAGCGGATTACTAGAAGCCATTGAAATTGAGAAGAGGCCTAATGCCCTTAACAAACGTGATGATAGTTCTAGGATACCGCATATTTGGAAGAACCTTATTAAACAAAATTCAAAATTACCAATAACTCAAAATCTTAACATCTCGGCCAATATTACATCTACATCACCTCTAAATCCTGATACTCAAGATTCTGTTAACATTCCGGCATCTAATACAATTCCAAATTCAACGTCATACCTTGGATCTGCAAATCGAAGCAGAACTCGTTCATCAAAATTATTATAATTGATTAGTTAGCTTATTTCATATTTCATTACTAAATATCATTCTTGACAAAGGGACATAGTAAGTCCCGAAACGTTGAATATTGTATATTTTCACGTTAATAAACACAAGTTGTTCCGAATAATGTCTATTATATATATATATATATATATATATATATATATATATATATATATATATATATATATATATATTTTCTTATGATCAACACTTTCGTTTCTGCGAAAGTTTATAATGGAGAAACTAATTTTACATAAAAAAAGGTGTACTTGTTTCATACCCACAAAATATACCGTATTCAAGAAAAACTCTCCTAAATGCTTTAATGCACCAAATACTTTAGTCGTAATGAAAATGAAATTGACAACTGAATTGGTTTGAAGTACGCCCCGCTGTGAACATTGGGTCTTATATGCGAGTATTCTACAGATAAGTTGAAAACAAACAAAACACTTGCTTACCTCACGTCGCATAAAACCCAGATAGATCGGTAAATTAAAGGCCTTAACCCGGGGTTTCCTGTGAAACTTACGTACAAATATTTGCACGTAATCACAACTAAATGACGTACTAGTAGACTAGATGATCGGTCATCTACCTTATTGAATCTACGTGTACGTTATATTAAATATTAATGCAACTTTATATCTTAAAATAAAAATAATAATAAAAAAAAATAGCAAATGATCTAATAGAGAAAACTCTCATACCTTACAATGTTAAAATGTTTCATCAAAAGCATAAAACAATAGTTGTGTAAACCAATATTTCCATAAAAAAATAAACTACTCAGTAACCTAAACCAAAATAACGTATCTTTTAAATTTACTACCACGTAAATAATAATGCCTGTAAAAAAGGAATGAAGTCACATATAATATTAACGAAATAATACTCTCAAGTTCATTAACATTCTGCATATATTACAAAAAATATATAAGTATATAAAAGATATGAAAATAAACACTCCTACCTTAATTTTAATTTACACCTTAAGGAATAATAATGACGCCGAAAACAGATTTGCCAAATTTTCGTAATAAAAATTTTGACATACAGTACTAAGAATTAAAAAAAAAACAATATGTAATATTACGATACACGGGTGAATACACTTCTGTAAAATAATCTTAATCGCCTGAAGGCTTTTATACAAAACTATACACAAAAGAAAGAGTATTCATCCGCCTAAACAGATACAAATAAAGCAACTTTGATAAAATCACCAAAATAAAAAAATAAGCATAGGAAATTAATCACCTTAATTCGTACAAAATGACCACTTTAAATTCCCCTCTCCTTTTCCATACCAATAACCCTTGAATCTCTTTGTCATGGTTTGCAATACGGAAACCTCACAGTCGTTAAGTTCCAACGATTCTACTATTTTCAAATTACATTTACAAGAATTTAGTCACGAAAATATACAAGCCAAAACCAGGTGATTTAATAACTGTTTCATTTACTAAACGTCCTTTGGCCTTTATATACACCGAATTTATTCTTTTCCGAAAACCATAAAGTTTAATTCTTTTGAGTACATAATTTACATTATATCTGAAGTAACAGAATCCTCAGAAATTATGATAAAAGTTATTCTGCTTTAAAACCTGTTGTATTTCATTAGATTAACATATTTATCTAACTAACCGGCTCTTTCAATAAAACGCGAACATTCAATGATTTCGATCCTCTTATCAAATATAAAAGATTTTATTGTTATCTTGCAAACGCATTTAAATTAGATAGATAAATTTGTTTTGTTTCGAGAATAAAAAAACATCCATTTTAATACGTACTCTTTTGGTAACTAATATAACAAATAAAACATTTTAAATAAAATTATTACTTCTTCTTGGAATGTAACAAAGAGAAATTGCGCTAAAATGAAAAGGTAGGTTTGCAACACGGTCTAAATCAGCAAGGTACATTACTTATGAATCTTACTGTAGATTGAGAGCTATCGTCTGGTCAGGTCGTAAGGGACGCAGAGATATTTCCATAGCTATACTCAGTTAAGCATATTATTGGGCGCTACTCAGTTTTTGTAAGTTAAATAGTCAAAGTATAACAAAAATTGAGAAAGTTGTACTTTAATATCAAATTTAATCTTAGCCACCAGTGCAACAGCTGTATTTACTTGTGTATTTTTTTTAATATCCCCGTTTGTTGAAGAATCTGTCTAATTAAGACAAGTTCGTTTTGTGACAATATGAGTTTAATATGTAGGGAGCGTTCCACTGATCACCCTCCTATCATTTCTTAGCCTAAGCTTATTAACTATAGTATTACTTATACCTATAACGCTATGTCCTACATTGTTTAAACGTTATATCTGTCACGTAAGTCTGAGGGCTTAAGTGTTTTAGACGTCGTAGTTCGTCTGTTTTATCCATTAGTTTATTCGGTAATTTATTAGGGTGCACTTCCACTTGGTTTAACATTGTCTTTTTTAATTTTTCGTTTAACTGTTGGTACACCCAAATCCGTTTGTATGACAAGATTTGGTACGTACCACGGTGCATTCACTAGCGCACGCAAAACCTTATTTTGGAATCTTTGTATTATTTCAATGTAACTGTTGCTCGCATTCCCCAGAGCTGAATCCCGTATGCCCAGATCGGTTTTATTATCACTTTATACGAGGGCTGTCTAGAAAGTAATAGACGTTTTTAAATAACACATTAGCAATGTGAAAGAAACAATTTTTATTATATACATTTTGAAGGTAAACTCTTAGGCTATTTTTCTACATAATCGCCATTTAAATTAAGGTATTTATCATAACGTGGTGCAAGATTTTCAACACCCTCTCTATAGAAATCTGCCACCTGCGGGTTGAACCACTGGTTTACACTGGCGTGCAGCTCAGCGTCAGAGTAATAGCGTTGCCTAGCGAGTCACGCCTTCACCGCTGGGAACAGGTGGTAGTCGCTTGGCGCCAAATCCGGCCTGTACGGCGGACGATTGAAAACTTCCCATCCAAAACCATCCAAGATATCTTGGGTACGATTGGCCGTGTGTGGTCGAGCATTGACGTGGAAAATCAAAACTTCGTTGCTGAGTTTTCCCCGATGCTTGTTTTATATTGCGCATCTTAGTTTTCAATTGGGTTGCGATTTCTAGTCAACAAAAACCTTATCACAGCCCGCACTTCACAATTGGCGGGATTTTAAGTTGCAGCGCTAATTTCAACACTCCACTGTAAACAAAGTACGATATGCACAATTATCCAATTTAGGTGCCCCAGCTGTGTTCTCTTCGTAAGTATGTACGTTTGCCGCGTCAGTCTGCGATCCAGGTGCAGTCCAAGATATTTTGCGTTAACTGAAGGTTTCAGTTGCTTCCCGTTTAATTATACTGGTGGGCAGTTCTCTTTATTCATAGTAAACGTGACATGTACTGATTTGTCCTCGTTGACTTCCACTCTCCATTTCTTAACCATACTTGTTTCTTATTGAGGTTTGTTTGTAAATTTCTTGTTGCATTGGTTGGGCTTGGATGCGATGATAGAACATCAGTATCATCCGCGAATGTGGCCACAGTTGTTGGTCTGGTCGTTGCGTTAACTGAAGGTTTCAGTTGCTTCCCGTTTAATTATACCGGTGGGCAGTTCTCTTTATTCATAGTAAACGTGACATGTACTGATTTGTCCTCGTTGACTTCCACTCTCCATTTCTTAACCATACTTGTTTCTTATTGAGGTTTGTTTGTAAATTTCTTGTTGCATTGGTTGGGCTTGGATGCGATGATAGAACATCAGTATCATCCGCGAATGTGGCCACAGTTGTTGGTCTGGTCGTTGGGAGGTCGGCTACGAATATTAAGTACATGACTGGCCCAAGTACACTCCCTTGTGGAACCCCGGATGATGTGGGTGGCAGTTCCGTATATGCTCCCTAGTGTTTCACGAGGAAGTACCTTACAGTTAAATATGATTTTAATAATTCATATATCTGGTATGGCAAATTCTTTTTGAACTTGTATAGCAGTCCTTCGTGCCATACTTTATCGAATGCCTGGCGGATGTCAAGAAAGGCAGCCGAACACTGTCTGTGTGTGCTTCTAGATCATTACTGATTTTGTTTGACTACACGGTGAACTTGTTCTGTCTATCCACCATTGTTCCTGAAATCAAATTGGTGGTCAGGGATAATCATTCTTTCCTCTAGTATTGGATTAACCTGTTTTAGCAGGACCTTTTCGAAGACTTTGGGAAGTACTAATAATAGACTTATAGGTCAGTATTAAGCTGCTTCTTCTACCTTTTTTTTTCAGGTTTGGGTAGCATGACTATTTGTGCTATTTTCCAAAATAGTGGAAAGTAACTTAGCCTTACTGCTGCATTAAACATCTGCAGTACAGCCTTCATTCCCTTTTCGGTTAAGTTTTCTAATATTTTCCCCGTGACCAGGTCTCTACTTGGGGCCTTCTTTGAGTTTGTCTCGATGTTAATTCCGCGTTCGACTTCTTTATATTTAATGCTCTTTACTGATAAATCAATTTGATAAGGTGCTTCTAGGTACTGCTTAATCTCATTTTCTTCTTCGTGCGATGACTGAGGGGAATGGTTTGAAAACATCGGAGAGGTGATCCGCATATACCTTTGCTTTTTCGTTGTTACTTCTGGCCTAACTCCCATTCTTTTGTATTATTGGCGGTATAGACTGCTGTGGTCGTTTGATTCGTTTTGTTGCCTTTCATAAGGAGTAATTGTTTGCTTCTGAGGTTGATAAACCGCAGAGATAGTCTTGATCGGATTGGTTTTTTAGGTCAAGTAACAATTTATTAAGGTCACTTACGAGAGGGCATGCTTCGGTTTGCTGTAAATAAGGTTACTCTGGTGTAGCTGTCCAAGCTGACGTTTGTATTGCCGTTGTCAGTGCCACGACTGCTTCATCGACATCTTGATTTGATTTTAGTGGGATATTTAGGTTAACAAGTTCGTCTACTTTTTCTTTGAACATCTTCCAATTTGTCCTCTTATTTGTAAGCACCGGCTGTTTAGTTATTTTTAATATCTGAGAGTACAAAGTTACGATAATTGGTGAGAGGCCGGAGGAGAGGTCATAACACGATTCAACCTTGCAATGTCTGGTGTTAACCCCCTTTGTGATGCAGAAGTCTACGAGGTCAGGTAATTTTCGTCTATCAATCGGCCAGTATGTTGGCTCACCTGTCGGTAGGTACCTTAGGTTACCTTCATTCATTGTTTGAAATAGTGCCCGGCCTTTAGGTCTTCTAAGCCTAGACCCCCAGTGTGTATTCTTGGTATTGTAATCTCCGCCGGCTATAAATCTATTACCAAGGGTGTCAAAGTATTGCGTACAGTCATGGTTTTTATTGTTGAATTTTGGTGGACAATATGATTGTGTTTAGTCTTTCTTCTATCGCAATGGAAGTAGCTTGGAGATGATTAAATGCGTATTTATTGAGTTCATAATGTCTGATGTTACTTTTAATTGTGATGGCTGCTCCACCATGAGCGGTTCCATGTGGGTGTATAGTGGTGTAAATTTTATAATTGGGAATTTTGAGGAAATATTGGACAGTGAAATCAGCTTCTGATATAAGCATTACGCCTATTTCATGAATTTGTAAAAAGTATTGAATTTCTTGTGCATGTCGGCACAAGCCATTCCAGATACCTATTTTGAGTAGTTGGGTCATTAACTCATCTTGTTGACTAACATGGTAATGAGGCTCATTATGGTGCTCATTTGGTGTATTAAGTCTTTCATCATATTTTTAAGCTCTGTGAGGCCATTTGTTGGTGGCGAGGCTAAAGATATGTTGGGGGGCCTACAGTGTTAAAGCTGTATGAGTGCTGTTGGTTTTGTTGTGTTGCTTGGGCATATAAAACGTTTGGTTGTGCAAACTTTTGCTGAAATCCTTGGGATAAATCATGTCTTGAAGTTGCTTATAAAACATACACCATCTACAGTTGGCGGGATGGTTACCACTACAGTTCGCGCATTTGACCTCATTGCCTCTGGATTTTCTAGAGCAGTCCGTGGATAAGTGGATTTCTAGGCATTTAACGCAGCGTGGTGTTTTTTTTGCAAAAGTTGCTTGTATGTTTAAAGGCTTGGCATCACCGCATGCATTGCATGGGATGGTTCGAATTGTACTGCTGAGTTCATGAATAGTTAATCTTTATATGTCTTTGCTATTTTCGTTTTGTTTTAGGTCAATGAAAAACATGGGTAGTGCAGTGTTAGTTCTTTTTTGTTTGGAGTTATGTATGTTGATGACCATGTGACCTAGTTCTCCTATGTTTTCCTTAATTTCGTTTGTATCAGTTGTTGGATGTATATTTTTCAGAACAACGCGAAAGATTTTATCCTGTTTTCGTTGGTATGTGTGAAATTGAGTGTTTTTGCCGTTCAGAGCTTTAATAATTGTGTTATGTGTTAGACCTTCTTTGGGTTGAATTTTTATTTGGTCATTATTTAGGGCCTTGGTGACGTATTTATCTTTAGCAATCTCATCCAGTAGTGTTATTAACGAGTTGACATTTTTTGCTCCCGCTATAAATATGAGTGGAGGTTTTGGTTCACTCTTTCCTTGCTCATTTGTTTTCCTTGAATTTTCCATGTCATCTGCCGTATCTAAACTAGAGTATCTATTACTGGTACTGATTCCTCACCTAGCCAGTAATCGCTAGTTTTAGTTTGTTTTAGGGTTTTAAGTGTTAGTTGTGGGCTTGGAGGTCCCTTTTGCCGTTAGATTGTATTTGCCATTCATCTTTCGACCACGTGAGTACGATTGTTTGTATTTCTTGACTTGTGTGCTGTTGAGGTTGGCTATAGTATGTTGTTTGGTGGTGTTGTTTCTGTAGGGGTTGTAATAATGGTACTGGTTGTAAAAAAACCTGGAATTTGAGGATACTGCGTGATAGCAGACTAATTAGGTTGTGGAATTTGGGTGTTAACATAATTATGCGTGTTTGCCATTAGGCGTAACACTTCTGTTATTTCCCTTTTACCACGCACTGTATAATTGTTGTAGTTGAATTAAATTCAAAACTATAAAAATGTAAATAATAAATTTTTATACATACAACTCGGCGTGCGCACTGCAATACAACCTTGCACGACGAACTCCCGATATATAGCACTTGTGCATTAAATCAAACAAAATAGTATCTCCTAATTAATCCCAGGATAAAATCAAATGACACAGTACTTAACTTATCGCAAATCTTTACGATAGTGAACTAATTTTTAATAGATAACTAAACTATACACAATATATAACCTATTTTTACGTACAATTATTTCAAAATGAAAGATGATTGGAACTATATAACTTCAATGTAATAACAAAGTATAGTTTGATATATGCCAACAAATTCTACGGATGTAGTACTCAAATGTCTTTATCTTAGAATACATTATCAAGTCAGCGGTTTTTTTTTCATTAGAACCGTACGACTACTTCCGAAACAATATTAGCTAGCTTTACTCTAATGTCCACTTAATAAAACACAATTTTCACTAAAAAGGATAAGTACTTACTTGTTGAACGCTCAAAATAAAGTTAATATATTATATCCAAATGAATTTCGGTTGTGAACTTCATTTCAGGACAATATGATAAACACCCGGTATGATAACCCAATCTCAATAATGTAAAGGTAAAAGTAAATTGTGTTTGAACCACGGCAACCAGCACAGATGTTATGGCTACTAAAACGGGCTTAACTAATAGCAGGCGTAATGTGATCTGGCCTCATGTTTAATGACACAAAATCAGAAGGTATCTCCGATTCAACTTCTCTTCAAGATAAAATTGCATCATCATGCACGCCATTTTTTTTATCTCGTGACGTCATCCACCACGCTTTATCCAAGTATCATCAACTGCAAACAATACGAATTTTTTTAACTCAAGCTAAGGAACGGAAATAAACTCATATTCGCCTTGCGTATAAAACGAAATTTATGTGGTTAAATACCCATTATAGACGATAAAGATATGTGTACGGATATTCGTATTTATATACACTAAGGAGAAAATATTGACATGTCCACCAAAATTTTATTATTGAAAGAAAAAGGATGCCTTTAAACTACAGCGCGAGGTTGGAATGAAGCATTTCACGGAGGTTTGTATGTTATTTTGTTCACAATGTGTATGTAATTTAATTTTCTTTTTGGACATGAATATGATTTATTTATCTCAAAATAAACTGACAAAAAAAAATCAAGTAGTTATTGAGTAGCAAATTGTTTTCCTATTTAATTGGCAAACATTTATTTGTCATTGCTGATTTTTATTTAATTGATATAATAAGCTTGCTAAGCACTTTATTCTATATCTGGTTACATAAATACTTCAGTAAAAAATGTGATTTTTATAGGAATTAAATTGACTGTTTTTCGATAAATTTAGTTAATACAAAATGCCTTTGAGAGGTTAAACGTGATAGTTGGAGAGAAGAAAAGTGATAGTTCGAGGTAGCTAAAGTGACAAGTTTCCAATAACTAATTTCCCAACCTCTTAAGGGATAGCAATTGGCTGATTACAAACTGATTGTGATTAATAGGAGATTACATACCGAGCTGGGAACTGCTTCACTCTCAGACTGTGTTTTTATTTGGTTGAATAGAGCTGTTTGTTAAAATCGTGAATATGGTTCAAAATAGTAAGTCGGATTGCTACATTTGTAAAGTTGCGCGTTGCTATGTAACGAAACATCAAACCGGTTCTCCTGTGAAATGAATTTATTAGTTTCTCAAGTATCGATGAATTGTTGATAATCTGTGCTAAATTCTTTCAAAAACATGTTTTATTTTGACCATACTGACTTAGCGTGCACTCCACCAGACGTGAGAGTCACTGCAGAAAAGGCAACAACCGATTATTTCGCAAAAGAGTACGAAAAGATGCGAAAAAATATAGGAGGCGTACAGGAACTGGTGCATCGATAAGGGAGTGCAAAATATGAACTCAGAGAATGTTTTGCTTTCTGAATTTGCTAAATTAGCCGAAGAATGAAATCCATGCACCCTACGGACAGTCTCTTCCATGCTGAGGGCATCAATGAACATTAGCGATGATATTGATATTTCAAACTTTGGCAAGCTGAAAGCTTATCTAAAAAACAAACTGTTAGTTATAAGCTTAAAAAGTCTAGTGTGTTTGCAAAAAAAGACTTAGATCGATTTTTAGGGAAAGCTCCCAGAGAATAAATTCATTGGAAGGGTGGAAATATTTAATTTGTATTTATATTTTTGATGTAATAATTAGATTTATTGTTCTAGGTCGCCCTGATTAATAGAATTTCTGGCGCCTGTAGGACCGATGAGTTATTTAAAATGATGATATCAGATATGGAATTCTTAAAAACTAGGGTTATTATTGTAATTGCGAACACAAAAAGTTATCGCTCTCGGGATTTGCTATAATTAATCCAGAATGGATTAATAGAGCAGAACATTTTAAGAAAGGCTGATTATGCAGATGGTAGTACGTTCTCAGGTCACTGCTTAGGTGTACGGCGGCTACAGTCCTTGCAAATACTGAAGGAGGTGTCTTCCAGTCGAATTCCAACACAGTGGCTGAAGGATATGGATGGCTAGATGAAAATTGCAAGTCTCCTATCACAAAACGATCATTTCAAAGACGATAGGGTACCTATTGAAGAACCCCCTTCTTCAATATCGGCATCAGAAGCTGAACCCCTTTCTTCAATGATGACATCAGAAACACCAGAAATAAACTCTAGTAGAGAACAGGTGAAGCAAGGTTTAGCATTGACAATTCATAATATCACAAATTCGAATGTTACTATTAATTTTAAGCAGATATAATACTGATGAAGTTGAACTAATTTTAAGAAATAGTGTTACTTTCAATTAAGTTCTGTTCTTTGTGTTGAGCATTTTATTACAAATCTTTCATTATCCATATGATGTTCAACTAGCCGGTAAAGTGCTTTACTGGCTAGATCGCAAAGTAAGTCAATAATAACTTACTTCCTTCCTTGTGAAGGTCGTTTGGAATGTACATATTACTAACTGAGTGTAAATAAATATATTTACAAACAGTATCACGAATTCAAAACTTGTATTAAGGCAACGATAGCCACAAAATGGCACATTAAACTAATCAAAATTAGCTCAAACTTGTTTAACTAAATACTAGTTCGTAAAGAATACTTTTGTTGAATATGGTCCATAAAATCAATTAAAATAATTAATCGCCAGATTCTCATACACTTCAAGCTAAACACAAATCTAATTTTTTACTTCGTCGCTTAAATAAAATCACCCATAAACGAAACGTTGGAAACACTCTTATATTCAGAAAATTTTCTACCTCAAGTGTATAGTTATATCGGTATAAACCGAAGTCGCCATTTTTGTTTCATCAATCGTGCTTCCCTCAGCGCGCTAAAAAAATCCTCCCAATTCGAATTAAAGTTTATCAACGCATATTAGCAATAAATCAATAATTAAAAGATATAACTTCTATAAGGAACCAATTTTCTAGACCGGTTATTAAGGAGGATTAATTATTTGCGTACAGATCAGCCGAAGAATGCACACCTCCGTGTGTGTGTGTGTGTGGAAATACACTGGTGCCAGAAGGACTGCCTACCGATCAGTGGTCTCAGTTATTGTAATTGTTTGTTTATATAAAACCATTAACAATTATTTTCATTTTGTAATTTGTTAAGAGAATACCTGTTTTAATTTACTTGTTTTTTGGTACTAGTGCTCGAGCAAAAATTAAAAATTCTAAATATAATTTTTAGTACGTCCCTTTGTATCAGAAGGGTGTTATAATACTTTAAAGTGGTTACATATAATTAGATTGTTAAACTCTTAAACTGTTCTTTATGTATGGTATAAAACACTGACAAAAGTTGTGGGCCCTGTATTTACGCAATTTGATTAAAAACGTTACACAAACATACCTTTAATTTCAGTATGTTGATATTCAATTACCATAAGTGAGTAATTTACGTATATAAACAAGCTGTGATACATTTAAAAATTTTTTTACTAAACTTAATTTTAAAAATGGTTGTTTACAGCAGAATTTTATTGTTACTAAAAGCTTTGTTTAGATTTTGTTAATTACAGTTAGCAACCAAAAATTTCATAAGAGTAAATTATGTTTCGTAATGTTTAATTGCTTATGGTAATGGAAATTTAGAAAATAAATGGAAATTTTGGCTTTACGCTTTAATTCTGTTCCTTTCATGCTCGCTATGGATATTTGCATAATGCAATATTCTTGTAAATAATTGTTTTAATAACATTGAAGTAAATTGTAAAAGTAAACGTATTACACTAAGTACGCTGATTTTAATTATTAGCTTTTGCGTGTAGAATAACTTTAGTAAGTTTCGCTATGAATGAAGGATGTAATGATATATATTAAGCCAGGTTTGTCAAAAATTACTATAAAATTATAACGTATGTTGGTATTACTTATTTACGAAAGTCAATATGAAAGTCAGATTGAATTGTTTGCATCTAAATGTCATATTGGATTTTGTGAATTTAAGTTAATTAAGTGAAATGTTTCATTGCCACTTCATTCTAATGATGGCTGTCAGTAGGAATAAAATAACAATATCTTGTTTGCTAATGGGTTAAGATAGATTGTAAATAGGAACTTAACCGTTAAAAATATTTGTATTTCTAAAACAAGATACTACAGATCAAATTTCATATAAGGCTTTGTCTGTGGCTGTTTTGTTATTTAAAGCGTCTTCTTGGTAACCGACGATATGATTTTTGAAACCTCTTGTTAAAGAACAGTTATTTTGAAAGTACATCAATGCAACTTTCTAACCATCCAAGTTCTATCAATATTTTTTTCTATTATGACGTTTAGGATGGCAAATGAGAGCAAGACTTCTGGATTGGGCCACAAAGCTCTTGAGTCAGGCTATTAGCTTTCCCGAAGACTCTCGCATACGTTTTAATACAGATTAGCTTAACACAATTACTGTTTTCTATTAGATATACATTTCTTGTATTGTGGTTTATTGTTCCCTTTCTTCGGAATTACTGGTTGAAGAACGTGACTGTATAACCATTTCAGCTGCAGGAATACTTCCAAGAAGACGTTCCCTCTTGCAATAATTAAGTGATCAAGGAATTTTCCAGTTCTTCAAGAAATGGTCGCCGTTTTGTAAGTTTTCCAGAATTCCGGGTTGGAGTTACTTCGCACCACAGAACGTAAGCGTCGTAAGCTGAAAAGTCCATGATATTGTAAAAGATAGTCATTGGCCATCTTTTAGTATGCCATCTGCACGTGTATGTTATTATTAACTTGTCTAACGTGCTTACAGTACCGTTAGTTTCATTGTAACCTAGAATCATAAGCGGCTTTTCATGATCTTGATTATACAGTCCGTTATCGTGGTGCATGATGCTCATGGCCGTAACACTTTTATTCCGTTTCGGAATATAGGAAATTATCGATGTGTCCTTGGTAAAGTAAAATTTTGAGGAAGGAGCTTCTTTCCTGTTGCAGACCAATACGGCTGGCAATTCAGGCTTATTTTCTCGAATAGTGCCAAGCATGGCTATTTTTCTTTTCAATAGTATCTGCCCCAGATCGTACGTGGTAAAGAAGTTATCAGATAAGTAAGATCTAACACCTTTTTACTTTGCTCTCTCCAAATTCACTCCAAATATTAACTCCGTATTTAGCAGTTTTATTCGCGATGTACTGTCTAAAAGGACAACGGCGTCTAAAAGGTATCAGTTGCTCATCTACTGTTACATTATAGAGCTTAGGTAGAATTGCAACCCATTCATCCCACAAGTACCGTATGGGAGCTAATTCATCAGTTTGGCGTCGTTTTGGTCGAGTTTTTTTATCGTCAAAGCGAATTATTCGTGCAATTACATGAAACCATTGTAGGGGATATCGTTACTCTGAATATTGGACGACCTACATTTCCGTCCCACAGACTGAATTTATACACTCCAGATAGAAACAGTAGGCCAAAATATGCTTCTAATTCAACTGATGTTAGTTCTTAAAACGTGTCGCCACAAAGTCTTTTCCTTCTAAATTTGACATTTTCAAAATTAGGTTTACAATTTTGGGTGTGAAATATAAGAAGTACGCGGATTTTATCTCAATTATTCGCGACGTAGCATATCTTGTTGGCCCAGGAGTCAACGAAATAATATGTGCTGCTTATAACCTTCCCGATTGGTGGGTTTTTTTTCATTCCATACTATATTGTCATCTTCTGAAGTTATGTGATTATCCGTATCAGCTTCATCTGAAATCGTAGCTTCCACTTCATTATCAGATTCGCTATTATATATCTCGGTTTCGGACCAACGGCCTTCTTCTTCTTCTTCTTCAGAAGCATTAGAATCACTATCAGAAGCGTTTCGGACCAATGGCCTTCTTCTTCTTCTTCTTCTTCAGAAGCATTAGAATCACTATCAGAAGCACACAAAGGTTTCTCAATTTCACTATCCGTAAGCACTCTCTCACTACACATTTTCAATACTAAATTTCAATTGTTAGGTATTTATTATTAAAGGACAGCATCAAGTTCGATATTTACTACGAAACTAACACACAGATGCTCACTGGCTGCATTTATGCGCGGAGTCGCATACAAGTCTCAACAGGAATAAACTTGTTTACTGGTACGCAAATAAAGCATGAAATATGGGCAATATTGCGCAATAATGTGACAATATTATGCAAAACTAATAAAATACGTTCGTCTATGATAATAATCTGCTTCTCGTTCTTCTAATTTGAACCACACAAATCACCGGGTTATATAAACCCAAACACAGTAAGTGTAACAAATGCATTAAATAAAGAACTAATTACAATTTTCTAATATCAATCTAGGTACACCGTTATTAGAGTAATAAAATAAAAGTCATACAGTGGCAACGAAGTATTTAAATAAATTAACGAATTACGTACATTAGAAAAACGCGGTTGGGATATATTACCCCAAACACAATAGGAGGGTTAAACTGTTGTTTCCAAAAAATTAAATTAAACTTGTGATCTATCTTCCCTAAAGCACCTAGCTATACATTAACTCCGAAGCGTTCTTGAAAGGATCCTTCCCTGAACAAATATATTGATTTTCATTCGCCCAATATCTCAGAGTGGTCCTGTTAAGCATTCCTAGATTCGTGAAGCGGGACTCATCAGAAAACAATATCATGCTACTAATCTAATTATTAAGGTTATAATTGTCCATAAACCATCGACAATGTTTAACTCGCCTGGAAAAGTCGTTGACTCGCAAGTTTTGGTGGACTTGGTATTTGTAGGGTTGATACTTATGTTTCTTTAAACATTTTTTTACACGTTCTCTGCTAACTGCGATTTCATTTTTTAATTTGATGCGTAGAAGTATTGGGATCAACATTCACAAATGACAGAACGTTTATTTCAGCTTACTTATTAATAATGAGTTTTTCTCCATTTTTATTTTGGGAAACCGTTTTCAAATGTACCAGTCACGGAAAATAGGCGTAGCAGGGTTGGTTTCTGTCGGGGTTTCGTTCTGCATAGAGTATTTCAGCCTGCCTTTGTATTGCAAGCCTTCACCATAAAGGAGAATCATACCTATTAGTTCAGCACTTTTAAAACTTGCCATTTTAAACAAATTAGAAACAATTTTTAATTTACACCAAGAAGAAGAGAATAAAGCAGGATAATTTACAAAAATTAGCAACAATCTGCCAAACTTAGAGATGATTAAAGTTAACCTATCGAAATTAAATTTTTTTTAAAACCGTATCAACCTGTGCAATGGCTAATATGATTTGATTATTCTAATAATACTCAGAGACTTAAGCATTTCATTAATTTGGTTTGTCCAGTAGGTACAACAAAAAAATAATATCCGTTGTTTGAAAAAAAAAATTGATATTTATGTATTAAGGGCATAATCAGAAGATTATGGCTCGAGGGAATGTTAAAAGCCCGACGCGAAGCGGAGGGTTTTATATTCCTGACAGCCATAATCTACAATTATGCCCGTGGTACATACAATGTTTTATTTTATTTTGCACCATGAAACTGGAACAAAATATTAAAAAGATTCAGTATTTTCGGCAAGTTTTTAAATGCAAATGCAGTGAAATAAGGTCGACAGTAGGCTAATTTGTTGTTACTAAGATACTGTGATATTGCTATTATATATCATACGTCATGTGTTCGCTGTCAATCATGCTGCTTAGCATCAATGACGTTTCCGTGCTATAAAGACCACATTACGCCCGCATTGGGTAGTGAAAGTCTTAGGGCGGTACGTTATACCATTTTCACACAAAAATCGATGAAAGCTTTAAAATCGCCATATCGAAAATATCTATTTTGAAAATTGTTATTATCAGTTTTTTTATTCTGCCATCCTAAATTGCCTTGATAGAAGTACAAATTGTGCTTGTTTTGGTCGTATCGCACTTCGTGTTTTTGAAAAATTCAAATAAATAGGTTAAGCTTTAGAGCTCTCTATGTAGAAATCTATTAAGTTTAGGTATAGCACATACTAAACATGTTTAGCATATCTCGTAGAATTCAAATATGCAAAAATATACTAGGGGTGCCATTCAAAATAGCAAAACCTCAATAGTTTCCGGTGAAACCGGAATTGATTGTCATTTGTATTCTTTTTTTGTTTAAAAATGCTTATTAATCAACCCAAACTTTTATCTAGCGCCGTTTTAAAATGCGTGTCTGGGTAGTAATTTCGTTGTCACCCGGTATTTAACTTCATTGCGGTCCTGAATGATCACAAACACCTTTTTGGAATACGATAATGAAACTGTCTAGCAGTAAGCTTGTTTGAAGGTCCAATGAGCTTAAGTATAGAGCTACCTGCGTGCCTACTGTTATTTTAGATCTATCGCGACCAAATTTCATAATAGCTATCATATTGACTGCATTCTCCAAAGCGCATGCAGGTCCAGTTCCTCTTCTTTTGTTATTCCAGAGCGTCTTGTAGATATGTCAGGACTTGATCCTCTATTTTGGTGTTTGTGGTGGAATGATTCTACTACAGCCGCGTTAGTTGTTCGCGTAGCAACTCTGCAGTTCAAACAAGCATATTGTATATATGCGTTTTTTTACGGTACAGAGATTGACTCTAAGCCATCATATTACAGCCTATTGCTACATACTAACGCGATGTGTGCCTTCTATAACCTCAATAAAACGTTTCAGGACGGTTCCTAAGATCTGTTTATTTGGAGGCAACACCGAAAGAAGCTGTTCTTGGAATTCCTTTTTGTGGTATGGTTGCACCAGTTTGCCCTGCAATCAAATATAACGCTCACGACTGAAAACGATAGGGTCAACAACATGTAGATGCTTGTTGTGTTTACCAAAAGAAAGCTTTTAACAGCAGAATTCAGTGATTTTGAGTGCCATTTGCGTACGTTATCAAAATTCCTTGCTACTAGTATGGTTACGTAATCCACACAACTCCTTGTTTAACCGGCGTCGCAGGCTATTTCCGGTAATGTTTTATAGTAGTAGTGGTGACACCCTATCTGAAAGTAGATATTCATTGCGTGCTGGGATTGTTTACAACCTTAACTTTCCGGCGCCTTACAGCAGGCGTTCTTGATGTCAGCTACTACCTCAGGCGTGAAGGATAAATATACTATGGTTATAGCAGGGCATATTTGTTACTTTCCAGGCCTACCTAGTGGAGATTATTGGAGCTGCTTCCTTCCAGGAATAGTTTAGCGTTACCATACTTATCGGGAAATCAGCTTTTTTCTTGAGGTGAAAGAGCTATCCTTACAGTGCTGACTGCATTGTAGAATTTCTTGTACAATGTGTACCCAAAATTCTTTTGATTCTGCAGCTTCCCACACAACTATGTATTGACATATTGCAATTTGGCTGTTTTCAGAACTTTATTATTAATTTAGTCAACTACCTGAAGTCATCCTGTGGTTGAACGGTAGTTTGGATTCTCCATTGTGCTAAGTTTTGAGATACTTAGTGTAAATTGAAAGCTACTTTCTTTATGAACAGGTTGTAAGGAAATCCAGATAAAACATCTACAGCTATAAACCAAACGTGCATGGGATGTCAGACGCAACTCACTTTTTTGGTTAAATACTAAAATAAAAACAAACCAGAACATTGTACTTGAAGCTTGCGCGTACGCGTGCGCATGCGCGCGAAACATTGAATAACATAACAGCATATTTATTAAATCCTAAAAATATCTGCTGATTAATTCCAGCATAAATGCAAATAAAATTCTACTGAAACTGCTCGCAATGGTTTGCGATAGTAAACTAGTCCTTAGTCGATACATAAAAATGATGCATAAAATATAATCTATGCTTACGTAGAATTATTTCAAAATGATAGTTGAAATTGAAATTGAATAAGTTCAGTGTTCAGTGTTTGTTTGCCAACAAAATATCAATGAAATAGGGTCATGAACTCTTGTTTTTATCTTAGAAAACACCAAATAACTGCACTCAACTGTTTTTTTTTTTCATTATTACAGTATTAATCTTTTCGAAGGAACATTAGACTACCTTCAGTTAGTTTGTAAATTAATTCCTCTGATTTGTGCATATATTGATGGAAACGGTGCAGACAAATACCAAATGATGTATAATTTTGCAAAACTCCATTTATTTATTGTATGATAAGGCATAACATCAATATAAATGGAGAATAACTAACATCTTAGGTACAGTAACATCAACATTTTGATAACATAGAAGTAAACATAATGTATTATCGACCCAAAACAAGCTAACCAGGTTTAATTTCGCTACAAAAAGATGCTTACAAACAGCAACACCCAGGAGTTCCAGATTTAAGGAAAAAAATCAAGATGTTCCCTTTAACTCAAACCTCCGTCAAAATAACGTTAAAACATAAACTCCATATCTCCCAAGTGACACACTTCGCTCAAGCTTGTTTCAATGCGGAAAGAAATCATAGATATCCAGTTTTCAAACTGTACAAAATGAATGCAGAACAAACGGTGTTATGCGCTCACTAGAGCCCCGTTAAAGTAAAGTACGAGAAACTGACAGAGTACAGTGGTGTGGGCGGGGTTCTTACTTTTTAATCCAAAAGGGCAGTCAACAGAACTCAATGAAATCAAAATCAGGAAAAATGTGTCACAAACGCGCCACTTGTTAAATAAATTCATAGCGGGAAAACGTCATGAACTAGAACGTTAGATAATGGCCTAACAGGAAACCACAATGTTCACTCGAAAAGGAAGCACTCACCTGTACTTCTACTTCAAAAATATCTGCGCATAGACACCCACACTCAAATAAAACCTTAAGCCTCATTTAGAATCCTCCAAATTGCGATAAACAAACTCAAAATCCATTATAAATTTCGTTAAACCTCAACTTAAAGTTTCGGCTCAAACAACAAAAAAATAACTGGTCGATACGGTAATTAATCATTCAATTTAAAATGAAAATACGCCACAACACAAAAATAAAGAAAATGCGACTAAATATTATTATAAAGGTCGTATAATTTAATAAACGTCAAAATTGGAAGTCGTAGTACCTAAATGCGAGAAGGTTCATTTTCAAACGAAACAAATATATTGACTTCCCTTTATTTTATCGCAAACCAGGTAAAAGGGTGAATTACAGGCAGTAACTTGATTCCTGTAAACGTCAAAATAATGTTCGTATCTGCAAAACACTATTGTGCATATGTCAGCTGATCAGTCAACGATATTATTTACTTTAAATTTACGTACGTCGTACTCATCCTCAAATACAGTTATATCAACCAAATGCAAAATGACAAATTATCAATTAAGAAATCTCTCTGAAATTGTTACGTTAATGTTTGTACTAAAATAATGAAAAGTAATCGAACGTCGTCACTGTGAAATTGCACAAATCCAAAATTCTTATATAATAAATAAACTGTTCGGTAACATGAATCTAAACACAATATCGAATCTATTAAATTTTGATCAGACACGAATACTAATAACGCAGCAGTAACAGGAATGGAGTTACAAAAAATTTTACACTGTAGAGAAAATATTACTCTGTTGATTAACACCACTCACATATTATAGTAAAATTATAATAATCGACGATTGGTGTGAAGTTAAAAAAAACACTCAGTTTCATATAATTTAGTAAATAACCGGGACTAACGTGAATATTGATAACGTCTAACATATAGAATTTAACAAATTTAGAATATGTAATTTGTAATGCAAAATCAGGATCAAATTGAAATGACACAATATGCTATGAATAACACATGGATAAATACACGTTTAAACGCCTAAAGGGCTGTTGTGCGGCAAAATATAGACACGAGGACGCGTTTTCATCCGCTTGACTAATACTATTAAAACAGACATCCTTATTAAAAACTGTCAGCAAAACCAATTGTATATATATATATATATATATATATATATATATATATATATATATATATATATATATATATATAGGTATTTACCTTCCGCTGCAAAACCATACCTCTCAAATTACCACCCTTTTCCTTCCTTTTGTGCTGCAGTACAAGGTAGATAACTGGTGATTGGCCCTCCAGCTAACGGTTCGGTAAGAACCCGCCCGTCCGCAGAGACTCTCTCTGCTGCTCGTCAATATCGCAACCAACAGACGGCTGCTTTTCAATTGGTAACCACTGAGTTGAATTATGAAAATTGTTTAAACCAAAACGAGATGATTAGCTACTGAATCATTGTGTTAGTATAACTGCCCATTAATTCGGTCCTTTATTTATTTATATACAAATCTGTTAAGGCGAAAGTTATATTTACAGCGATCTCTGTTTATCTGGCTAGCCGTAAACTAATGTTCTTGAATTTGCGATCTTGAATCAGTAAAATTCCCGATTTTAATCAAAGAGAGAGAAGGCACTATCCTTAACACTAATCCCTTTTCTAAGGATCCATAAACAATGCCATTTCTGACAAACGCTACGCCTCACTAAAATGCTACCTGGCTGGTTGAATATCCTTAAAAATTATTTTTCTTTGTCTTTTAAAAATAAACCTCATCCAATTTCCAGCGACCTACAATCGCCAATACTTATATTCTACACACTAAGTTCTTTTGTAATAATTTAATTACAAAGTAACCTATTTGCAAAACGTAAAACGCTAAACTACAATTAACGATTAAATAAAAATACGAATATCCACTATTTACCGAAAATAAATCTTAAACTTCCATACAGAAACCACTTTTACAAACACTCAGGTTATTTAAAATATCAGAACGTCTCAGGATGTGAAAATCAAATTCAGTAAACCCAACAATTTACGCGTTTATACATTTCTACAAAAAAAAAAAACAGATTAAAAAAAATATCTATGAATTAGTTTTTATACTACGAGCAAACCAACAAAAAATAAGTATTTTACGCAATTTCCTTAAGATTTTCACGCAACGTGACAACGAGGTGTCGCGCTTAAAACGAACAATGGATATTGCTGAATACCAACAACATATGTTAAAAAATATACATTGCTATCCAAATTATGCATATAACCAGAAGGTGTCAACATATTCACTAAAATTTTATTTAATGTAAATAAACTTACAAAGATCAAGATAAATCCAAAATTTCAATATAGGTAACCACAGCCAAAAAATTGCCAGTGTGGGAAGACTTCTTACCTTTTTTTTTTTTCAATAACTGTAATATACCTCTTAATTCACAGCAGCTTGGTTATGATCCGCTTTGCAGACAACTTCCGTACAGACTATTTGTAAGTTCATCATTTATAGTATGTCGCAGGATCTACCAAGCTCATGTGTTGTGTGAAATATTCTGGGAAATATGGGGTACATCAGTTCCACTATGTACTATCAGATAATGCACGTAGTTTCGATGGATCCGTATCTCTACAGTAGTGTATAAAGCAGTAGAATGACATCCTACAACAAGATTGTTTAGTCCTTCTCGTGTAGTGTATCATGGCCACTTTACATCATTACTCAGGATAGTCGAGGCTATAGAAAGTTCTGCGATCGTTTTTTTTTTCTTCACTATCACTAAATTGCCTTATTAAATCAGTTTACAACGTTCGACAAGGTTTGGCCAAGATCGACCATGACGGTTGTGAGCGCGCGCACGCACGCGCGCGCGTGTGTGTGTGTATGTGTGTGCGCGTGTGTGTGTGCGTGTGTGTGTGCGTGTGTGTGCGTGTCTGCGTGTCTGCGTGTCTGCGTGTCTGCGTGTCTGCGTGTCTGCGTGTCTACGTGTCTGCGTGTCTGCGTGTGTGCGTGTGTGTGTGTGTGTGCGTGCGTGCGTGCGTGCGTGCGTGCGTGCGTCGTCGTGCGTGCGTGTGTGTGTGTGTGTGTGTGTGTGTGTGTGTGTGTGTGTGTGTGTGTGTGTGTGTGTGTGTGTGTGTGTGTGTGTGTGTGTGTGTGTGTGTGTGTGTGTGTGTGTGTGTGTGTGTGTGTGTGTGTGTGTGTGTGTGTGTGTGTGTGTGTGTGTGTGTGTGGTGTGGTGTCGTGTGCGTGCGTCACGCACTAGCACTGGACGACGTCACCACACACACACACACACACACACACATTCACGTACTACTGGTACAGGGGGTGTAACCTCGCATTCACTATCATCTATGGTGACCACAAGGATAATACTAACAATATGTTGTAGAAAAAACCACCACGTATTCTATCATTTCACAAGGAAATTATTACACTCCATAGCGTGTTAACAATGACCTGTGGCCTTCTATGTCACATAATACATAAACGATACGCGTGTAATCTAGATGTTATATTAGTAAAAATTTATGAAAAACGCGACGTGTAGGGTATGATGATTTAGCAGCAAGGTGTGTGTATAGATCTAGCATAGCATGTTAGCTTAAAAAAATAAAATCAGGTGAAGGAAAAGATAACGGTTTTGTTATCTCTAGAATCTCTAATACGTACAAAATAATGTGCACTTATGAAAATGCAAACCTTTCATAATTAATATAATTAGGATTTGGTCATGAGATCCTGCATGTTTTATTAATTTTTTTACAAATGTGAACGTTCGATAACAATTACAATTGTCCTCTCCAGTAATTGATAACAAGTTTTAAAATTATATAAGGTGTCAAACATGTGAAATCTGAAAACATTTGTAAGAAGATTAATAAAAAATACACGATTTCATATTTTTGCACTAATTTTTATTCGCTTTTTACATTTGTTGTCGGAGTAAAGATCTACATTGAATGGATGTACGAATTACTATGCTAAACGTTTGATACTGTGATGATGGCCAGTTACTTAGGAGATTTCAACAATGAAGGCCACTTTGAAAGACAAACACATCCAGTATGTCGTTTTGCTGAGTGACCCAATTTGCATTATACACGCGTATGCGTCTGAGTGTGCGTGTGCGTGTGCGTGTGCGTGTGGGCGTGCGTGTGCGAGTGCGTGTGGACGTGCGTGTGCGTGTGCGTATGCGTGTGCGTGTGCGTGTGAGTGTATGTGTACGCGTGCGCGTGCGCGTGCGGTGCGTATGCATGTGCGCGTGCGTGTGCGTGCGCGTGTGCGTCTGCGTGTGCGTGTGCGTGTGCGTGTGCGTATGCGTGTGCGTGTGTGTGCTTGTATGTGTGCGTGTGTGTGTGTGTGTGTGTGTGTGTGTGTGTGTGTGTGTGTGTGTGCGTGCGTGCGCTACACTTCGTAGGTTGGCAGGTCGTGTGTTGTTTTACACTATTTCAGACTATTGCATAAAGGAAATGTCATGATTTGCCTATATGTTCGAATAAAGTATCTTCAGGCACCCGACAGGATTGTTCCTTGATCTGTGTTTTATGAAGTCTATTTGTGACTAGCAACGCATACCGTTTTATTATTGTTGAGCTCATTCTCTCTCACTCACTTTCCTCTGTTTTGTTTAAAAACGTTTCCCGAGACTTTAAACTTTTGCCTTGACCTATAATGGAGTTTTTCCCGTTTCTAATTGATGAAATTCGCTATTGTTCTGTTGATGCGCCTTCCAAGAGGTTAATCTATCACGGTTTCGTGGAATAGTAACAAATTTTTACTTCTGTTCATGGATTCTGGGTTGCTTGCCACCTCAAGAGAAGCTTTACCGTATTCAGCTTTTCTCAGATTCATATCTAGTCCACCCACTTAGACTATTTTTAGGTATGAAGTTTCCCACATAGGCTGGAAGTTGACAACTACCCGCTTTAGCAACTTTATATTGTACTTATGCTAGCATGTTTACGTGAAGATTTTGACCAAGCATGCTTATTTCTTTTAGATTGAAAGGAATATTTGGTTCAGCACCATCATTAAATTTTATTTCCGACTCTACCGACTTGTTAGCGGTTAGCTTACGTAGATGATTGTTTCCAATAGCTCATATTTTAAACAGCCGTTCCGCAGTTCGCTTGTAGCTAAAATATGCAGTTGAATCCTGCACTTTTTGAAATTAAAGAGAAGATCCTAATTAAATAAAATTTTTGAAGTCAGACAATTCGCAATCCAGCGGCGAATTGAAATATCGAAGGAGCTTTGGGTTTAGCTCTCGATTACGTAACATGGGAAAATTAAAGTGTCAGCGGACCGCGAGTGGCATGTTCACTATAGGTAAATAGGTACGTGAAAATCGGGTGCTTGGGTAATCTGTGACTTATGTAAGGTCGTTAGAGGTAGAAACTTAGGCTATCTGCAGTTATAAAGATATCGTGTTACGTTGCTTGACTTCTTTTTGGCGCTTGATCTCGACAGTATGGTTTTTAAGTTCAATTGATAAGAAATTGAATTTCACAAATTTAATTTTTACTAATATTCACTAATAGTATAATCCAAGTAACAACATCTTCTAGCTCTAACGTTACTGTTTATCAAAATAGAGATTCCAGATATCTGCAGTAATTTCCGAATTATTTATCACCAACATTCATTCGAGTTACTCAATTGTAAACATCATAGGTAAATAAAAATAACGGTGGTTCATTTAAAGGAATTGAGAGTAAATAATTCAACTTAATTACAAATTCAAACCCTTACGAATAGCTAGTTTTTCATTAAATTGAAACAATTGTTTACATTTTGTTGGATAATGCTATAAAAAAATTTAATTTACGTCACATAAAAGTAATGTGCGTTTGACAGTTTCTCATGAAAGTCTACAGTCCAAAGGTACGTTAAAAAAACACTTTTATTATGATTCATTGAATAAAAGTATACTTGCTTTCTATAAATTTTATTTATTATTTTATAGTTGTGTAATTTTTTATTTAAATTCTTTGTAACGTTAATTAAAATGCTTGTATTGTGCAAGTTGACGATTTCTTTGCTTTATTACAACACTGTGTGTAGATTTATGGTACTATTTCTGAATAAGTAATATATATATATATATATATATATATATATATATATATATATATATATATATATATATATATATATATATATATATATATATATATATATATATACATACAGGGTGGTACTTAAGTGTATGTACTTATTTTAAGGGGTGATTCCTGAGGCGATTTCGAGCCGGAAAGTCCATATGAATGTATGTCCTCAGAAGCTGTTGAAGTTCTTGTGTTTTTTCGGTTTTTTCCAAATATTTCGAAAACCCTTCTAGATATTACATTGAAATTTTACATATTGTATAAGGGAATGAAGGCCCTTATTTCAACTGAAAAGATCATATTTAATTTAACCAGTGGCGTAGATACAGCTAGGTCATGACATAAATTCCAGAAAAAAAAATGTATTACGCCACTGTTTCATATCAGAAATCAATTCCGAACAAAAAAGGTTTCCATGCATTTTCACGTAAAACTCGCCGTTTAGGAAAAAATAATTAAAAAGTGTCGTGTCGTTATAACGTGCCTAATATAGAAACTATTTACAGAAACTGAACAATAAAGGGAAAAACTTTTGTGCAGTCATTCATAAAAAATGTTGAAAATGTCCACCATCCGCTTCTATACAGGCTTATGCTCTTCTCCTCATTGAACGACGCACTCTTTCAAAAATTCCCAGTGTGTTCTGTATGGTTGCACAGCCCTCAATTATTCTATTGCGTAAGTCTTCCAACGTCTGAACTGGTGTATTATAAACTAGAGTTTTAAGATGCCCCCAGAAATAAAAGTCTAAGCTGTTCAGATCAGGGGATCTCGGTGGCCAGAACTGAGGCCCCTCAAGACCTATCCATCGATTTGGGTAAACTGAATTCAAATATTCACGCACCAAAATGCTGAAGTGGGCCGGGGCACCGTCGTGCATGAACCACATGTGCTGACGTACTAGAAGAGGGACATTTTCTAGTAATTCAGGCAAATTATTTTGAAGAAACGCACGATAGGTATTGCCGTCAAGGCGCCTTGGAAGAAAGAATGGTCCGACTAAAAAATCTCCAATAATACCAACCCATACGTTGACTGAAAATTGCTGCTGAAATTTTGTTTCTACTATAGCATGAGGGTTCTCTTCGCTCCATAAATGATCATTACGAAAATTTATGATTGCTTCTCTGGAGAAATTTGCTTCATCCGTGAAGATAACTTGCCTGTCGAAATGAGGATTTTCTGCAACCTTCTGGAGAAACCACATGGAAAAATTCCTGCGTGCTGGAATATCTCGTGGAAGGAGAGCTTGCACTCTTTGCAGATGATACGGATACAGCAAATATTCTCTCAAAATTTCCCATACAGTTTTGTGTCAAATATTCAACGCACTCCCAATTTTGCGTGTACTAGATCCTGGATTCTGTTCAATTTCATTGAGAACAGCCTCTTCTACTTCCGCCGTCCTCACTGTACGAGGTCGTCCCTCTCGGTTTCCACTTTCTAAGCTGCCATATTGAGACAGTCGCAAATGGATGTTTGTAAATGTTCTACTATCGGGAACAGCACGGTTGGGATATCTTTCTTGGTAAAGACGCCTGGCTTGTTTAGCATTGCCGTCAGCCAGACCATAGACGAAATGCATGTCGGTCATCTCCGAAATAGCATAATTGAACATTTCTCTTACTTTTATGAAACACTTGGAAAACAACAAAAAGAACAAATTTTCAAACTAGTTATTGCCTGTCAAGAATAAGACTGACATGACAGGTTTATTAACGAAATACATAGCGATGTTTCCTTATCAACGGACAGAGCTCACTTGTGTTTTTGTGACATATCTTTATCTTGTAAATAAACTGCACGTTATAACGACACGACACTTTTTAATTATTTTTTCCTAAACGGTGAGCTTTACGTGAAAATGTATGGAGACCTTTTTTGTCCGGAATTGACTTCTGATGAATATCGTGTAAACGCGTCATATAAAACAGTGGCGTAACACATTTTTTTTGTGGAATTTATGTCATGACCTAGCTGTATCAACGCCACTGGTTAAATTAAAAATGAACTTTTCAGTTGAAATAAGGGCATTCATGCCCTTATACAATATGTAAAATTTCAATGTAATATCTAGAAGGGTTTTCGAAAAATTTGGAAAAAACCGAAAAAACAACAACTTCAACAGCCTGTAGATCGATAATGAAGCTTCTGAGGACACACATTCATATGAACTTTCGGGCTCAAAATCGCCTCAGAAATCACCCCTTAAAATTAGTACATAACTTAGGTAACACCCTGTATATATATATATATATATATATATATATATATATATATATATATATATATATATATATTATATATATAAATAAGACAATTTTCTTTAAAACTTGTGTAAATAAACGTAAAAATTAATTCAACGTTTCGGGAACGTCCTTTGTTCCCTTTGTCAAGAATTTATTTGACAATTGTCTTATTTAAACATGAATACTTGTGGAAATCTAAATTGAATAATATTTATATAATTAATATAATATATTATATATAAATATATATATATAATATATATATATATATATATATATATATATATATATATATATATATATATATATATATATGTGCGCGTGTGCGCGTGAGTAGTATAGCTATGTCACTTCTGGGCCACTTTTGTCACTAGATTTGTCACCAGATTCGGAAAAAGTCACCAGAAAAGTTACTAGATTTCAAGGTCGGTAACATTGCCTATTTCAAGGGGTAGCAACCATGCTAAGTCAAGGCCACGTTGTAGGTTGGTAACCCTGATTCTTCAAGGTCACCTCAACCACATTGTAGGAATGGTTTGTACTCCTGCTAAGTCAAGGCCATGTGTTAGGTTGGTAACCCTGCCTCTTCAAGGTCCCCGCTTCAAGGTCAGTAACTAGAAAGGTCACTAAAAAAGTTACTAGATTTTTGATTGTCCACGTCAATTGCAGATTACCTTCCTCAAAGTCATTGCCCTTGGTCTCAAGCAAGTCTATGCATGTTTCAAGGCAAGGAACGTTTACTATGGCCACGCCCCCCAGTGCCCTCAAATGGTTCCCCTAAACAGGTGGCCGTTCCCCTAAACAGGTGGCCGTTCCCTTAAACAGGTAGCCGTTTCCTAAAAACAGGTACCCGTTTCCTAAAAACAGGTAGCCGTTTTCTAAAACAGGGGGTCCGTTTCCCAAAACAAATAGTTGTTTGAAAACTGTTTCCCCCATACGAGAGAACAAAGGCGATCTATTGTTCAGCTCGAAAATAGATTTCACATCTCAATTCTGAGAAATCAAAAAGGGGGTCCATTGTTCAAAGTCTATGCTTACAATTTTCAAGGTCACACGAGAGAACAAAGACGATCTATTGTTCCGTTATTCTAAAAATAGATTGTTATCTCAATTCTAGGAAATCAAGAATAAAGGCGATCCATTGTCAACGCTTCAAAGTCTATGCTTATAAGGTCACACGAGAGAACAAAGACGATCTATTGTTTTGGCTGAGTCATAGCTTCTGAAATTCTAGGAAATCAAAAACAAAGACGATGCATTGTTCAAGCCGACGCGACGGTTCAAAGTCTATGCTTATGATTTTCAAAGGTTACATGAGAAATGAACAAAGACAATTCATTGTTCTGGTTGATTTATAAAAATAGATTGTTATCTAAATACACTTCGATTCTGAGAATCAACTTTCAAGAACAAAGGCGATGCATTGTTCTAACCAACGATTTAAAGTTTATACTTATAAGGACACACCTCTGAGAAATGGACAAAGACGATCCATTGTTCCGTTATAATTTTTAAAAATAGATTGTTATCTCAATTCTAGGAAATCAAGAACAAAGACGATGCATTGTTCAAGCCGACCGACGGTTCAAAGTCTATGCTTACAATTTTCAAGGTCACACCTCTGATAACAAATACGATTCATTGTTTTGGCTGAGTCATAGCTTCTGAAATTCTAGGAAATCAAGTACAAAGACGATGCATTGTTCAGACTGATTAGGTTATCTAACAAGTAATATATATATATATATATATATATATATATATATATATATATATATATATATATATATATATATATATATATATATATATATACAGATAAAAATCGATTTAAGTATTATGGGATATAGTCACTTTTGTAATAGCTTTGCTGGATCATATCTATTTATTATTTGTTTTTCACATTCAATTTCATTCGACTGATTTTCGTTTAATGTGGTCCACAGCACATCATCTTTCTTAATAGCTTCATTATAATGTATACTAGCCATACAATCAGCTTCCTTTAAAGTCTTCATATCAGGATCTACTTTGAGACATTGTTCGAGACTTATTACAAACCTATGCAAGCCCTGAGGTGCATGCTTCAAGGTAAGCAATGTTTACTATGGTAGCGCCTCCCCAGTGCCCTCAAGTGGTTTCTCAAAACAGGTAGACGTTACCCAAAACAGGGGGTCCGTTTCCCAAAACAGATGGCTGTTTCTCAACACAGATAACAGTTCCCCCCCCCAAGGTCAAATCTCTTATAATAGAACAAAAGCGTTCTGTCAGGATTCCTAAAAATAGATTGTTATCCAGCTACCACCCTACCTCAATTCTAGGAAATCAAGAACAAAGGGGGTCCATTGTTCAAGCCGACGGTTCAAAGTCTAATCTTACAATTTTCAAGGTCACATGAGAAATGAACCATTATTCCGTTATAATTTCTAAAAATAGATTGTTATCTAAATCTCAATTCTGGGAAATCAACTTTCAAGAACAAAGGCAATCCATTGTCAACGCTTCAAAGTCTATGCTTATAAGGCCACACCTCTGATAACAAAGGTGATTCTTTGTTTTGGCTGAGTCATAGCTTCTGAAATTCTGAGAAATCAAGAATACAGACGATGCATTGTTCAGACTGATTAGGTTATCTAACAAGTAAAATATTTTTTATAAAACTTTATTAACCACAATATTCATCTATACATACAGATAAAAGATCGATTTAAGTATTATGGGAAATTTGATGTACTTAACATTTTGTAATACCTTTGCTGGATCATATCTATTTATTATTTGTTTTTCACATTCAATTTCCTTCAACTGATTCTCGTTTAATGTGGTCCACAAGACATCATCATCTTTCCTAATAGGTCATCGCTTCATTATAATATTTACTAGCCATACATTCAGCTTTCCTTAAAGCCTTCATATCAGGATCTGTGATCCTTTTACTTTGAGACATTGTCCGTGACTCATTACAAACCTACATCTCTTAAACTTATATGCAAAAACTCAAATTAAAGTCTTTTAATTATACAGTTACATAAGCCCAAATTTCAAAGTTAATTCCGAGAAATTTATTTTCAAGGTGATCCGAATTTATCCAACCTTACCCGACTATCAAATAGATTGTCAATGGTTAAAATGTATTTCCATCAATTTTCCAGGTCCTACAAATCAACCTACAGGGGCATCCCGATATATCTCCGGTAAATGTATATAGGAGGATGCTCTTCAAGTCACGTATACTATGGGATTCACCTTCTCGTTTTCAAGACCATCGCGTACATAAAATTGCATGCGTATAGTGATCCACTTAGTAATTTATTAAGAAAAACATGCAAGTGCATTAGGTCACGTACACTTTCCATGCATCAAGCAATTCTGGTTGGATCAGATCTGCATGGGGTATTCAAATAGACTTTTCAAGCTATGAGGGATTCTACTTTTCAGGGCCAGGTCACCAAACTGGTTGAGACCATGTGTAGAGAAATGTTCAGGGTTAGATTTAGTAGCATTCCTAATCAAGGTCGTGCATGGAAATCAATTCCCAAGTTAGGTAAAGCTCATTGAAATTCTGACGAGACACTTTCAAGGTCACCAAACAATCCTTAGAATTTAGTAGAGCCATGTGCCAATTCCTAGAAATCAGGGGTATCGTGTTACAATTCAAATAGATTGTAAAGTAGGTTCATGGCTAAATGGAGTCAAGGTCAAAATTTACTGGTATCAATTTTCAAGCAGGGTATTCACAGAAATCAATTCCTAATCAATATGCATTCCTAATCAATGACTTTTGTATAGGTCGTAGAAGTTATTAGAATTCCTAGAAATCAATGTTCAAGGTCACCTGCAGTGGTATCATAGTTCTTGGAATGATTGTTATCTATGCTAAAAAATAGGTCAAGGTTAAATGGGTCTTATATTAGCTAAATACTCTTCAAGTCAAATATAAAAATAGAAATTAGGTCATCAGCAGGGGAGGGGGTGAGATGTAGAAGTGGTTAAGGTATTTAAGCAGTAATGTGCAAATAAAATTGATTCAATATGTGGATGTGCTACGCTGCTGAATCATGGACCAAAGCGGTAGATGCACATACAGCCGTGGAACGTTTACTCCAACAATTGACGACATTGGCATTTGATGCTAATCATGAGGCAGTATATGGTTTAGGACGCTTTTATTCGGAAGATGACTGTCATGCACTTGCAAAGAAATGTGAAAACGGTGTAAAATATGTGAGACGTATTTAAAGGGGCGATATTGTTTGACTTGTTTAATACAAAAGTTAAGTGCGGCACGATTAGAAGAGTTCACTCTAGATTTGAAGGAGTGAGAAGGTGGGGATACCAGTGAAAATGAAAAGGGGGAAGAAGGGAATATGAAGGTAGTAGTCAGTTACTAATTATATTTCTCGATTAGAAAAGGATGTATAATTAAAAATAAACCTTAATTATTATGTCTTTTACATAAACAAAGAATGTGTTCATGAGTAGTCTGGATGCAGTCGGAAAACAACAAATAACAGTCCCCAGCCATATGTAAACATAATTTAACTAGAATATTTCATATATATCCTCGGAATAGGAAAAATGAGCCTAATTGACATAATATACAGGGTTGTCAAGGAAACTTATGCATCGAATTGAGTTATTCAATTAAAGTACATTCATAATGTTATAAATGCTAAGTATAATATTAATTTACATAACACTGTATGGAAATATTGTACTATCGTCCTGCTTATCTAATGTATAACATTTACTAAATATAAAGTTTTTACACTCTCGATTTTAGGTGTAAATACGCTGCCGTATCCCCAAGGTGAACAATTTTAGCATTCCTTGAAGGTTAAATTCTTGGAAATAGTAAATAAGCGTTCCTTCTAACAATAGAATCAGTTCATGGAAGCGAGAGGTTGTTGTCTATGCTAAACGTATATCAAGGTTCCTGTATTGGCTAAATGTTATGCTTACAGTATCTGGTTGTGGTTGGAAATTCTCAAGGTCTCCAAGCAATTTAATTGTCAAGACCATGTGTGTTAACCTACAAACTATCCGATCTTACCGATCTTATCCGATCTCATCCGATCGAAATGTAGTCGAAACCTGCAGGACCAATTCTAAACGAGTCATGGAAACAAGAAGAATGATGGGGTCTATGCTAATATCAAGGTTCTTGACTAAATTATAATAAAAAGCGTGGGCTCACTATGGTCCGCCAGGATGTTTCCCAAATACAGATAACGTTTCCCAAAACGGAGAGCCGACACTATACACAGGCTAAATTGAACTAGGTCAAAACCTAAACATCTGGTCGCGAGGGTTAGAAATCCCAATTCGTGGGAAGGTTGCATCCAAGTACAATCTGAAAGTAGTTTTATATTATAGAAAACCTAATCCGCTTAAATCACCTACTTTGGGGTTTATGGGTCAAGGGATAGGTAGTTTCTATAAATCACCTACCTTTAGGAGCCTTAAATCACCTACTTTGGGGTTTATGGGTCAAGGGTAAGGGTAGTTTCTATAAATCACCTACTTTAGGGTAAAGGGTAGTTTTCCAATAGGCTTATCATCTAGGGATGCAATTCTGACCCCAGAAAATGATGTTTTGATGAATTCTGCACCGCTTTTGAGAAGAAGAATGACTATGTTTGAAAAAAGCTGGAATAAGTAGTGTTGGAAACCATGATTGTTAGGGTTTAAAAGTCCTCATTGTGTGTTGCACAGTATACTCTTGATTAGCAGCAATGACGAAAGTAGAGTATGTAAGGTAGAAAGTACAGAAAAAGCAGTAAGTGTGGAGGAGCGAAAGAAGAGGTTGGAGACATTGAAGAAGTAAAACACGATTTGGAGTGTTATATACTGAAAACAAAAATGATGAAGCTGCGTATTAGCAATATGTAAAAATAGTGTAGTAAAGCATGAAATTTTGGGAAGGATGAGTTTAAATGCATATTACCTCAGCGCTTTTACAAGTATTTTAAAGAAGAAAATTTAAGACGCTGCTGTGTATTGTTATAAGTATCTCACAATTATATGTATTAGGTTTACGTAACTGTATAATTAAAAAATAAAGACTTTAAGTTTTGTGAATATGTTGGTCTTTTAAGTATACGTAGACAGAACTTTTATAGTACTAGTTTTCGGTATTCTCTTCTCCAACCCATAATGGTTCCTTATTGGCTCTGCATATCTTTGTTTGGGCGCGGTTCGATACACTGAATTAGGAATTGTAATCCCATAAGGAAATGGAACCCCTGACGTACGTTGGGCTTTAAATTGACCATATACAACGTATAAAAGAAGAAAAGATCAATGACAGCAATTGCAGGAGTTATATACATTTAAATTTGGTGTGCTAGGTCTATATAAAATGATCCCTAAATAAAAGCAATTTACTGGTTTTAATGCAGATCGTTACTGTTTTTAATCATTAAATGGCGTTTATGCATATGTGAACTAAAATTTATTATTAAAGCGTTATAATGAATAATACTTTCCTTTGTATAAAGGAGATTTAAATTGATTTTTGCAAAAACCTAAAAACATAAATTTCAGCCCTATTCCTAAATTGACTACCCTTGGACTTAAAAGAGTAAACAGTGACAGCTTGCAGTATAAATGTACTAATGTTTCGGTAATTTTATATAAAAGATCTCTAAAGAAATAAGAAAATCGATTTAGTTATAGTTTTAATGTTGCAGATCTCCAGACAAGGAGACGTGATGTTTTGTATCTATGGCTTTCATTATTAGTAAGCTTTATAGAAGTTTTCATTGTTTAAAGGGATACAATAGGCTTGGATTCATACAGGATGTACCTTAACAATTAAGCTTTTAAATTGACAACCCCATTCGTATTTGGATAACGTGTGCGATGTATAGTGAGATGATTTAAATTACATTGTAGCTATGTAAGTCACATAGTGAATAATTTCTTTAGTTTGTACAAATGGTACATCTCGTTATAAATAATTTTAGATAAGAATGAATAATTAACATTGAGATGTATGTAAATTTAAATATTTCATAATAAAATGTTTATATAATTATATTCGACAGCATGTTACATTTAAGTATAGGTATGTTAGTTATCGTTATGATTTAATTCAAGTTCATATTTAGTTAAAACATAATGTTCCCTGATGACATGAGATAGAAGCTGTAGTTTACAAAATAATGTTAAAACTAGATTTAGCTGGTATCAATGTCACAATTTAAATGTAAGCCAAGAATCATGAAAATATTCGGTTACGATAAACGTATATAAGTGCTAAAATTACGAAAAACAGAACAATTACATTGGTGTTTAACTATAAAACATAAATTAAGCAGCTCTAGAATTATTGTGTTTAATCAACATTTACAGACCTTAAACTAGTGATTTGCAACAATTCGACACTAGTCTCAGAAGAACTTATAAACCTATAAAAGTGTTAAATAAATTAAATTGAGACATAAACATTAAGTTTAAACACTTTCACAAACATTTAAAGTGTTTAAAAGTGTGAAATTTTACATTAAAAATTGTAATATCAATTTGAGGTTATGTTATTTCCTCACATAAAATTTATGTAAAAGTTATTTTAGATTGAGACGATTTGTTTAAAATAAATTATAAGAGCTAAAAATAGTAAAGTAGCATCAATTTCAAGTCACAATTCACTATATTTGTGACCATTTTGTCAAATTTAGTTTCTAAGAGTGTTAAAAATTAAAATAATTTTCCTTTCAAATTGGCTGTAGGCATGTAAAAGATGAATATTTATGTAGTAGCATCCCATATACATGTGGAAATCAATTCAGGCCTGTAAAGTGCATAAAATTAGCTTAAAGTCAATAATTCAATGTGAAAATCAACTTATTAATTGAGGATTTGTTCGTGTTTATTTAAATTATAGGAAAATTTATGTAGATTATGAATATGTTATTAGTTTTAAGATAGGTTTAAGGGGCAAAAGTTATGAGGTTTTAAATTATATCGTAATGTAAAATTGCTTTAGCCAATCAGAATTTAAAACATTGTAGGTAACTATTGATAACAAGCAAGATTTTGGTTACTATCCTTTCATATAAATAAAGTGCTGAAGGATTACAATCTCTCTTAATTTTTTCTGTTTCAACAGCTTGCTAAAGTAAGATGTTGCCAATTTTTTGTGAAATTATTTTAAACAAATGACGTCACTTCGTTAAAACAAAGTGCGATTTTAGTATCGGAAGTGTTAAAAATAAGTGATAGTCATTTGTCGAAATAATTAAATTAAGGTTAGTTACCTTTTAAAAATCAAAATCGGATGTTATCGATAGTGAGTTAGAATATTTCCGCAGTTTCGACATTGTTGTTTTTGTTTTAAGTTTATTTTGTTTACGTTTGTTATGGATATTTAATTGTGTTCTCTTCGTGTTATCATCATTATACATTTTATTTACTGGAAGTGTGTTTAATTTAAAATAACCTTCAAACTTTCCATGCTTTTCAAAATTTATTTTGAAATAAATATAAGTGTGATGATCCTAAAAATAAAGATTCATCAGAACTATAATAACATTAGTGAAACTTACGTAAGCGTATAAACAGTTAATATTGAAGCAAATTTGGATGTTCGAGAAGCAGAGTTGGAGTTCGAAGGAGCTGTTTTCTACGATCAACTTCATCATCAGTGACCAGATAAGGAGGACATTTTATGTGAGTGTTATGATTTTGTACTTTATTGTTGACATTGATATTTTCATTGTTGTGTTCATAATTTCCATGCTTTGTAACAAACATCATGTGCGACAACGTGTATGCATGTCAAAGGAATATTATTTGGTCTAAAATTTAAATGGTTAATATAATATTGAACAAATTCAAACGTATTTATACTTACATGTATGGCGTATTTCATTTTGATTGTAATCAAAGTCACATGTTTGCACATTCACAGCGCATGCCCAAGTATACATTTGAAGAATTTTGTTATGTACAGTGTGACATATATTGAAACAAATTAAAATTCATAATTCAGTTTCTTTGAATAAGTTAGATACAATAGAACATAATTGGGCAATAACTCAATGTGCATTAATCAAATTAGCTATAATTATTATATTCAAAATCTTAGTATAATTCAAATAAATAATCATTTACTTTGTCATATAAAAATAAAGTTTCTTCTAAATTTTGAACCCTATCCCTTAGATGAGTCTTTACATGCGACTGTTTTAAAAGTTAGTTTGGGCAATATAAATAATTATAAATAATAATAATTATAAAATAAAATATTAATACATTTTACGATTATATGTGTTTTAAATATTAAATAATTAAACAAGTCTATTCATGCGAATATAATATCATGTAATAGATTTAAGATGTTGTTAAATAACATTTGTAAACACGCTTTTAATTATATGTAGAATCTACTTTAGTATACTTCATTGAATTAGATAATTTAAAGCTTACAGAAAGGTTTATATACATTAAAGAGTAATGTACCTTTTACTATGCATTCATTTAATCAACGTTTTTGCTGTGGCTAGCATTGTACATTTCCTCATAAACAAAACGATGCCTTCATATGCCTGCTTTTCAATTCAGTGCAAGTTGTGCGTGATGATCCGATAGAAACGAATTTAATGCGGTGGAAAATGGTGGTTAAGACAAAGGCTGAAGCTCGAGTTCTGCAAATTCAAGTAAATATACTTTAAATAATTTCCTCAATTTTATTTTTGTTTCTTAGGATTACTACCCCAAATTTGGTCAAGCGATCCAACGTGACAGGTTGACGCATCAAAATAACTAGTGTCGGTATGTTTATGTGTTAAAACAGTGCTTTGGCTAGTGCGTCAAAATAAATACACTAAATGTGCTAAAAAGTATATTTTAACTAGTGTTTTGAGCAGGATAGATGAACATAAGCATGTGTCCAAAGTGCGGATGTTGAAGTCGATAGTATAGGTTTAATGAAATACCCTTCACTGTAAACTAGTAAATTCAGTTTTCAAAATCCTACTTTCAATTTTATGTTAATGCAATTTCATATGTTTGAAGTGCTTGGTACTTTTGCCCGAAATCAATGGGAGGTGTTTCTCAAATGTTGCTGAATATAACATATTTTCTTTAAACACATCACACAACCTAATAACCTTTACATCATTGACTCGTTAAACAAGTCTATCATTCCGCATTCGAACTAATATTAATTAATAAAAATAATAATTATAGTCCCCTTTGCTATAATTGCAGAAAGCATCCTCTTAAGACTACTAAAATTCATTCAGTTGTATCATTCCGATTTCATATAATTAATAACAGTAATAAATTGATAATATAATTCCTATCCTGACCGGTGGTCACCATAACTTTATAGATTACCCTCTACCTAAAGCGTTCCTTGATTGTTTCAGTCGTATGCATTTTAGTTGCTTTCAAGCTTAAGAATATTTCATTGATTACTAATATATCATTCAACTAACCTAATCATACAGGTAGGACAATTTATGTCTTAGTTACTGTCCTGGTATGATTTTGGTTTACATAATGTAATATATAGAATTTTACTTGTTATTGAAATAAAATATCCTGAAATTTTATTTATCTGCTACATGCAAAATTTGTAAAAATGTATATACTAGGTGGGATCATAAAATTAAAGTAGATTTTGAACACCAGTTTTAAGTATTTACCTAAGCAAGTGTCACACAGATCACGCTAAATGCTTGCTGTTGATGTAGTAAGGTGATATCAACATAAGGTCAAAGAAACGTAAGGTGGATAAAGAGCTGTGTTTTAGTAAAATGTGTATAACAACATATGTTTATACTGGTTCCCATATTAGACTATACAATTTAAAAGTTGAATAAAGCTTTCAATCAAAGTAAATTAACTTTTAATGGACTAATATGTAGCTTATTCTGTGGGATTTATGACTAAAGTAAATAACAATTCAAGTTTTAAAGATCAAGGAGGCGCCTGTCTATAAACAACGACTTAAGTGTTTGTCAAATATGCGTTATACGCAAACGATATAATTGCTCCAGTTTAACAATTTTCATTGCATTATTCGATTCAAGAGTGTGTTTTCTGTGAAGTCTACATTAGAACTGGTTCATTTGAAGAAGTTCGGCGTACATTTCGACGGCAGTTTGGAAACAATAATAGGGCGATGCACCAACACGCTTTACAATTGCGGCGGTTCGTCATTGGCGTGAAAATGGCTCTGTGCAAAACATTAAAAACCTGGACGTCGAAGAACGGTGCGTACGCCTGAAAATATTGAACGAGTGAGAGCTGCCTTTACAAGAAGTCCTAAGAGATCTAATCGGCAATCACCTGCCTAGGAATATCTAAAAGTCTCCACAGAATTCTGCATAAAGATATAAAATTTCACCTATAAATATCAAATGGCGCATAACCTCAGTGATCTAGACAAAGAGCGACAGCATTTATGAAAATTTTACATCAGCATTGGACAAATTCATAATTTGCTAATGAGCGACAACAAATTTTCATTTGGACGGTGTTGTTAAAAGCAAAACTTTAGATACTATTTTCGAGATTTTTTGACGGGTATAATTTCCCAATTTGGAAATTTGAATTGGCTAGATCTCCGATTTAACTGATTTTTTCTCTGGGGATACCTAAAGCAAAAGTTTTGCAAGTCGTCCCAACAATTCCAGCTGAAGGAGCAGATTCGAAATGAAATTGCAGGAATAAATGGAATTTGCTTCGCAGTGATGATAAATTTTGAACTTAGAATTCAAAAAATGCATTGAAGTCGAAGGAGGGCATTTGGAAGACATGATCTTTAAAACTTGAATTGTTATTTACTTTAGTCAAATCCCAAAGAATAAGCTACATATTAGTCCATTAAAAAGTTAATTTACTTTGATTAGAAAGTTTTATTCGACTTTTAAATTGTATAGTCTAAAATGGGGAACCCTGTATTAATAAAAATCTTGGAAATGTTTATTCTAGATTATTTATCCTAACTACATATCTCTAGACCATCACTGAAATTTCACAACCTTTTTACTTAATGGAAATTAAATGAGATGTAAGTATATATATGTTACACTTCTAGGTTTTCTAGTATAGTTATCAGTTGCTGAGTTGTTTGTTTGCTCAGTCTAATGTCTTCTAATTGCTTGACTCAGCCAAGAATTGCTTGTGACCCTGAAAGGTAGAATCCCCACGCCGTGAAAATTTTATTTAGTACTCCTGAGAATTGGTTTATAATTAACAACTTAGCTCAACCAAGAAATGCTGTGTAACCTTGAGGAATATACGTAGGCAATGTATGATGACCTTGGGCAATACAACTTTGACCTTGAAGCGTCAATGAACAATGGATCTTTTTGTGATAACAATCTATTTTTAGCAATTACGACTCAGCTAAAACAATGGATCGCATTTGTTATTAGAGATATGACCTTAAAGTTTGTAAGCATAGACTTTGAACAATGGATCGCCTTTGTTCTTTTCTCAGAGGTGTGAACTTAAGGTGCATTTTTAAAATTACATGCAAGCCTATTGTATCCCCTTTAAAAGAATGAAAACCCATTCTAAAACTATACATATAAAAAACAATCAGGTCTCCTTGTCCTGCGTTCTGCAACATTAAAACTATAAATCGATTTTCTTAACCTTTTACATAAAAATTACATCAAATTAACTCCATTTCTATACTGCAAGCTGTCACTGTTTACTCTTTTAGGTCCAAGGGTAGTCAATTAAGGAATAGAGCTGAAATTTATGTTTTTTAGGTTTTTTGCAAAAAATATATTTAAATCTCCTTTATACAAAGGAAAGTCATTGTATTATTCATTATAATAAAAGAAATTTTAGTTCACATACGCATAAATACCATTTAATGATTAAAAACAATCACCAATTGATTTTTATTTAGAGATCATTTTATATAGACGTAGTACATAAAATTTAAATCTATATAACTCCCTTTCTGCCATTGCTGTCTTTTTTCTTTTCCAATAAATCTTCTTTTATACGTTGTATATAGGCCTGTTCCAACGTACGTCAGGGGTTCCATTTCCTTATGGGCGATTACAATTCCCTAATTCAGTGTATCGAACCGCGCCCAAACAAAGATATGCAGAGCCAATAAGGAACCATTATGGGTTGGAGAAGAGAATACCGAAAACTAGTACTATAAAAGTTCTGTCTACGTATACTTAAAAGACCAACATATTCACAAAACTTAAAGTCTTTATTTTTTAATTATACAGTTACGTAAACCTAATACATATAATTGTGAGATACTTATAACAATACACAGCAGCGTCTTAAATTTTCTTCTTTAAAATACTTGTAAAAGCGCTGAGGTAATATGCATTTAAACTCATCCTTCCCAAAATTTCATGCTTTACTACACTATTTTTACATATTGCTAATACGCAGCTTCATCATTTTTGTTTTCAGTATATAACACTCCAAATCGTGTTTTACTTCTTTTACTTGCTTTATTAATGTCTCCAACCTCTTCTTTCGCTCCTCCACACTTACTGCTTTTTCTGTACTTTCTACCTTACATACTGCTACTTTCGTCATTGCTGCTAATCAAGAGTATACTGTGCACACACAATGAGGACTTTTAAACCCTAACAATCATGGTTTCCAACACTACTTCTTATGCCAGCTTTTTTCAAACATAGTCATTCTTCTTCTCAAAAGCGGTGCAGAATTCATCAAAACATCATTTTTCTTGGGGTCAGAATTGCATCCCTAGATGATAAGCCTATTGGAAAATCTACCCTTTACCCCTGAAAGTAGGTGATTTATAGAAACTACCCCCTACCCCTTGACCCATAAACCCCCAAAGTAGGTGATTTAAGCGGCTCCTAAAAGTAGGTGATTTATAGAAACTACCCCCTACCCCTTGACCCATAAACCCCCAAAGTAGGTGATTTAAGCGGCTTAGGTTTTTCTATAATATAAAACTACTTTCAGATTGTACTTGGATGCAACCTTCCCACGAATTGGGATTTCTAACCCTCGCGACCAGATGTTTAGGTTTTGACCTAGTTCAATTTAGCCTGTGTTGAGTGGCGGCTCTCCTGTTTTGGGAAACGGTTATCTGTATTTAGGGAAACATCCTGGCGGACCATACTATGAGCCCACGCTTTTTATTATAATTTAGTCAAGAACCTTGATATTAGCATAGACCCCATCATTCTTCTTGTTTCTGGTTTCGACTACATTTCGATCGGATGAGATCGGATAAGATCGGGTAAGATCGGGTTAGTTTGTAGGTTAACACACATGGTCTTGACAATTAAATTGCTTGGAGACCTTGAGAATTTCCAACCACAACCAGATACTGTAATCATAACATTTAGCCAATACAGGAACCTTGATATACGTTTAGCATAGACAACAACCCTCTCGCTTCCATGAACTGATTCTATTGTTAGAAAGGAACGCTTATTTACTATTTCCAAGAATTTAACCTTCAAGGAATGCTAATATTGTACCTTGAGGGATACGGCAGCGTATTTATACCTAAAATCGAGAGTGTAAAAACTTTATTTTTAGTAAATGTTATACATTAGATAAGCAGGACAATAGTACAATATTTCCATACAGTGTTATGTAAATTAATATTATACTTAGCATTTATAACACTATGCATGTACTTTAATTGAATAACGCAATTCGATGCATAAGTTTCCCTGTATATTATGTCAATTAGGCTCAGTTTTCCTATTCCGAGGATATATATGAAATATTCTAGTTAAATTATGTTTACATATGGCTGGGGACTGCTATTTGTTATTTTTCCGACTGCATCCAGCCCATAAGGAAATGGAACCCCTGACGTACGTTGGAACAGGCCTATATACAACGTATAAAAGAAGATTTATTGGAAAAGAAAAAAGACAGCAATGGCAGAAAGGGAGTTATATAGATTTAAATTTTATGTACTACGTCTATATAAAATGATCTCTAAATAAAAATCAATTGGTGATTGTTTTTAATCATTAAATGGTATTTATGCGTATGTGAACTAAAATTTCTTTTATTATAATGAATAATACAATGACTTTCCTTTGTATAAAGGAGATTTAAATATATTTTTTGCAAAAAACCTAAAAAACATAAATTTCAGCTCTATTCCTTAATTGACTACCCTTGGACCTAAAAGAGTAAACAGTGACAGCTTGCAGTATAGAAATGGAGTTAATTTGATGTAATTTTTATGTAAAAGGTTAAGAAAATCGATTTATAGTTTTAATGTTGCAGAACGCAGGACAAGGAGACCTGATTGTTTTTTATATGTATAGTTTTAGAATGGGTTTTCATTCTTTTAAAGGGGATACAATAGGCTTGCATGTAATTTTTAAAAAATGCACCTTAAGTTCACACCTCTGAGAAAAGAACAAAGGCGATCCATTGTTCAAAGTCTATGCTTACAAACTTTAAGGTCATATCTCTAATAACAAATGCGATCCATTGTTTTAGCTGAGTCGTAATTGCTAAAAAATAGATTGTTATCACAAAAAAGATCCATTGTTCAGGCCGACGCTTCAAGGTCAAAGTTGTATTGCCCAAGGTCATCATACACATTGCCTACGTATATTCCTCAAGGTTACACAGCATTTCTTGGTTGAGCTAAGTTGTTAATTCTTATAAACCAATTCTCAGGAGTACTAAATAAAATTTTCACGGCGTGGGGGATTCTACCTTTCAGGGTCACCCAAGCAATTCTTGGCTGAGTCAAGCAATTAGAAGACATTAGACTGAGCAAACAAACAACTCAGCAACTGATAACTATACTAGAAAACCTAGAAGTGTAACATATATATACTTACATCTCATTTAATTTCCATTAAGTAAAAAGGTTGTGAAATTTCAGTGATGGTCTAGAGATATGTAGTTAGGATAAATAATCTAGAATAAACATTTCCAAGATTTTTTATTAATACAGGGTTCCCCATTTTAGACTATACAATTTAAAAGTCGAATAAAAACTTTCTAATCAAAGTAAATTAACTTTTTAATGGACTAATATGTAGCTTATTCTTTGGGATTTATGACTAAAGTAAATAACAATTCAAGTTTTAAAGATCATGTCTTCCAAATGCCCTCCTTCGACTTCAATGCATTTTTGAATTCTAAGTTCAAAATTTATCATCACTCGGCGAAGCAAATCTCCATTTATTCCTGCAATTTCATTTCGAATCTGCTCCTTCAGCTCCGGAATTGTTGCGGGACGACTTGCAAAAACTTTTTGCTTTAGGTATCCCCAGAGAAAAAAATCGGGGGCCGTTAAATCGGGAGATCTCGGGAGCCAATTCAAATTTCCAAATTGGGAAATTATACGGCCGTCAAAAAAATCTCGCAAAATAGTATCTAAAGTTTTGCTTGTTAACAACACCGTCCAAATGAAAATTTGCTTCGTCGCTCATTAGCAAATTATGAATTTGTCCAATGCTGATGTAAAAATTCTTCACAAAATGTCGCTGTCGCTCCTTTGTCTAGATCACTGAGGTTATGCGCCATTTGATATTTATAGGGGTGAAATTTTATATCTTTATGCAGAATTCTGTGGAGACTTCCTTAGATATTCCTAGGGCAGGTGATTGCCGATTAGCCGATCTCTTAGGACTTCTTGTAAAGGCAGCTCTCACTCGTTCAATATTTTCAGGCGTACGCACCGTTCTTCGACGTCCAGGTTTTTTAATGTTTTGCACAGAGCCATTTTCACGCCAATGACGAACCCACGCCGCAATTGTAAAGCGTGTTGGTGCATCGCCCCTATTATTGTTTCCAAACTGCCGTCGAAATGTACGCCGAACTTCTTCAAATGAACCAGTTCTAATGTAGACTTCCACAGAAAACACACGCTCTTGAATCGAATAATGCAATGAAAATTGTTAAACTGGAGCAATTATATCGTTTGCGTATAACGCATATTTGACAAACACTTAAGTCGTTGTTTATAGACAGGCGCCTCCTTGATCTTTAAAACTTGAATTGTTATTTACTTTAGTCATAAATCCCACAGAATAAGCTACATATTAGTCCATTAAAAAGTTAATTTACTTTGATTGGAAAGCTTTTATTCAACTTTTAAATTGTATAGTCTAATATGGGGAACCCAGTATAAACATATGTTGTTATACACATTTTACTAAAACACAGCTCTTTATCCACCTTACGTTTCTTTGACCTTATGTTGATATCACCTTACTACATCAACAGCAAGCATTTAGCGTGATCTGTGTGACACTTGCTTAGGTAAAACCTTACTTAAAACTGGTGTTCAAAATCTTACTCTTAATTTTATGATCCCACCTAGTATATACATTTTTTACAAATTTTTGCATGTAGCAGATAAATAAAAGCTTTCAGGATATTTTATTTCAATAACAAGTAAAATTCTATATATTACATTATCGGTAAGGCACCAAAATCATACCAGGACAGTAACTAAGACATAAATTGTCCTACCTGTATGATTAGGTTAGTTGAATGATATATTAGTAATCAATGAAATATTCTTAAGCTTGAAAGCAACTAAAATGCATACGACTGAAACAATCAAGGAACGCTTTTAGGTAGAGGGTAATCTATAAAAGTTATGGTGACCACCGGTCAGGGGGATAGGAATTATATTATCAATTTATTACTGTTATTAATTATATGAAATCGGAATGATACAACTGAATGAATTTTAGTAGTCTTAAGAGGATGCTTTCCTACTGCAATTATAGCAAAGGGGACTATAATTATTATTTTTTATTAATTAATATTAGTTCGGAATGCGGAATGATAGACTTGTCTTAACGAGTCAATGATGTAAAGGTTAGGTTAGGTTGTGTGATGTGTTTAAAGAAAATATGTTATATTCAGCAACATTTGAGAAACACCCTCCCCATTGATTTCGGGCAAAAGTACCAAGCACTTCAAACATATGAAAATTGCACTTAACATAAAATTGAAAGTAGGATTTTGAAAACTGAATTTACTAGTTTACAGTGAAGGGGTATTTCATTAAACCTATACTATCGACTTCAACATCCGCACTTTGGACACATGCTTATGTTCATCTATCCTGCTCCCGCAAAACACTAGTTAAAAATATACTTTTTAGCACATTTAGTGTATTTATTTTGACGCACCCTAGCCAAAGCACTGTTTTTACCACACATAAAACATACCGACACTAGCTTCATTTTGATGCGTCAACCTGTCACGTTGGATCGCTTGACCAAATTTGGGGGTAGTAATCCTAAGAAACAAAAATAAAATTGAGGAAATTATTTAAAGTATATTTACTTGAATTTGCAGAACTCGAGCTCTCAGCCTTTTGTCTTGTAACCACCATTTTCCACCGCATTAAATTCGTTTCTATCGGATCATCACGCACAACTTGCACTGAATTGAAAAGCAGGCATATGAAGGCATCGTTTTGTTTATGAGGAAATGTACAATGCTAGCCACAGCAAAAAACGTTGATTAAATGAATGCATAGTAAAAGGTACATTACTCTTTTAATGTATATAAAACCTTTCTGTAAGCTTTAAATTATCTAATTCAATGAAGTATACTAAAGTAGATTCTACATATAATTAAAAGCGTGTTTACAAATGTTATTTAAGCAACATCTTAAATCTATTACCATGATATTATATTCGCATGAATAGACTTGTTTAATTATTTAATATTTAAAACACATATAATCGTAAAATGTATTAATATTTTATTTTTATAATTATTATTATTTATAATTATTTATATTGCCCAAACTAACTTTTAAAAACAGTCGCATGTAAAGACTCATCTAAGGGGATAGGGTTCAAAATTTAGAAGAAACTTTATTTTTATATGACAAAGTAAATGATTATTTATTTGAATTATACTAAGATTTTGAATATAATAATTATAGCTAATTTGATTAATGCACATTGAGTTATTGCCCAATTATGTTCTATTGTATCTAACTTATTCAAAGAAACTGAATTATGAATTTTAATTTGTTTCAATATATGCGTCACACCCTGTACATAACAAAAATTCTTCAAAATGTATACTTGGGCATGCGCTGTGAATGTGCAAACATGTGACTTTGATTACAATCAAAATGAAATACGCCATACATGTAAGTATAAATACGTTTGAATTTGTTCAATATTATATTAACCATTTAAATTTTAGACCAAATAATATTCCCTTTGGACATGCATACACGTTGTCGCACATGATGTTTGTTACAAAGCATGGAAATTATGAACACAACAATGAAAATATCAATGTCAACAATAAAGTACAAAATCATAACACTCACATAAAATGTCCTCCTTATCTGGTCACTGATGATGAAGTTGATCGTAGAAAACAGCTCCTTCGAACTCCAACTCTGCTTCTCGAACATCCAAATTTGCTTCAATATTAACTGTTTATACGCTTACGTAAGTTTCACTAATGTTATTATAGTTCTGATGAATCTTTATTTTTAGGATCATCACACTTCTTATATTTATTTCAAAATAAATTTTGAAAAGCATGGAAAGTTTGAAGGTTATTTTAAATTAAACACACTTCCAGTAAATAAAATGTATAATGATGATAACACGAAGAGAACACAATTAAATATCCATAACAAACGTAAACAAAATAAACTTAAAACAAAAACAACAATGTCGAAACTGCGGAAATATTCTAACTCACTATCGATAACATCCGATTTTGATTTTTAAAAAGGTAACTAACCTTAATTTAATTATTTCCCGACAAATGACTATCACTTATTTTTTTAACACTTCCGATACTAAAATCGCACTTTGTTTTTAACGAAGTGACGTCATTTTGTTTAAAATAATTTCACAAAAAAAAATTGGCAACATCTTACTTTAGCAAGCTGTTGAAACAGAAAAAAATTAAGAGAGATTGTAATCCTTCAGCACTTCTATTTATATGAAAAGGATAGTAACCAAAATCTTCGCTTGTTATCAATAGTTACCTACAATGTTTCCTAAATTCTGATTGGCTAAAGCAATTTTTACATTACGATATAATTTCAAAACCTCATAACTTTTGCCCCCTTAAACCTATCTTAAAACTAATAACATATTCATAATCTACATAAATTTTCCTATAATTTAAATCCAAACACGAACCAAATCCTCCAATTAATAACCAAGTTGATTTTCACATTGAATTATTGACTTTAAGCTAATTTTATGCACTTTACAGGCCTGGAATTGATTTCCACATGTATATGGGATGCTACTACACATAAATATTCATCTTTTACATGCCTACAGCCAATTTGAAAGGAAAATTATTTTAATTTTTTAAACACTCTTAGAAACTAAATTTGACAAAATGGTCACAAATATAGTGAATTGTGACTTGAAATTGATGCTACTTTACTATTTTTAGCTCTTATAATTTATTTTAAACAAATCGTCTCAATCTAAAATAACTTTTACATAAATTTTATGTGAGGAAATAACATAACCTCAAATTGATATTACAATTTTTAATGTAAAATTTCACACTTTTAAACACTTTAAATGTTTGTGAAAGTGTTTAAACTTAATGTTTATGTCTCAATTTAATTTATTTTAACACTTTTATAGGTTTATAAGTTCTTCTGAGACTAGTGTCGAATTGTTGCAAATCACTAGTTTAAGGTCTGTAAATGTTGATTAAACACAATAATTCTAGAGCTGCTGGCTAATTTATGTTTTATAGTTAAACACCAATGTAATTGTTCTGTTTTTTCGTAATTTTAGCACTTATATACGTTTATCGCACTAACACGAATATTTTCATGATTCTTGGCTACGTACATTTAAATTGTGACATTGATACCAGCTTAAATCTAGTTTTTAACATTATTTTTGTAAACTACAGCTTCTATCTCATGTCATCAGGGAACATTATGTTTTAACTAAATATGAACTTGAATTAAATCATAACGATAACTAACATACCCTATACTTAAATGTAACATGCTGTCGAATATAATTATATAAACATTTTATTATGAAATATTTAAATTTACATACATCTCAATGTTAATTATTCATTCTTATCTAAAATTATTTATAACGAGATGTACCATTTGTACAAACTAAAGAAATTATTCACTATGTGACTTACATAGCTACACGAATGTAATTTAAATCATCTCACTATACATCGCACACGTTATCCAAATACGAATGGGGGTTGTCAATTTAAAAAGCTTAATTGTTAAGGTACATCACCTGTATGAATCCAAGCCTATTGTATCCCCTTTAAAACAATGAAAACTTCTTATAAAGCTTACTAATAATGAAAGCCATAGATACAAAAACCATCACGTCTCCTTGTCTGGAGATCTGCATACATTAAAACTATAACTAAATCGATTTTCTTATTTCTTTAGAGATCTTTTATATAAAAATTACCGAAACATTAGTACATTTATATGCTGCAAGCTGTCACTGTTTGCTCTTTTAAGTCCAAGGGTAGTCAATTTAGGAATAGGGCTGAAATTTATGTTTTTTAGGTTTTTTGCAAAAAATCAATTTAAATCTCCTTTATACAAAGGAAAGTATTATTCATTATAACGCTTTAATAATAAATTTTAGTTCACATATGCATAAACGCCATTTAATGATTAAAAACAGTAACGATCTGCATTAAAACCAGTAAATTGCTTTTTATTTAGGGATCATTTTATATAGACCTAGCACACCAAATTTAAATGTATATAACTCCCTACTGCAATTGCCGTCATTGATCTTTTCTTCTTTTATACGTTGTATATAGGTCAATTTAAAGCCCGTACCAACGTACGTCAGGGGTTCCATTTCCTTATGGGATTACAATTCCCTAATTCAGTGTATCGAACCGCGCCCAAACAAAGATATGCAGAGCCAATAAGGAACCATTATGGGTTGGAGAAGAGAATACCGAAAACTAGTACTATAAAAGTTCTGTCTACGTATACTTAAAAGACCAACATATTCACAAAACTTAAAGTCTTTATTTTTTAATTATACAGTTACGTAAACCTAATACATATAATTGTGAGATACTTATAACAATACACAGCAGCGTCTTAAATTTTCTTCTTTAAAATACTTGTAAAAGCGCTGAGGTAATATGCATTTAAACTCATCCTTCCCAAAATTTCATGCTTTACTACACTATTTTTACATATTGCTAATACGCAGCTTCATCATTTTTGTTTTCAGTATATAACACTCCAAATCGTGTTTTACTTCTTCAACCTCTCCAACCTCTTCTTTCGCTCCTCCACACTTACTGCTTTTTCTGTACTTTCTACCTTACATACTCCTACTTTCGTCATTGCTGCTAATAAAGAGTATACTGTGCACACACAATGAGGACTTTTAAACCCTAACAATCATGGTTTCCAACACTACTTCTTATTCCAGCTTTTTTCAAACATAGTCATTCTTCTTCTCAAAAGCGGTGCAGAATTCATCAAAACATCATTTCTCTCGGGGTCAGAATTGCATCCCTAGATGATAAGCCTATTGGAAAAGCTACCCTTTACCCCTAAAGGTAGGTGATTTATAGAAACTACCCCTTACCCCTTGACCCATAAACCCCCAAAGTAGGTGATTTAAGCGGCTCCTAAAGGTAGGTGATTTATAGAAACTACCCCCTATCCCTTGACCCATAAACCCCCAAAGTAGGTGATTTAAGCGGATTAGGTTTTTCTATAATATAAAACTACTTTCAGATTGTACTTGGATGCAACCTTCCCACGAATTGGGATTTCTAACCCTCGCGACCAGATGTTTAGGTTTTGACCTAGTTCAATTTAGCCTGTGTATAGTGTCGGCTCTCCGGTTTTGGGAAACAGTTATCTGTATTTGGGGAAACATCCTGGCGGACCATAGTATGAGCCCACGCTTTTTATTATAATTTAGTCAAGAACCTTGATATTAGCATAGACCCCATCATTCTTCTTGTTTCCATGACTCGTTTAGAATTGGTCCTGCAGGTTTCGACTACATTTCGATCGGATGAGATCGGATAAGATCGGGTAAGATCGGGATAGTTTGTAGGTTAACACACATGGTCTTGACAATTAAATTGCTTGGAGACCTTGAGAATTTCCAACCACAACCAGATACTGTAAGCATAACATTTAGCCAATACAGGAACCTTGATATACGTTTAGCATAGACAACAACCCTCTCGCTTCCATGAACTGATTCTATTGTTAGGAAGGAACGCTTATTTACTATTTCCAAGAATTTAACCTTCAAGGAATGCTAAAATTGTTCACCTTGGGGGATACGGCAGCGTATTTACACCTAAAATCGAGAGTGTAAAAACTTTATATTTAGTAAATGTTATACATTAGATAAGCAGGACGATAGTACAATATTTCCATACAGTGTTATGTAAATTAATATTATACTTAGCATTTATAACATTATGAATGTACTTTAATTGAATAACTCAATTCGATGCATAAGTTTCCCTTTGACGCGAACACCCTGTATATTATGTCAATTAGGCTCATTTTTCCTATTCCGAGGATATATATGAAATATTCTAGTTAAATTATGTTTACATATGGCTGGGGACTGTTATTTGTTGTTTTTCCGACTGCATCCAGACTACTCATGAACACATTCTTTGTTTATGTAAAAGAGCACAATAATAATTAAGGCTTTATTTTTAATTATACATCCTTTTCTAATCGAGATAATATAATTAGTAACTGACTACTACCCTTCATATTCCCCTTCTTCCCACTTTTCATTTTCACTGGTATCCCCACCTTCCCACTCCTTCAAATCCAGAGTGAACTCTTCTAGTTGTGCCGCACTTAACTTTTGTATTAAACAAGTCAAACAATATCGATCCTTTAAATACGTTTCACATATTTTTACACCGTTTTCACATTTCTTTGCAAGTGCATGACAGTCATCTTCCGAATAAAAGCGTCCTAAACCATATACTGCCTCATGATTAGCATCAAATGCCAATGTCGTCAATTGTTGGAGTAAACGTTCCACGGCTGTATGTGCATCTACCGCTTTGGTCCATGATTCAGCAGCGTAGCACATCCACATATTGAGTCAATTTTATTTGCACATTACTGCTTAAATACCTTAACCACTTCTACATCTCACCCCCTCCCCTGCTGATGACCTAATTTCTATTTTATATTTGACTTGAAGAGCATTTAGCTAATATAAGACCCATTTAACCTTGACCTATTTTTTAGCATAGATAACAATCATTCCAAGAACTATGATACCACTGCAGGTGACCTTGAAGATTGATTTCTAGGAATTTTAATAACTTCTACGACCTATACAAAAGTCATTGATTAGGAATGCATATTGATTAGGAATTGATTTCTGTGAATACCCTGCTTGAAAATTGATACCAGTAAATTTTGACCTTGACTCCATTTAGCCATGAACCTAGTTTACAATCTATTTGAATTGTAACATGATACCCCTGATTTCTAGGAATTGACACATGGCTCTACTAAATTCTAAGGATTGTTTGGTGACCTTGAAAATGTCTCGTCAAAATTTCAATGAGCTTTGCCTAACTTGGGAATTGATTTCCATGCACGACCTTGATTAGGAATGCTACTAAATCTAACCTTGAACATTTCCCTACACATGGTCTCAACCAGGTTGGTGACCTGGCCGTGAAAAATAGAATCCCTCATAGCTTGAAAAGTCTATTTGAATACCCCTATGCAGATCTGATCCAACCAGAATTGCTTTATGCATGGAAAGTGTACGTGACCTAATGCACTTGCATGTTTTTCTTAATAAATTACTAAGTGGATCACTATACGCATGCAATTTTGTGTACGCGATGGTCTTGAAAACGATAAGGTGGATCCTATAGTATACGTGACTTTGAAGAGCATCCTCCTATATACATTTACCGGTGATATATCGGGATGCCCCTGTAGGTTGATTTATAGGACCTGGAAAATTGATGGAAATACATTTTAACCATTGACAATCTATTTGATAGTCGGGTAAGGTTGGATAAATTCGGAAATTGAATGTGAAAAACAAATAATAAATAGATATGATCCAGCAAAGGTATTACAAAATGTTAAGTACATCAAATTTCCCATAATACTTAAATCGATCTTTTATCTGTATGTATAGATGAATATTGTGGTTAATAAAGTTTTATAAAAAATATTTTACTTGTTAGATGACCTAATCAGTCCGAACAATGCATCGTCTGTGTTCTTGATTTCTCAGAATTTCAGAAGCTGTGACTCAGCCAAAACAATGAATCGCCTTTGTTATCAGAGGTGTGGCCTTATAAGCATAGACTTTGAAGCGTTGACAATGGATTGCCTTTGTCCTTGAAAGTTGATTTCCCAGAATTGAGATTTAGATAACAATCTATTTTTAGAAATTATAACGGAATAATGGTTCATTTCTCATGTGACCTTGAAAATTGTAAGATTAGACTTTGAACCGTCGGCTTGAACAATGGACCCCCTTTGTTCTTGATTTGCTAGAATTGAGGTGGGGTGGTAGCTGGATAACAATCTATTTTTAGGAATGATGACAGAACGCTTTTGTTCTATTATAAGAGATTTGACCTTGGGGAAACGGTTACCTGTGTTGAGAAACAGCCATCTGTTTTGGGAAACGGGCCCCCTGTTTTGGGAAACGTCTACCTGTTTTGAGGAACCACTTGAGGGCACTGGGGAGGCGTTACCATAGTAAACATTGCTTACCTTGAAGCATGCACCTCAGGGCTTGCATAGGTTTGTAATAAGTCTCGAACAATGTCTCAAAGTAGATCCTGATATGAAGACTTTAAGGGAAGCTGAATGTATGGCTAGTATACAATATAATGAAGCTATTAAGAAAGATGATGTGTTGTGGACCACATTAAACGAAAATCAGTCGAATGAAATTGAATGTGAAAAACAAATAATAAATAGATATGATCCAGCAAAGCTGTTACAAAAGTGACTATATCCCAAAACACTTAAATCGATTTTTATCTGTATATATATATATATATATATATATATATATATATATATATGAATATTGTGGCTAATAGATTATAAGCTTTGTGAAAAATATTTTACTTGTTAGATAACCTAATCAGTCTGAACAATGCATCGTCTTTGTTCTTGATTTCCTAGAATTTCAGAAGCTATCAGCCAATACAATGAATCGTATTTGTTATCAGAGGTGTGACCTTGAAAATTGTAAGCATAGACTTTGAACCGTCGGTCGGCTTGAACAATGCATCGTCTTTGTTCTTGATTTCCTAGAATTGAGATAACAATCTATTTTTAATAATTATAACGGAACAATGGATCGTCTTTGTTCATTTCTCAGTGGTGTGACCTTATAAGCATAAACTTTAAATCGTTGGTTAGAACAATGGATCGCCTTTGTTCTTGAAAATTGATTTCTCAGAATCGAAGTGTATTTAGATAACAATCTATTTTTATAAATCAACCAGAACAATGAATCGTCTTTGTTCATTTCTCATGTAACCTTTGAAAATTATAAGCATAGACTTTGAACCGTGGACTTGAACAATGCATCGTCTTTGTTTTTGATTTCCTAGAATTTCAGAAGCTATGACTCAGCCAAAACAATAGATCGTCTTTGTTCTCTCGTGTGACCTTATAAGCATAGACTTTGAAGCGTTGACAATGGATCGCCTTTATTCTTGATTTCCTAGAATTGAGATAACAATCTATTTTTAGAATAACGGAACAATAGATCGTCTTTGTTCTCTCGTGTGACCTTGAAAATTGTAAGCATAGACTTTGAACAATGGACCCCCTTTTTGATTTCTCAGAATTGAGATGTGAAATCTATTTTCGACCTGAACAATAGATCGCCTTTGTTCTCTCGTATGGGGGAAACGGTTGTCAAACAGCTATCTGTTTTGGGAAACGGACCCCCTGTTTTAGAAAACGGCTACCTGTTTTTAGGAAACGGCACTTAAAACACTTATCATGAATAACTATCTATATATATATGTATATATATATATATATATATATATATATATATATATATATATATATATATATATATATATATATATATATATATATATATATATATATATATATATATATATACAGGGTTTTCCACGGTAGGCGTTCGTCATAAGTTTATGTGGTTAGAAACAATTTAGAAATCTGAATTTTTGGACTTTAGGGTTATTTAAGATTCTCTTTCATTCTAAAATATTTTCAAGGTCATGTTACTTCCGGTTATACCGTAAGTCGCCACTAAATTCCTTATTTTAAATTGAACACCCTGTATATTATTTTATTTTTGGATTCTTGACAAAATTTTAGGATAAGTCTTATAAGGGTTTCCTATACCTTTTTTCAACTGTTTCTTAGATATCTTGATTTCTTCTTCTTGTTTCCGTGAACAGATTAGTAGCAATCAAGCTGCCCATTTTGTGTTCAAACCACCGTGGCACGTCTTAGATGTGGAATTTCAACAACAATCCACCTGGTTAATCAATGGGGACATGCATATACCTCGACACATCTCCTTCCACATATACTTTATGAAATAATATCGGTAACAGATGATGTGTACGTTAAAGGGCGATAAAAAGCCGACTACGTTCGAAAAATATTGAAACAGCTAGTTATGGAAATTGAAGAGCAACCGGCTTTACCAACTTGTTTCTTTCATACACCAACCACTTGTAATTCTACTTTGACCAATGTACACTTTGTGTGCAATAACTATGTAGTGAAATAATTTATTAATAGACAACCATTTCATAAATTTATATATATATATATATATATATATATATATATATATATATATATATATATATATATATATATATATATACAGGGTTTTCCACAGTAGGCGTTCGTTAGAAGTTTATGTGGTTAGAAACAATTTAGAAATCTGAATTTTTGGACTTAAGGGTTATTTAAGATTCTCTTTCATTCTAAAATATTTTCAAGGTCATGTTATTTCCGGTTATACCAGAAGTCGCCACTAACTTCCTTATTTTAAATGGAACACCCTGTATATTATTTTATTTTTGGATTCTTGACAAATTTTTAGGATAAGTCTCATAAGGGTTTCCTATACCTTTTTTCAACTGTTTCTTAGATATCTTGAATTCTTCAAAAATTTTGAAAGATGTAACCCTATTTTCAACACTGCTTGTCTTACTTATTTTTGACTGATGGAAAGTGCTTCTGGAGTAGACGGAAGCATAAGAACTATACTTTTGAAATACTCATTGACAATTGATTTATTGCATACATGGCGTTCAAAATTTGATGAACTATTAAACAATTTTCAAAGTTGAAAAAGTTTGTTAATTCAAATGTGACACCCTGAATATTATTGGATGAATAGATGCAGCATTTAGTTATGCATCGTTTGGCTATAACATTATTTTATTAAAACAATGAAATAAAACAAGAAGATAACATAATTGAGAGCATAATAACAAATGAAGAACATAAAACAATTATTTGAACATAACTTGAAGAAAAGTGGTAAAAAAGATAAAATGAATCATTACAAATGTTCCACATGACCGCCAATTTGATTTAAGCATTTTATAACTCGTATTTTTTATAAAAGCCGATAAAATTCCAAAACTGCAATCTAGTGATCCTTGATTTTGACACTCATTAAGACATTGTTGTTGATTTAATGTCAAATCAGTGCAATTTAAGTGACTTTGTAATTTTTTAAGTATTTTTTTTAAGTACTGTTTATAATGGAATGTATTCAAGAATATTCTAACAATGATTTATTAAATTTGTTTTACACGCATGGTGAATGTGTTCGAATTGTTAAGCGAACATGCAGGTTGTTTAACGAACGGTATACACACCTACCATTAATGACACCTGCAAAATTTGCAAGAATTGAAGCTCGATTTATTGCAACTGGAAGTATAAGGGCAACTCGAACGCATTTAAACCCAGTAATAGATAATGAAGTTAACGAGGTGAACGTGTTAGCTTATTTTCACGCTTATCCACGAACTTCAATTACAGCAGCTGCACTGGATTTGGATATTTCACAAACATCAATCCACAGAAAATTAAAGAAGTATAAAATGCATCCTTTTTCGGTAATAACTGTGGAAGGATTACATCTTGGTGATCAGGCACGACGAGTTAACTTTTGTGAATTTATTCTTGTACAAATGACCGAATATCCGAGATTTATTCACAACATTATTTGGACCGATGAATCAAAATTCAGTAGAGAAGGGATTTTCAATCGCGGAAATAATCACTACTGGGCACAAGATAATCCTCATGTAACAAGAGAACGTAATCACCAGTTCCAATTTAGTTTTAACGTTTTTTGTTTGTTTAATGCTTGATATTTTAGAATGAGGAATCAATACCAGATTTCAAATTGTTTACATAAAATTTAGAATGTGGGACGATATATTATATATATATATCATGATATATATATATGATATATATATATATATACTACTATATATAGTATATATATATATATATGATATTCAACAATTATTTCACTATAGTTATTCACCAACAGTTACATTGGTAAAGTGAATCACAAGTTTGTTACTATGGATAATAGAGTGGCATATCAAGTGTACGATGAAAATTTGAATGGGGCGAGATATCTTGAAATTCTCCGTGGATTTGTTATGGATTTTCTAAATACTCTACCTGCATGTGACAGGGCAAACAGTTGGTATCAGCTGGATGATGCTCCCCCACATTACAGTATAGCTGTACACCAACAGTTGACATTGATGTTTGAAGATCGGTGAATTGCCCACAAGGACCTTGAATTGGCCACCGATCACCTGATTTGACGCCCTGGACTTTTACCTCTGGGGTCGTATAAAAGAATTAGTGTACTCTAGGCCAGTTCAAACTAGAGAGGAATTGCTAAATCGTGTTCACAATGCATTCAATAGTATGTGTCCACACGAAATTCGGCGATCTATTTCCTAAGGAGTATATGATAGAGTTATAAAATGCTTAAATCAAATTGGCGGTCATGTGGAACATTTGTAATGATTCATTTTATCTTTTTTACCACTTTTCTTCTAGTTATGTTCAAATAATTGTTTTATGTTTTTCATTTGTTATTATGCTCTCAATTTTGTTATCTTCTTGTCTTATTTCATTGTTTTAATAAAATAGAATTTGTGTAGTTTGAATTAAGTTCATTTTATTTTTGAAAAACATTTCAGTTTCTGTCAAAAATCACATTAAAGCATAAAATATTAATTAACAAGAAATAGTCGATAATAGGTATAGGTAATGCTATAGCCAAACGATGCATAACTAAATGCTGCATCTATTCATCCAATAATATACAGGGTGTCACATTTGAATTAACAAAGTTTTTCAACTTTGAAAATTGTTTAATAGTTCATCAAATTTTGAACACCATGTATGCAATAAATCAATTGTCAATGAGTATTTCAAAAGTATAGTTCTTATGCTTCCGTCTACTCCAGAAGCACTTTCCATCAGTCAAAAATAAGTAAGACAAGCAGTGTTGAAAATAGGGTTACATCTTTCAAAATTTTTGAAAAAATCAGGATATCTAAGAAACAGTTGAAAAAAGGTATAGGAAACTCTTATAAGACAAAAAAAAATATATACAGGGTGTTCCATTTAAAATAAGGAAGCTAGTGGCGACTTCCGGTATAACCGGAAGTAACATGACCTTGAAAATATTTTAGAATGAAAGAGAATCTTAAATAACCAGATTTCTAAATTGTTTCTAACCACATAAACTTCTAACGAATGCCTACTGTGGAAAACCCTGTATATATATATATATATATATATATATATATATATATATATATATATATATATATATATATATATTATATATATATATATATATATTAACAAATTATTTCACTACATAGTTATTGCACACAAAGTGTACATTGGTCAAAGTAGAATAACAAGTGGTTGGTGTATGAAAGAAACAAGTTGGTAAAGCCGGTTGCTCTTCAATTTCCATAACTAGCTGTTTCAATATTTTTCGAACCTAGTCGGATTTTTATCGCCCTTTAACGTACACATCATCTGTTACCGATATTATTTCATAAAGTATATGTGGAAGGAGATGTGTCGAGGTATATGCATGTCCCCATTGATTAACCGGGTGGATTGTTGTTGAAATTCCACATCTAAGACGTGCCACGGTGGTTTGAACACAAAATGGGCAGCTTGATTGCTACTAATCTGTTCACGGAAACAAGAAGAATTATGGGCTTGTTGTCCGTGCTAAAAGTAAGTCAAGGTTAGATGGATCGTGTATTGGCTACATCGTTTACAATAATGAAAGAGTATGCTTACAGTATGTTTTATTTTATCTTTTACATAACACTACGGTCCCAACCAGGATCTGGCCTGTCTCTGGATGAGGTAGTTTCTCCAAGAACTGCATCCGTTTTCCCAAACTGGTATCTATTTCGAAACAACAATAATGGATGCGAGGGTGCATATACATAAATTTTGCGAGGGCCCACATAAAAAACAATTTATCAAGATGACGTTAGCGGTTTTCCGTCCAGCCAAAAAAAAAAATACCGTATACGCAAAGAAATACTAACAACCGTGGCTTTTGTATTATCCACGTTTAATATCAAATTTAGTTTTTATTCGTTAAGGTCCCAGTTGCACATAAACCTATTTTGCAATATACACATTTGTTGGTTTCTGATCATACTGTATGCAGATAATGTACGCTTCCATAGACTTTGAAAGGTCGTAATTTGCCTGTAAATGAAAGACAAGGAAATGTGGATTGAACTGAAACTAAAAACGTGATTGAAATTTTTATTATTTTTTGCTACAAACCAATTAATTTTATATCCATAAATGGCATTCAATCGTATGTTAACTTAATTTTTTATAGTATTACACCAGTTGCCACTACCACCAACACATCAGAACCACCGCCACTTCCACAATTACAACATGTGGGAAGGAAAAATCTCTCCTTAGTGCTACAGGACCATCAGCAACAAGATCATTATCAGCATGAGGACCATGTAACTGATTCTCCACCACATCTTACGCAAGCTCCTTCCTTGCTGAGTGAATTTAAGAGTAAGAGTGTGCGATGGTTAACAATCATTCTTGGGGGTGGTCAACGTGGAACGTATAACTGCTGCTTTAGCTGAGGCTAAGCATCAGTTAGAGGATATTGGACAAAACAAACGGAGGGCAGTCCGAACCTCGGTTACGAACGTAAGCCCTAGTCAGCGTAAGCGTTTTGTGATTTTTATTACAATCGCTTAACCTCACAAAAGAACCTAGCGCTTTTTTTGCGTTTTTCGCTCATAGTTCCGGCATCGTGATCTTCGCCGCTTCGGAGGTAGATCTGTCACTGCTTGCATACAGATAATACGAAGAAGCGGTTATCAGTAGAGGAGCCACAGCCTAGCCGCAAGTAGGAGCCGCCGGAATATATCAGTAGCAGCGGAAAATTCCAGAAGTATCCAGGACACCGCCAACAGCAGGATCATCGTCAGGTCAAGGTCAACCCTTAACAGGTATCATTAATAAAGAATTTTAATTTAATTACATTGTTATTTTATTTTAACGGTGTATTTCCTCCGTTTCGAATTGGGTATCTGATTTCCAAGCCTTTTTTCCTCGGGGTGTGAGGCTCCACCTCGGCAGAGACCCGGTCTAGTTATAACATATTTACATATCGTTGGGCACACTACTATTAAATGTTATTTTTGTTGTTTTTCCGACTGCACCCAAACTACTCATGACCATCCTTTGTGTTTAGCAGCGTTTTAAAAACTTCAACTCGATTTTCTTCTTTGAAATACTCGCGCTGAGGTAATACGCATTTAAACTCCTCCGTTTATAACACTATACGTTCCCCATACTTCGTATTCATTACTGTTACATTAATAACTTTATATTTTCTCGATATCAGGTCACATACATTTTTATAGAGTTTGCAATAGATGCCTTGGTTTAACCCTGCTAATTCCATTTTTAACATTTGCAGGTTGCTAACTAACTGATCTCAACGCACAGCTCGCTGCGGTGTTTTACGCTTTTTAGTAATATGGCGTGACGTTGAAATTTATATCAAATGGTGGTGGTAGCTGGAAACTGAAGGTGACATTGGTATTCACTCGCGCATGCGCAAAGCCATTGATTATGAATGCTTATTTTACTATTCCCAAGAATTTGACTTTGAAGAGCTTCACTGAATTTAAGCCATACACGAACCACTTAACTTTGACCTACTTTCAGGAACTGATTGTATTTTTAGATTTCTAAGAATTGTAGTACCAGCAAAAGTTTACCCTGAATAGCTTAACTCAATTTAGCCAATACGAGAACCACTTACCCTTGACCTACTTTTCAGCATAAAAAACAACCTTCATATTTCCACGAACTGATTCTATGTTTAGATATCTAAGTATTGTAATATGACACCCTCGGATCCATAAACTTTAACCTTAAACATGTTTTTCTTAGAAATATGGTATGATACCCCTCATGAACTGATTCTATGTTTAGATTTTTAAGAATACGACACTCCTGCAGGTGACCTTGAAAATTGATTTCTATGAAATTGTAATATATCAATAGGTTTTGCAAAGCTTGGTTCAATTTAGCCTCAGCTACAATGAATGAGCTATTTGACTTTTCTCTTTGATCCAATTCACGATATGCCGTGGGAGCGGTTTGCGGGAAATGTCGATGTTTTTAAGTGGGACAGAGATATCGACCGCTTCCGTAATTACGTGAGTTAGGTCTCTAGTGGCACTCTAGAGATCTTGGATCGTTAGAAGATGGGCGTTTGAAGGTTGCTGTAAATGTGTTCGGAGAGCACATTCCAGTCTACTCCCGAAAAATATTTAATGAATGTGTATTGGGAGGCGTAGGGGCAGCTGGACAAAATGAAGTTTTAACCAGTAGTGGTATGTGATCTGATGTTGTCGTGGTGCCTAGGAGGCACTCACGATTGAAATAGTGTGCTATGTGTTCGGAAACCATGATATGATCTACTATTGAGGCACCTAAATGTTCGAAATATGTTGGCTGTATGTAAGCGATTTTCAAGAGTGGCAACTGCAACAGAGCCGATTATAGCCTGTTACTGTTTCCATTACTTGCGATGTCACCGAATTGGATGTGGCGGGCATTGAAATCACCTAGGATGACAGCATTAGGGAGCCTGGAGGCGTAAATTAGAAGGTCATCGGATAGGGTATTGTGGTCAGGCGGGTTGTAATATAAAATGAATACTATCGGAGTGGGGAAGTCCTCCGTCACAGCAACGCATTCGAGATGCTGTGGGTGTACAGGATGTTGAAAAGGAGTGGATGGGAAGCAATCGTTAATTAAGAGGATGGTTCCCTGTTGGCTGTTGTTTAGGAAGGTGTGATATGTGTTGAAGTTAAATGAGTTTTCTAAAGATATATTTTGCTCGTGTAGAAAGTGTTTAAGTAAGGAGCGTTTCCGAGAAATTCCCCTGGCATTAACGATCCCTGCTAGAATATCAATATTTTCCAGTTACTTTGCTTTATATATCGATATATTACACTGGATCGATTGTCTCATTTTACAGTTAATCATTCATTATTTAAACACAATCTTCGAATACTCTCGATGCGCACATAAAACGTGATTTTTAATGTATTGCGTAACTTTTAACGCGATTTTTATTTATTGCACAATTTGTTTTATTGTCACCAACTTGACACTATTTACTCTGTGTTTACTCAGCCTCTTATTATTTTAATAAGGAAGGTAATTTCACTTGTTCCTTTGTAATTCATGCCTTGACGACGAATTATTATATTAGTGATTTTCAACCAACCATGATCGCTTACTTAAGATGACTCTAACTAACGAACTATAAAAAAGAACTGCCAATCACTTTGACAGCGTCTCCTCCCTTCTCCTCCAATGCATTTATGCACTAGCAAACGTAGCGTACTTGAAATATTCTCAAATTAAATGTATAGAGAAATTATGGAAAAAAATTCAAGATTTTCATCTTAATATTAATTACATTTAAATGCAAATAACCAATAACCATTTCTTTATATAGAAAAATTATAATACAACTATCACATTTCGTAAATTTAGCGCGAAATTTTAAATTTTCTAAGGCTCCCGTTACAATATTTTTAATTTGGGCGTGATAGTGTTTGAGCAAATTACTTTGTAATTGGTATTGCGTTGATTTTATGCGGATGTGTGAATGTGACTGTTCCAATTATCGTAAGTATATCTTTATTGAAGATAGTCATATTAAAATAAATGGATGACATGTATCAATGACCTAATAATAATAAGTAATAATTCTAAATTTTAGTTATTGAATCTCCTTCTAACGATGAATGATAACAGCAATAATCATAAACCATATTTTTTCAATGCAAGAATTTACTAATAAAAACTTTATTGAAAAGGAATGAAGCTTAACTCAAAGATACGCAATCTATAATTCAATAAATCAAAGACTGACATTTACTTCCCTTAAGTTGCGTGTTCAAGTACAAATACAAAACTAATCAAAAATAACCGGAGGAGGAGTATTATGACAGGGTTTTAATAGTTTTATGTATTCCCTTGTCTTTTTGGTTTAGCGTGAGTTGTCAGGCAGTCAGCTTTCGCACAAACCCCAAAGGAGAAAATTCTTTGATTTGACATGCGATGTACATATACACAAAGCGTTAAATTTTGCGTGATCTTTCTGTTCTGTTTTCTTGCTTTTTCAATTGATTTAATGTAGAGATTGTTATAAAATGCAATTACTATGCAATTCTCATCACCTTAAGTCTCATGCTAGTGTTAATAGATTTTAAGTTGAATGAAAAGTTAAATGAGTACATGTCAGGTTTGACGTCTGCTAACTATACTTATGGAAATTTCATCGTACTCGGAAAATTTCATCAAAAAGTTTTAATAAGATCGATTTAAAGCTAAATAGTTGCGATCGTAAATAAAGACAGCTATGGGAACATTAAATAATTTAGAAAGGGCATTTCTTAGAAAAATTAAATGCGATTGGAATTTCTTATTAAGGATTTACAACTTCCAAAAGAAAAATGTTTTCGTTCAATATAAGCATCCAAGAACATTAAAATGACATTTGCATTTCTTAAATACCTCATAGATATTAGCATAATTGTGTTGAAATTCAACAGAATTGTAATCCCACGCATTCCATTGCATGTGCCGGTATTCGTTTTAATAGAATGATAAATTGATGAATAGGAATTTACACTATAGACTATGCATAATCTCCGATTAAAACGATTGGGATGCCTTAACTTTGATTTTAACTTTTGGCATGCTTAGGTTTTTTTATGTGCTTTACCGACTAAACATGATTTCACTCGTTTTAGCTATTCTCTCTTTTAGATGTAATTTTACACTTTATAAGAATAATTATTTAAATCTTCATTATATATCATTATTTACTTATTTCTACATCGAAATTAATGTAATCATTCATATTTACGTAAACTAAGTTTTAAAGTTCACACCTTAACGCCATCCAGAAATATTAATATAACCTTGTAGTTCTTTGATGATTTGTCCAAAAAGAATCCGGTTAATTGAAAAACCGGTGCTTGAAACTTTCTACGATTAAAATAATTAAACAACCCAACTTAAATCGAAACATAACCTAAGGCACTATTTATCCAATAAAGGACTGCTATATATTCCTTTTTTGACAAGCTTTCCCTGGAAGTAAAGTTTTGCTTTGTAATTTCTTATCTCAACATTGTGAGATTTTAATGATTAGATTTTCTTTAAATACATATCATTCTTTTTTCCTGTACCATTTTCTGTAGCGCTGATAGTATCTACATTATACTCATATCGTGGTGTGGTCTCCTCGAACAATAAATTATAAAATTTTTACCGAAATCACATGGTTAGCTTCTGACTACGCTTACACTTACTTATTGCAGATATTAACTGTCACTGATAGGGTAAAGTAAACTTGCTTTATGAGTAAACTTTGCCAATAAAACGTATTTATCATATTGTATCGCTAGTAAGTGTACGCAAGCCTAATCCTGTGCTCTAAAGAAGAAGTATTGTTAACACATGGTATTAAAGATATACGTGTAATAATACTACAAATTTTATTTATATCACCGTTCATTGCGCGCGATTAGTAATATGAAATCATAAGAAGGTTGCGCCGTTCTTAACATTGAGCCAGGCTCTAATATATAAATAAATTAAAAAATCATTATTAGTAATATTCGTGGTAAAGATAAACAATGTATCCTATACGCTACTAATTTGTAAAAATTTTTTAACAGGTGATTAATTGTCAATAATATCAAGTGTTTATTTTACAATTAGTAATCTGTTGTCGTGGCTTAACTTTAAACTACGACTGACAAGATATTTAGAAATGTCATAATAAATGCATTTGTGTCGTACCTTACGATTCGTGCTATACTCAACTTAACTCGGTCTGGCATTCGTTTATCAGCGATGTTTTTGTATGGTAAATTAATTGTTCTTTATTGGAATAAATGATTTTTGGTTTATTGGTAAATAAGAGTCACCAAAGCAGAGGGTATGTGAACGATTGAGCATTCTAAAATCACTTGTTTTCTGAAGTTGCCAGCTCTTAGACCCCAGTCTTTAAGCAGACTTCGTGAAGGCACTTAATGTATAATTTATTTATCCACAAAGGATGCTTTACAATGACAACCGTTGCGCTACAGGTAGTAAACTGAACATTTTGTTTGTTCCGTACTTTGATCCAAGAGCGAAACACAAAAAGTACAACATTAATCGGTATGTCATCAATTTACACAATCAGACTAAAAAAATGTATGCCGTTCTTCTGCAATCGTAACGCGGAAGGTATAACTAATAAAAAAAGGCAACTTCCTCTAGAAAGCCAACTTAAACAAATAAAAATTTTCGCTTAGCTGAAAAAGGTAAGTTTGCACCACCACCTAGCTCAGCGATGTACATTACTTAAGATACTGACTGTAGATTGAGAGCTTCTTTATAAAGTCGTAAGGGAGGCAGATATTGAGATAATATCCATAGCTATAATCACATAAGCAAGTCAGGCGACACTCATTTCTTAAGTTAGATACAAAAAAAAATGAGAAAGTCATACTTTAATACCACATGTAATCATCGTAAACAACACAACAGCAGTATTTAGTTGTATATTTTATAAATCAAAATAATATGTGTTATATATAAAACATAACCAATCCTTACGTGGAACTATTTCTAAACGAAAGTTGATTAAGATTGTATAACTTAAATGTAATAAAAAATACCACTGAAGTCAAGTCATGCACTCAAATATTTTCATGTTGGAAAACACCAACTGAAGTCAGTTGTTTTCCTTTCATTACAACAGTATTAAATCTTCCGAAACAATATAGACTAGCATTATTTACTTGTACTTTCAACATAAAGTAAGCATAATATGTATATTGGAACGAATTATTGTCGTGAACTTCACTTCTTGAGGATAAAAGTAGCGCAAAACATCAGTTAAGGCAAGGTAATTTCCGGCACTACTCATAATTTACAGGTAAACGTAATGTATCCAGGACCCAGGGCAATCAGAACAATTATGTTTGGCCTATCAAGACGGGTATAACTAAACAGTGTACGTGACGTGGCCTATATCCACATTTGATGACACAAAAGCAAAAAGTATCTTTAATTCAAACTTTTCTTTAAGATAACGTATTGCGTCATCCAACGTACTATATACACGCCATTTTGAATTCGTCACCCACCACGCTTCCTTCAACATGAAATAAAATATACATCATCAATTTCAAAAGGGCGTAAAATTTTCTTAACGCAAGGGACGGAGATATAGTAAATTAATATGTAAACGAAATGAAAGTAGTTGCATACTTTATGCATACACTAAGAGAGACTATCAACATATCCTTCCAACCTACAAAATGGAAATTAAAAGAAATGAAATCATTTTAATAACATTTTTTTAGAATAATTATATCTTTATATACTTTTATAATAAGCTCATCACGTAAATATGCAATGTTTTAAAAGCAAAAATAATAATCTGTGTCGCACAGACGTTTCAAACTTCTGGATAGACAGAGACATCTATGCTAACTTAAAAATTAAAGAAATGAAATAATTTTAATTATAATTTATTTTAGCATAAATATGCAACATCTTTCATACGTTCATAACGAAAAACAGGCAACACTGTAAAAACAAAAACAGTAATCTATGTTAGAATGACGTTTAAAACTTCATGCCAGATAGACATAAATATTACGTCTTCACTTAAAATATCAATGACATATTTTAACCATTTTCATTCATATTTAATTATTTTTTTAACTTACCTTTTATTATATTAAGAAACTTTATAAAGGAAAGCTATGTAAAATTAAATTTTCTTTAAAAAATATGTCTGCACTTTTTCTAATAAAATGAACTAACACTTAAATTGTACCTTAGAACATAATTGATCGATATGTTAAAGGTCTATGTCTGAGTAATTTTATATCTTTGAAATATGCAACCATTTTAGAAATATGTGATAAAAACCAAAAACTGCCCCTAATAAACACTTCCTCTCCAACGCTGGATTTCTACCAAAATCTAATCAGTTCTAAGCCAAATAACGACAAGCTAAAATACAAAATTTTTAGTACGTAGCTATCATCGTTCTGTAGTTATCGTGGATACTAACATACATCCATAGAAACACACACACGCACACGCACACGCACACGCACACACACACACTCACTCACTCACTCACTCACTCACTCACTCACTCACTCACTCACTCACTCACTCACTCACTCACCAAACTCAAACACATCACAACTCACCATCACACACTCACACACCACTCACACACCACACACTCACACTCACACACTCACACACACCACACACACACCACACACATCACACACACTACACTCACAACTCACCACACACACATCACCACACACACACACCACACACACACACTCACACACCACACACTCACACACTCACACACACACATCACACACACACACACTCACACACCACACACACCACACCACACACCACAACTCACACACATCACACACTCACACACACACACCAACACTCACAACACTCACACACCACACACTCACACACACACCACACACTCACAACACACACACACCACACATCACACACCACACAACACTCACACACCACACACCACACAACTCACAACACTCACACACCACCACCACACGCACTCACACACTCACACACATCACAACACTCAACACACTCACACTCACAACACTCACACACACACTCACACACCACACACACACTCACACCACCACACACACACTCACACACACACACACCACACACACACACACACACACTCACACACTCACACACCAACACACACTCACACACCCACACACTCACACACCACACACTCACACACTCACACACACTCACCACACTCACACACCACACCACACACTCACCACTCACACACACACACACACTCACACACCACACTACACACCACACACCCACACACTCACACTCACACACTCCACACCACACACTCACACACTCACACACATCACACTCACACCACCACCACACCACACCATCACACTCACACACTCACACACCACACACCACACACTCACACAACCACACTCACACACCACACACCACACACACACACACTCACACCCACACTACACATCACACCACACACCTCACACCACTCACACCACACACACACCACACACACACACACTCACACACACTCACACACCACACACTACACACTACACACCACACACTCACACACACACACACTCAACACACTCACACACCACACACCACACACTCACACTCACACACTCACACACACTAACACACACCACTCACACCCACACACACACATCACCCCGCACTCACCACCACACACACACGCACCACACCACGCACCACCACCCACACACACACACACACGCACACACACATTCAACACATCACACACTCACACACTCACACACTCACACACACACACACACACACACTCACACACACACACACTCACACACTCACACCCACTCACCACCACACACTCACACACCTCACACACTCACACCACACACACACTACACTCACACACTCACACACCACCACCACACTCACACACTCCACACTCACACACACTCAACACACACTTACTCACACTCACACACTCACACACTCACACTCACACACTCACACACTCACACTCTCACTCACTCACACACTCACACACTCACACACACCACACACCACACACCATCACACACCACCACTCACACCACACTCACCACACTCACACACCACCACCCTCACACCACTCACACTCACACTCACACACTCACACACACACACACTCACACACTCACACACTCACACCACACACTCACACACATCACACACTCCACTCACACTCACACACTCACACACTCACACACTCACACACTCACACACTCACACCACACACTCACACACTCACACACTCACACACCACCACACTCACACACCCACACCACACCACACACTCACACATCACACACACACACACTCACACACTCACACACTCACACACTCACACACTCACACACTCACACACTCACACACTCACACACTCACACACACACGCACGCACGCCGCACGTTCACATGCACGCATGCACGCACGCACGCCTAATTTTTTGTTTTTATCAAATGATTTTGAAATAACTTTACACTCCAAAGGTATAAAATACCAGCAAATGGAAGATGAAATTATTAATTACCTTTTATGAAATATTTATTGATCTCTGTCCTAGGAGTTGCTCTTTCATTAGAGCATAACCATTTCTGCTCTTTTCTTATATTCGGATAAAGGGACCATTTTTAGTCAGCAGGAACGAATGTTCGGGTTCATTTATGAGCAAGCAGGAATGCCCATATGTCCACTCACTAATTTGTATGTGTGTTTTAAAGCGTTGAATGTTCTATATTCAATCCTTGAAGTATCTGATTAAATGAAGGTGTTATACAATTGCTGAATCGTCACAGTTCACCACACTAGGCCAAATTTTGGGTATACTGACGTAAATTATTGTGGAACAATAAACTCAATCAGCGTTAATGAAACAATGAAGATCTCTTCGAGTGTGCACTCCCACTCCTGCAGAAATAGTCTTCTTAAAATCGAAAAAGGAAACTTTCTTGTCGTAATCAATCCGATCGCATTAGTTTGGTATATGAAGCAGATTTTTTTACACGCCTTCACAGCCTTAACTACTCTATTATACTTAAACAGAAGAGCATGTCGAAACTTTCCGCGTTAGCTAACTTCTAACGTCCACGCAATACACGAAAAGTTTGGAAACATCAAAGAAAAATTGTTTTTAAGCAAAGGCTACGGACATCTGAGGCAAATCAGATATTGTATAAATACTATGAACGCAAAACAAACCAACAGGTTTACACAATTTCCCGAGAGTGCTTTCCAATCCCAATACACAAAATACATTTAAGCAGTACATAGGACGTTACATTATAAAGGACACATGATAGTATACGACATTTTAATAAAGTGGAAGAGTGTAACGGGGCCAATATTTTGTAACGGCGTTACAATACCGTAGAGTGGTTGTGACTAATAGGTTTAAATCCAGCAAAATTTATCAAGCATAACCCTGAAGCTGGAGAAAGTAATTAAGGCACTTACGATGCGTGGTTAGAAAATTTATTTTTGCACTGGACTAGTGTAAAGATGGATAAGGAAAATTTCTTTAGCAGTAATGCTAGGCGGCATAAGCTTTCTAAATACAAGTTAAAGTTTAAAAAAGAAGTAAAGAGGGAGACAATATTATTTAGCACAAAGACGGACAAAAAATTAGCTATTCAGTATCGAAATTTTTATTACCAAAATAATTGGTTTATTCAATAACAAAGACATTAGAGCAGGCAGCGGTTTGCTACTGTTTAATCGTGCAGGGACTGAACAGATTTATCTGGTCACCAAATTTAGATATACAGTGAGGACGTTTAGGATGGAATAAATTCAATATCTCGTAAAGCACAATTTTTTTCAAAAATCGCTCGGACCCGTCGATTTTATATTTTTTCGGGGCATAATTTGCGAGAAAAAAAATTTTATACTCTCTCAAAAAAGATTTGCTAAACAAAATTTTTTTTTTCAAATTGCAACCCAATTTTTTTATTGCATTTTTGGATTGCCCTTACAATTCTAAACATTTGTCATGTAGCATGTGCTATACCTAAGTCCAAGCGTTTTGCAGTTATTCGCATTCAAAATTTAAAATTGAAAAAGATCATGAAGAAAACGAAAATAAAATAATTTTTATAACGTTTTATTATATCGAAAACAAAGATTCGTAAACTTAAAAATAATTTTATTTCAGCAAATGTTCGAAATGTCCTCCGTTAGTCAACTAACGCCCGAAATGGTTCGAAATGTGCACCAGGAATTTGTAGATCGATTAGACTATTCTGTCTACAGCTATTGTAACAAAACGCTTGCACAGGTCGGTTTTTATTTTCAATTACGCATCGTACGCTATTATTGGATGTACGAATGACGTCACCACTTTCGCGTACATGACGTCACTATTATTTTTTTAAATAGAACAACATGTTTTTCTACATTTTAAATTCTACAACAATAGACGATTACAAAAATGTATAATACTTATTAGTCCAAATCATTGGTTTGTGAATTAGAGACGAATGTTGTATCAGAAATTTTTAGTTATAAAACTTTATTGAAATGACTGGACTAATAAATTTTTAGTTTTTATTATTCTAAATAATTAACAAAATACTTAGATAACTAAATTAAATGTTCAAATTGCATACCGTTGACTAACTAGCAATACCAAGACGGTTTTTAAATTCCTCCAACACTTCATTTAATGTTTCCCGGCGAATGAGTCTTACCTCATTAAGGATTCTCTCTTTTAAGTCTTCGATGTTGGCAGGTCTATTGGAGTATACTTTAGATTTAAGATAACCCCAAAAGTAAAAATCAAGGGGGGCTGCATCAGGAGATCTTGCTGGCCACTCTATAAACCCTCTCCTACCTATCCACCTGTTGGGAAAAGTAGTTTAAATAATTACGCACTCTCTGCGCATAGTGTGGTGGTGCACCATCCTGTTGAAACCATATCAAATTACTAGGCATGTGTGGATTGTTATTATCTGATATAATGCAGCAATTGCTGGAATAATATCATTTTGTAACATTTCTAAATATTTTTCAGCAGTCAACATTCCTTCCATAAAAATGGTCCCAAAATGTTGTTGCCAACAATTCCTGCCCAAATATTAATTTTTTCAGGATACTGAGTGGGCCTCCATCATCCAATGAGGATTAGTGTCTGACCAGTATCTACAGTTGTGCCTATTAACAGTACCATTTAAATAAAATGTTGCTTCATCTGTAAATACTACATGTTTTAGAAATTGTGGGTCATTATTACATCGCTCCATTATAACTTCGCAAAATTCCATCCTTCGATCAAAACCATCTCCGTTGAGTTCATGAACTAAATTAACTTTGTACGGGTGAAATTTATTTTTTCAAATATTTTACAATTGTAGATTTACTCAATGAATTTTCCGCCGAGTTGTCTACTGGATATGTGTGGATTTTCTTTAACATTTAGGAGCAAATCCAACTGCTCATCATCACTAATTGCAGAACGACCTTTATAATTATCTCTGACATGACCAAATTTCTAAATTTTTTTCTGTTTTCGATACAGTGGATTGACAAAGAACGATCTGGATACTTATCATTCCATAATTCACAAACTTCTTCCTGGGTACGGGACTTGTCACCATACCCACACATTATTAAAATTTCAATTCTTTCTTGTTCGCTTAAACGTACCATTATTGAGAACTTTAACCAATAGGTAATTGACAATTCAGTACTTATTGTTTGACATTAGCATTGTAAACAAAAACTAAACATGTCAAAAAAAAACCAAAAGACAAACCCATTATAATGAAAACCTATCGTCGTTGTTAGTCCAGTCATTTCAATAAAGTTTTATAACTAAAAATTTCTGATACAACATTCGTCTCTAATTCACAAACCAATGATTTGGACTATAAGTATTATACATTTTGTAATCGTCTATTGTTGTAGGATTTAAAATGTAGAGAAAAACATGTTGTTCTATTTAAAAAATAATAGTGACGTCATGTACGCGAAAGTGATGACGTCATTCGTACATCCAATAATAGCGTACGATGCGTAATTGAAAATAAAATCGACCTGTGCAAGCGTTTTGTTACAATAGCTGTAGACAGAATAGTCTAATCGATCTACAAATTCCTGCTGCACATTTCGAACCATTTCGGGCGTTAGTTGACTAACGGAGGACATTTCGAACATTTGCTGAAATAAAATTATTTTTAAGTTTACGAATCTTTGTTTTCGATATAATAAAACGTTATAAAAATTATTTTATTTTTCGTTTTCTTCATGATCTTTTTTCAATTTTTAAATTTTGAATGCGAATAACTGCAAAACGCTTGGACTTAGGTATAGCACATGCTACATGACAAATGTTTAGAATTGTAAGGGCAATCCAAAAATGCAATAAAAAAATTGGGTTGCAATTTGAAAAAAAAAATTTTGTTTAGCAAATCTTTTTTGAGAGAGTATAAAATTTTTTTTCTCGCAAATTATGCCCCGAAAAAATATAAAATCGACGGGTCCGAGCGATTTTTTAAAAAAATTGTGCTTTACGAGATATTGAATTTATTCCAACCTAAACGTCCTCACTGTATAATTAGAATTAAGGTACATGTTGAAATTAGTTAGCACATCGGAAATGATTATTAAGCATGTTATGTAAAGCAGGTCAATTATAGTAGGCAATTGCAAGGTAGGCATAAAAGCGCTTAATTAAGATAAACATTACCTAAGATATAGGACAAAAACAAACTACGTAATATTAAGAACCGTATATAAACTTGTAAGTAGTGTAAAATAATTCATTCTTTGAATGAAAACCATTTTGTTCAATTTACCTAAGGGGTTGTGAGGCATAGTCTACAATTGGTACGAGTGGCGGCGTACCCCTCACATGAAAACTCCAAAAACACTCAATCTCTTTAACCGGAGATTGAACATCTACTAAGAATATTCATTCGTTAATGGTAAACATCACTGTTTACCCAACACAATAATTGTAGGTAAAGATAAATGTACACCGTTGAACTCAAAGGTATAAGTACTAACATGACCATAAAGTTAGTAATTTTACCTCAAACCGATTCTCATATGTAACTATCCGTACTTATAGAGATATAAAAAAAACTTACTTTCAAGTTCTTTATAAATTGAACTATATACGATGACCATAGTTGAGTCACCGAGAGAGTGCACGGATTTAGCGATAGAAAAACCACAATTTCTCAGTGTATACTCAGTTAAAATACACATGCACATAATGTATGATTATACTGTACTAAATTTTGTATGTAGAATTAGTTCATTTAATTATTTTTAATAACGTACAACACACAAATAATCAAAAGTTTCAATGAAACAACTGTATCTAATATAATTTCGACGCAGTGTGCACTTGTGTAAACGGACCACGCCTCGATGTTACGTAATTAATTATAATATTTTTCAATTAGGATTCCCGTTTTCGGATTAGCGCTTTATATTGTTAATGCAAACCTTTTGTCTTTTATCTCTGCTTTATTTTTTTTTTTATGATTGTGGAACTGAATAGGCTAAATTTGGCCTATCGTGCTAAAGCGCCCAGGAACGCTTAGGAAGATAGATAGAGGGATAATGAATTGCCAATAGATGCCTATGAACAGTTACCTTAAATTTTCTCATATCATAAGTGAGAGGAACTAGGGAGATCATTCCAGAGTTTAAAATCTGTGTAGAAAAATGTGGATTGCGCCCTTTTGGTACGACAAGTGGAGATTTGTACTGAATACTGATGATGTGAATGAGCGAACCGAGTGTTTCTCGCAAAAATAGCCCGAGATGGTATCAAAGAATATAATTCAGCAGCACAATAGCCGTTGTAATAACGATAATACAAAGAAAGAACTGAAACCATCCTTCTATGCTCAAGAGACTGTATGTGAGAAGTTAAGGACGGGACATTTATAAGCCTAATCGCTCTCTTTTGAATACGATCAACGATATCGAGAGCGTATTGGGGAGCGCTTACCCAGAGGTAAGAATTATATTCCAGATGAGGCCAAATTTGGGCCTTATACAGCAGAAGGAGTTGCCGAGAGGTAAAGTACTGCTTACATCTGTACAAAAAGCCTATTTTAGGAGCAGTTGTTTTGGTAGCTGACGGAAAATGGTCAACCCATTAGAGATTTGAAGATACAGTCATACCCAACAGAGTAATAGAGTCTGAAAACTTAAGAACTGAGCCATTCATACTCACAACAGGAAATGATCGATCTTTTTTGGCAGACACAAGGCAACACTGAGTTTTGTTAGCATTAAATTTAACTAGATTATTGCTTCCCCATTCGAGAATACGTTGAATGTCTTTGCTGATTGAATTTGCCATTTCATCTTTAATGTCTTGATTTGACATGGAAGGTAGATTATCACTATGAGTAGACTGAGATGAACTACAGTGAAGAGTGCTATGGTCAGCAAAGCAATGGATGGGGTTAGTTGTTGAAGAAATAAGGTCATTTATGTACAACAGAAAAAGTGTAGTCGTTATAACGGATCCCTGTGGTACGCCCGCGTTAATGCTAACTTCTTCTGAAAAAAAGTCATCAACTACGACACGTATTCGTCTTTTATCAAGGAAACTAGAAACCCAGTTGATGAGCGTATCATTTAACCCAAACCAGGTGAGTTTGGCAAGTAAACACTTACGCCAAACTTGGTCAAATGCCTTTGAGATATCTGAAGCGACTACAACTGTTTCACCGGACTGCTGTACTGTATTGTTCCAAACTTGGATCACATATGAAAGAAGATCACCCGTTGAACGACTTTGCCTAAACCCATATTGGTGTTCACTAAGGAGTTTGTTAGTTTCAAGGAACCTGAGCAGCTGCTTTATCCATGATTTTAGACAAAATGGAAGTGATCACAATTGGTCGGTAGTTTGAGGGATCGGTCTTATCGCCTTTTTTGGGAATAGCTTGAACATTTGCTAACTTCCATAAAGATGGGAATTCCCCAAAAGACACAGAGATCGTATAGAGCTTAGATAGGACTGGTACTAGTTCGGGGGAACATCTCTTTAAGACAATAGCTGGGATACCGTCTGGGCCAGTAGCCTTATTGAGATCAAGCCTACTGATGATCGATTCCAAGAACTTATAGCGAAAATGAATTGGTTTCATAGCGTATGAAGAAGAGTTTACTAGGGACACATCTTTTCCAGAATCATTGAGACCACTAGTTTGATGTAAACAAATCCACAAAGAGATTGGCTTTGTCTACAGAATCAGCTACTACCGATCCGCCAATAGATGTGAGGGGGAGAAATGAAGAAGTTCCAAAGTTTTTCGTAATGGCTTTTGCTAAAGACCAAAATTTACGACTGCCTAAAGGAGATGCAGCTAGTTCATTGCATTTTCGTTGTTCGAACAACATTTTAGTTTCATTGATGTCACTTTTGCAGATATTTCTGGCACCAACGTATTTTACATGACTGTCGACCGATTTATTAGATTTCCATTTAATGTAATATTAATTTTTTAAAGATATTGCATCAGCACAAGCCTTATTGAACCAGGGTTGGGAACGTGAATGGACTATACGGTACTGTTTTTTGGGAATGTATAACTCCATTCCCATGAGGATGACTTCAGATACTGAAAGAGCGATTTCCGAAGAAGAGGGCGACTTAAAACAATATTAACGCTATGGAAAGGTTGCAAAGAAATCCCGTAAATCACTCCATCGGGCTGACTTAAAACACCACAAGGTTCTATCGGTTTTGCGAACAACAGTGGAATTAGGTACAGTAGAAATGGTTTTTATTAGACAATGGTCGGAAAGCCCTAAAGGCGAAAGAACGGAAGTTTTATAAACAAGAGGGTTTGATGTAAGAAAGAGATCTAGAAGATGTGGAGTATGGTTAGGCTTATCAGGGATTCTTGTTGGTTCAGAAATCATTTGTGTGAGATCACATGAAATAGCAAATGTTTCTGCACTATGGCCAGCAGGATTTGTAGTAGATGAAAACTGAAGCCAATTAGAGTTATGAACATTGAAATCGCCTACAAATGAGATATCGCAAGATGGAAACTGAGACAGGAGATAGTCAACTTTCATACTAAGGTAATCGAAGAAGTCTTGAAAGTTACTGTCATTAGGAGACCTATAAGTGCAACAGTAGAATTTCACAAAATTAGGACCAGAATGTTTAAACCAAATCACGTCAAAATTTTTATTTTCTAAGGAAGAAACCCTCTTGCAAGCAATTCTGTCCTTGATGCAGGCACATACGCCTCCTTTATATCCTAAGTTAGAGTGAAGGTGGTATTGGGGAAATTGCAAGTCGGATGACTCGGAGCTTTCAGAGGAGACTTGTGTTTCAGATAGAAACAATATCAGGTTGTAATTGTTCAAGATGTTGGTGAATAGCATTAAGATTAGACCTGATACCGCGAATGTTGTAGTAGTGATTCAGAAAGTTGATACTTTCGATGACCGAGGTCGCTTGTGCCCTGCCCTCCCGGACATCCGAATGGGGCAGAATTTTACGTCTGGAATTTATTACCCTAGAAACCACAGCCATCTTATTTTTTAATTTGAGACTTTCAATCCGATAGGAAAACAGTGTGGGCGAGAAGGAAGGATAAGGATGAGAATATATTAAGGATGAAGGAAAAGGTAACCGGTAGCCCTTACCGAGCTTAGAAAATCGGAGACCCAATATTAAGGAGCCCATGGTAAGGGTGGTGGTACCTCTCGCATGGAGTATACATGCCTACCACCTTGTAAATTGTGGTTATACTAAAGAGCAATAAAAAATAAAAATTTTATTGCTCTTTGGTTATACTTTTAAACAACATAAACGTAGATTTACGGCGATAGATAAATTGCTTCAAGCACACAATAAGCATTAAAATATTCTAGTAATAACTGCAATGTGGCAGAAAGAGACGACATTAGTTTATGTTGTACGCAAAACTACAACTACTTTCGAGTGCCAGAGATTCTCAAAATTTTACATCTATTAACCGCGACGGTTATGAAATGTCAAGCTTTTAAAATAAATATGTTTATTGAATTAACAATATCATACAAATTGAACTTAATTTAAAACATACAATTTATTAATCACTTTCTAAGTGATGAACTTCAGATAAACTTGATTCCGATGAAACTTCCCCTGTATTAATTATATTATTGAATTAACTATCATATGATTTTGAGTAACTTTCTCTGTATTCCACCACTCTTTAATACGACGTTCGGTTCTTGAGATTGTAACCCGCCACTATTCGTGGGATATTGGAAAATATACAAAGTAATTTTATATAATTTGCACCTATTAGTTTACAGGTTTTAATGAAACTAACATACATAGCAAATCAAATTTCACTGTAACATTAGTGTAATGCATAAATAATTGCGCATGAGATTCACTAACAACAGATAAACGCATTAATGATCCTTTAATTAGATTTATTGCATTCACATCAAAATTCTTATGTAGATACCAATTTATTTCATTACTTATAAATATGTAAATATAAATTATCATTTATTAAGGAATCAATTATCTGTACATGTTTTAGAACCTCTGACTAACAAGTAAGTCTTGGTTCACACAGCAATTCAATCAACCGCGCTAATCCGAAAACGGGAATCCTTTTTGAAAAATACTATAATATAGCTTGAGTGTCTTAATAATCCGTAGGTAAAACGATTGTATTTGTAAACTAACGTGCTTGGATGTAATCGAATAAAAAAGTTACAGTAGTCCGTAAATGATGAAGTTAACATTTGCTGGAGTTAAAATTATTACGTATATTTAGACAAACTTTACTATAAAACTATTAACGTGGAGTAAAATACGTTAATCAAATTACGCACGTCTCAACAGCTAATTAGGATCAATATGCATCGCCCTAGTAATAGTAAATGTTTACACATTCGATTTCATTCACATAAGCAGTAACATTATATTATTTGGTATATAGACAAATTTAATAACGGTCACTTTTAACCTCAAAATTTTTATAAAATTATTTTTGAAACGAACACGTAACATGGTATACAAACTTCGGTGAAAGTTCCATTTCTCTGCAGAGAGATATTTCACCTCAATTTACCGGTTTGGATTAGTTATCTCTTTCTCAGGACAAAAATGAACTTTCCACTTCAGTATGTAACGTATTATTAGGGATTATGCAAAATGGATAATAAACACGATTTAAACTGCTACATTACCCTTTACAAATGCTAAGAACTGTCGCTATTCTGTAACTAGTGCAAGAATTGTTTGGTAGATACGTTCTGCCGTCGAGCAATGAAGGTTTTGGGAGAAAAGTATAATATTATTGGTTTGCGGTAACTCAGAAAATTTGGTGAGCTTTTTTACTGAACGTGTAAAAAAATATTTACCTAGTGCCGATTTCCAATAAAAAGCTAAGCTTTTTGTTTATTGAACTAACTTTAATAGGAGTAAATGGATATCTCACAAGTGCCCAAAATCGCTTGAAATCACTATTGTGTATAAAATTTGAACATTATAAAGTTTTAATATCGTATGAACGCACACCAATATTCTTTAGTGAATCTTATTTATCACCGTTATATGATAGAGTAAGTAGAAAGGAGTCAGCGATGTGTGTGGTTTGAACAAATTCAGTTGTAAGATGTAAAACTCATTTTTTGTGAAATTCATTGAACTGTAGGCTCCTATATAAATGTAGTGGAAAAATGGGGTCTAACAGAACAAATACAATAAACGTTGGCGTGAAAAACTAAATTTATTGCATCACATATTACATTTTACGCTAGTTAAAGTTCAGAAACTCAAATCGCGTTTTGTTTAATTAACTTCTGTTAGATTATTATTCAAAATTAAGAAAATTAGCCGTTTAAGAAAATTTCAGATTTGCATTAGTCAAAATAGCATTGTCATAACTTCTAATAGAGTTTTAACTTGTCGTTTAAAACAATAGAGAGTAAGAGAACAATAATGCTATAAAACATAAAGTTGTCAAAGTACTTCTCTAACTTAAACACTCAGTTATTTATAATAACGCAGGGCAAACTTCGAGACACTAAATTCTGGGCGCAAACTCTCTGGATAGACATGTTGAGAACAAAACCGGCTAAAACTTTATCCCCGAAAAGAAAATCAACAGGAAAACAAAAAGGCGAGAAACAGAAAGCTTTCGTATCAGTATCTTATTTCAGAAGAAAATTCTCGGTGTTCGGGATCTTGCAAAATAAGAAATGGATAAAGTTAAGCTTTCGCGAGAATCCTGAGTTATACGAGTCGGTTTTGATTTGGATTTTGGAACGCCGAGCCTGCTGCAGCTGTAATGATAAGTTTGGAGTGCTATAGCGAAATAACGTGTGAGTTATGTTGGTAACCCTCGCCACCCGACAGGACTATAATATATGGAGACAGAGTGGAGATACGATAACACCTGATCTAAGTTAACCTAACGGGTCACGCAGTGCCGTTAGTTGTGCTGAAATTCTAAATTCCCATTTACGAACGCAGATTTCTTAAATTACTTATACGCTTCCGTGTTATGTATGTATTTTCTAACTAACGAGCCAATTCTACTACTGTATATAAAATAAGATATTTTATTTAAGGTTAATCCAATTTTAATCATAATTAATGCTTCTGCTTGCAGATAAGGAAGAGTAATCGTTAGGGAATGTACTGACCTGAACTTTGCATTGCTAGGCAAAGTGTTTGATTTATAGCAGTACTCAATTTTGTTAATACACTTTAGTAAGTAATCCATAATTTATTTGTGGAATAATTTATGAGCAAGGTACTTAAACGAGATGCAATTTTCAACTGTACACACACCAACAATAAAAAGAAACAAATCAGTTGTATTAATGCATTAAAACTAGATCATTCCAAGCCCAGGCTTCCAATCTTTATTAATACCATCTTAACCTTTTAAAGTAATTAAGAAAATGCCTTTGCCCTAGACAAGGAATAATAACACACAAAACTAATGGTGTTAAAAATTCTACTAAAGATGGTAGTAGCGTTCCCTATGATAGCTCATAAATAAAATAGAAACACTGAATTCTACCGAAAGGCTAATATTAGCAATTTATTAGAGTAAAACAAATTTGAGGTTGTAATTTAAGCTAAATTTCAGGTTAGGTTGTCATTCTTTCCTATATATAATAATGTGGCAATTATTCGGACAAAATTGTATACACCTATCCATACAAAACTGCCCTTATGAACTACATTCGTTAAAACTTTTAGAAAAATTGTGTAAATAGAATGAGAATAAAAATATGATATTTAATTGAGTCTTTATACAGGGTGTCAAGGACAACCTTGAAAATAGAAAATTAACATGGGAAAATGGTTTTAATTTTTTTCCTGCTCCCCACTATATTCTATCGCAATGGAAACTCATTGAGTTTATAGAACTAAAAAAAGGCGTGGGATTATTCTCAAATACGAATAGTCCTTTCTTTTCCTTAAAAATGACTTTCAATATCAATAACTTCAAAAGTTGCGCGCTTATTTCGGTCGTATTTGTGACCGTTCGGATATGCTTGTCATCGATTCAATTGGCCTTCAGAAGAAGCTATTCGTTCATATATAAGACAAAGTTTTGGATTGCTCTAATAAAGGCTAATTTTGTGTTTTAGCGTGTATTAAAATAAATCATCAAGTAAATGTAGTGCAAAAGAGACAAACGGCCCATTCGTACCGCACAAATGTTCATGAACGGCTGTACTTAGCTGTCAGTTTATATCTTTATTTATTTATTATGATTTACATTAAAATTAAACTGAAATCAAGACTATTATTAATTTTATTAAATACATAAATAAAAAGTTTACCTCGACTAGGATTTGAATCTACGAACTGTACTTTGCTAGAGTACCACGCTAACCAACTGCGCCATCAAGGTTCAATCCCCCAATCGATGTAAATTTTGTCTTTATGTATGTAGAACTGATGTGATTTGATTGTTATCTCATTATATTTAGAATTTACATCAGTTCCACATACATAAACACAAAATTTACATCGATTGGGGCGTGAACCTTGACGGCGCAGTTGGTTAGCGCGGTACTCTAGCAAAGTACAGGTCGTAGGTTCAAATCCTACCCGAGGTAAACTTTTTTTTATGTATTTAATAAAATTAATAATAATTATTAATTACATATTTACCTTTGAACTTATTCGTTCATAACAAAAACTTATAATAATGAAATCAAGACTGTAGGTAATATTTTTTTAGGTTTTATTTTTACACGTGCATCTTTGCTGCGTTTTACGGTTTACTTAATTGAAAACGAAAAGTGGAAAATTATATTTCGTTTGACATGAAGTCGTTTCATTAATACTGGCTCACCAGCCCTTATAAGACATTTACACTTAACAAGAATATTACTTTGTGCGGTAAGGTCTATTTTTCGTAGATAAACCTCAACCTAATCTATACGTTAACCTATCCATAGAACGTTTTTCACAATCATGTACTGTCGGAACTTATTCTTGCAAGTTACTCAAAGCTAATGAGGAGCTCAAAATGAACTAAACATATATTACTTGGATAATTTGGTTGATTAATAATATTTGCCCTTTTTTGTGGCTTTAGAAGCAATGATGCGGGTTAAATGTCTACAAGTTAATAATATTGCATATTTAGAATATTTCTACCTATACTATAGCATTACAATATTTCTATTAAGGAAATGTCAAACCGTAATAAAACGTTTTTAAAACACATCAAGCATAAATAGTCTCTGTTCTTGTGAATTACAGAGGCGACGTGAAGGGGCTGCTGAAGTACAACCTTTTGGTCTGTCAAGATTTTTTTTTTTTTGTTAGATTGGTTGTGACAAGTTTGTGTTGATGGTTGTGTAGGGATGGCCTTACAATTTTCCTACAGCAGAGGCTGACTGCTTGTCGTGACAGGCGACAAATCAAATGAGTGTGGAAGGATCGGTGGGGATACTGTCCTCTGCGCCCGATCTGGAATACATAACACCAAGGTTTTTTCTGAAATATATATTTAATTATTATCATTTCTATGATTTCATCTATAGAAACTACACCAGGTTGAGGTTTTGGTAGTTGAAATATAGGGTTCCAAGTCGAACATTCTGTTACATACATTGCAAAATTTACCGGTTGGTACTTGAATATCGTTGGTACCAAAATGTATAATTGATTAGGAGCTCTCCGGAGCTGTCTCAATGGAAGTTTAGTTGTTCTTTTCATGCTAGATTATGCTAGAATAGGCATTTTTTATAGATACTGATTGAGGATGATCATTGTTTTTAAGTACGGACTTATATATTACCGATTTGCAACTACGGGCTTTTGCCCTCTTTACCCTTTCGTGATTTTTGATGGTATTTGTAGCTTCCGTGTACCTGTAAGAAATACATTAAAATTACCAATATCTTTGTTCTATTGTGTCCGGAGAAGATCCTCGGTTTTTCAACGCCAGTTTCTATCGGTGTCGTGGTCCCTTTCCTTCATTGGGTCGGCCGCTTAGATTGTTGCGGTATTTGTGTTCCCTCTTGTTCGGTGTTTATCCTTTCGTTGCTAGGAAGGCCTTCACGATCTTCATTATGAGTTCGAAGTCTTCGTCTTCCAGTTTTTCTGGCGTCTGTCTTGTGCTTCCTGCAGCCATGTGCTCGTAGCTAATGCCGGCCTCGGCAATTCTGACGTTTGTTGGTTTGGGGGCGTTACCCTTCTTGATGTTCCTAGGGTGGGCGAGGAATCCACCATAGTTCGCTGTGTGCAATCCGGTGTAGTTGCAATACTTCGGTTCACCCTCGTCGCGGGTCTTCTTGCATTCCCTTGTGTTGTGTGCTCCCGCACACTTCACACATCTGGGTGGTGCGTCGCATCCGTTGGTGGTGTGCCCTAACCGTTGACACTGGAAGCACTGTCCAATTCCATTCTTCTTGTGGAGCGACTCCACCCGTATCCTCAAATATCCTACGGTCTTGATGTTAAAGATCTACTTGGCCCCTTCGCTACTTCCGAGGTGGACCAGTACCATGGCGGTTTTTCTATGGTCGCGTCCAGCGAACTTTCGGCTGACCTTCTTCACTTCAAACTCCATGGATTTGAGATCTTCTTTGACTGTTCCTATCATTTCGTCATCTTGAGGGATGTCCTTGATGACTAACTTGATTGGCTTTGCACTCCGACGTCATCCAGTGCAGCAGTAGCAGTTCTGTACTCCTCCGCGGAGCTAAGGAGTACGCTGATGCCATCCTTGGTGGTTTTAGTAGTCTTCGGTGTTATTCCGACAGTCGTTAACTTTTTCATCACCTTCGAGTAGTCCTCCTGTCGGTGGAGGATTAGCGGCGGGATGCGTCCTTCTCATGCGGGCATGTCTTGACTGACTTGCCATTTCGGCCTCCACTCGTTGACGTTGACGCTTGACTCTGGTGGGGTAGCTTCTACGCTTACTTCTATCTTGATCTGCGCTTCTACCTTCTTTCACCTGTTAATTTAGTCTTCTCTTTCCGTTTCTATTTCTTGGATTGCGGAGTTTCCTGATTGTCGTCGATATTGGTTTTGTTTGCGTTTATAGCTGTAGACGTCGTTGAGATTTTGTTGTCTTTCTTGGATTCTTTCTGGGCTTCTTCGAGTTTACCTTCGAGAGTATCGTAATCTCGTTGAAGTCTTTCTACCATCCGTATCAGCTCGTTGATGCGAATCCGCTAAAAGTCGCCGTCTTCGTACATCTTGACACAGGCGTATGTCCGAGACCGTAGCTGAAATAAAGTATTAAAACTCGATTCTCATACATGGTTAGTTCTGTTTAAAAGATATCGCCAAAGGCGTATCGAAATGTCTGAGAAAAACTCTCTCCCAAAACGCGTGTGTTATGTTCAAGAGATCGTCACAGACTGTACATGTCCCGATCGTATATCACCTGTTTTTGGTTAGATGTGTTCGTTTTTATTTATTTAATTGGTATGAATGAAGTTGTGACCAGGAGGCAGGCGCTGGGTTTGAAGGAGTCATTTGAGGCACGGCTACCAGACCTCCCATCGTCATTGAGATTTGTCCGGCACTTGGAGTGTATGTGACGTAGGTGGTGGTTGGTGTGGATGGTCCTTTCACCAACTGCGGAGCGGAAGCTAGCCTATAATTGCTGTACCTCGATTTGGCGATTGGTTTTGGACTTGTCGGTGAGCGACTACCCCCATGATGTTTGAACCGCTTTACGGACACGCCATGCCAGGGTGGGTTGCTGCTCACTGTGGTTTAGGTTCAGGGCCATTTATTTCTCGGCTGCGCCGTATTGGCGGTGATGCGGAGTAGTTGTGTGTTAATTATCTTTTGTCTTCGTGATGTTGAGTGGATCTTATCCATTCTCCACCACACCATTACTGTTAGCTTCTGGGGCGTGTGCTTGTGGGAGTGTATTTTGGTGTATTTTTCATGATTGAAATGCAAGTTATGAAAGGTTAATTAAAATGTTTCAAATGAATCCAGTACTGTTTCTGTCGACTCTAAAAAAGATAATATTCATTAAATTGGTAAACGATACTCATGTATAAACATTTATTTTTCACAGAAATTTAAATATATATGAATTAAGACACGCCATTGGAAGGGGTTTAAAAAAAATTGCAAATGCATAAAAATATTTTTTTTTAAATAGTGTAACGCAAACCGTATAGTCAGGTTCAATTTATGTTATAAGTTGACATTCAAAACTATTGAATGGATTTTAAAGCGAAGTATAAATTAATTGGCCCATTAAAAGACAAGTTAGCATTGTAATGTGCACAAAAGCTTATCACGTATGCAAAATAGAAAAAAAAGGAAGGGGCGATAGAGAGAAGGGCACCGCGGCTAAAAGCTCGAGAGCATTTCGATGCGTGAGGAACACTGTGGTTAGAGAGAGGAGGGAAAGAAATAGTTATATATATAGAACGAAAGAAAGAAATTTGGACGCCACGAGTGTTTAAGTCAATACACAAAGAAGGAGCCCTTTCATCAAAACTCGAAGTAGGAAAGGTACCTTATAACACAGAGGAGTATTTATACACGACAAGAACAGTGGTTAACTAGGTTCCAGAAAAAGAAGGTCACACATACACATGATATACATATGAAAGTAATGGACAACAAAATAGTAGCAAAATGTTTAATTACATATAAATTAAAAAAACTAATTATAAATGACTCTTGTACTGTCCCTCTGTTTGTTTGGCAGCTGTACAAAAATATTACTATTAAGTAGTAAAATAAATATTTATACAGGTTCAGGGGGAAAACGATCACTGCTTGTGGCATGTGTGTTTCCTACTTAAATAAAAAGATAAGTTAGAAATTAACAGTTTTATTTCTTAAATAAATTTACTCTTATGGGGTGGAAAATTAATGAGGTGGTTAAACTAATAATGAAATCTTTCAAAACAGTAATTTAAATATTGGATCTGCTAGGTTCGTGTTGGCTTCAGCTGGGTCCCTGCGTTTGAAACTCCCGTTGGTGTTACGTGCGAGAAAATTAGTCAACGTGCCAGGTGTTATAATAAGGATAATTATTCAAAACGTGGGTGATTCAGACCAATCGTGTTGCTAATAATGTATCCATTTGCCACCTTTCGATTCGCACCCAGAAATCTTTGCAAAATCGCGACGTTTCGCCACCCAGGTATTTTGTGCATAATTTAAAATTACTAATAGTCTCCATTGATCACCTCGTTCCAAACAAATAAAACTCGCTATACAGTGCAAGATGGAAGTATTCAGGCGTTGTTAAATTTAAACACAGGAGGGATGTCATATTGCGAAAAGCCTTGACAGAGTCATTCCTCCTCTTTGAAGATGGAGAACAGAAGATCATAGGGTATTTGTCCACATTCGCACGTGATCATTTTTCCAACTACAAGACGTTTTTATCCAATGGGACATTCAGGAGTTATTGCCCGCGATTCACCCAACTATATTCGATCCATGCAGATATTGGAAGTAGTTCCTAGTATTCTTTTATGCTCTGCTGCTGGACAAGAAAGAAGCGACGTATACACGGTTGTTCGAACTGCTCAAGGAACATTACCTTAAATGGGCCCCAACACATATGAATGTGGATTTCGAGCAAGCAGCAATAAAAGCCGTCTGAAAATGCTTCCATATAGCACAACTGAATAGATACAACTTCCGCTTTAACCAATGCTTATGGCGAAAAGTTCAAGAACTAGGCCTGGTGCGAAAATATGCAGAAAACGAAGTTGCGTACACACATAAAGATGTGCGCGGCATTGGCACACATCCCGACCGAAGAAATCGAAAATGGTTTGCTCATAATTATACAGATATACGAGGCTGACCCTCTTTTGGAAAAGTTCAACGATTACTTAGTTGAAACCTGGCTCGATAATGGTGTATTTGGATACGTTTGGAGCTGTTATGGAGAAATGCATCGTACCACTGATACCATTGAAAGCTAGCATATTAGGTTAAACAGAATTCGGGCTATCCAAATCGAGTATCACGCCACTCCGAAACGGTGGAAAACGAAATTTATGATTTCAGAATACGGTGGTTTCAGTCCACCAGAATGGTGTGTCAGGGTATAATCTTGAATCAATTTATAATGTTTTGATAACGGATGCATGGTTGACATAAGTGAATGTATAATCAAAATTGGCAATATTAGTGTTCTGGTATATACAGTGAAGCAAGTGGATAATAGAATCGGTGCTATCACGGGAGTTGAAATTTCTTATACTGTTTGTAGTTAATGACTGAATTACCATATAGGCAATCCCTTACGTCGGAATTATACTGCGGTACAAAGTTCCTGATTGAACAAGTGAAATAGATGTCGCTTCTGATAGTTTACACTTCAGTAGAATCGGGATATAGTCCTGCTACTTTATGTTTAACTTGGAATTCTTGAAAATCCCTACAGTTGGCAAGAAATTACTAGAACATTACTTATACATGTCCATGGAATTGTAACGTGAAGAATTAAGAACGATCTTTGACTAGTTCGTACTTTGTAAAGGGATAATGTCTATGCGACAAGGTCGTTCATTGATAGAACAGTGGTGTGAATAGATGTAACAGATACAATTCATGAAATAGGCAACAATCAGGCATTATCTATAATGTGTAACGTGAACTAATATGGTCGAAATACAAGTTCTTCAGGTCGCATATATAGGGACTCATGGATTTGAAAAGGCGTCGCATATTACTGATGACCATGTTATGATAACAATACGGAACATAGTTCAAAATAACGAGGAACAGGTTATTGATATTGAAAACCTTATAATAGATAAAAAATTACATTAGTGTACAGGATTTTTGGGTCTATTATACCTCTTGAAGAGTGAAATTGAAAAGTGCGTAGTCATAACTTAGATAGATAACACGATAGAACATGTTTGTTATCATAGGATGTCTTTTACTGAAATTAACAACTACGCTTTTATGTATAAATCATAAATAACTTAGTGAATATTTTGGATCATTATTTTGTATGAAAATTCGTCGCATTATGTGAGCATCAACTGTTTGATCAAGATATGAAACATCTTTCTGGTAAAACAGATGTATTTTTTTCTGTTGCTGATTTACAAATGATGCAACCGTTGATGATCCAACGTTTAGCTTCTGTAATAAAACATAGCCAGGCACCTATCTGTGAAAATTAGTTGTTGACTAAAAATTTCGACCCCACTCAGATCGCATTATACTATCATTACCTAGAGTTTAATCCGTAATTCATTGAAATGTCATCTCATCTGGAAACTGTATGTCTGGTCGATTTCGATTTTACAAATATGAACGGTAGATGATTTCTTAACTTATAAGTGTACCTATTAAACTGATTAGCTGAGTGTCTTGAGGAATTGCTTATCTGAACAAGTCGACATACGCAGTTAGAAATTTCCATGGCCAGTTACCTGGTTTATGCCCGGATCAATTGCACATTGACGCATCTAGATCACTTCCATTGACGAACTGCATACTGGTACGTGTTAACGTAAATTTCAGAAAGATAATTGCATTTCATTTCTTAGGAACCGTTAAAATGTTGATTACACTATTCAATTAGGGAAGGTTAGGATAGCTATCTACTGATTTCGTTGAACTGTTGAAATATTTGGCCATCTGCTTCCTTGCATAGCCAACAGGATGTTAAACAAAATCATTTTTCATGCAATTCGAGGCATATCTCAGCCTAGTCTGTGTGGATGAAATGTCAATGGTCGTTCAAGCAACGATGTCCCTTCAACGATTTCATGTAATTGCACGAATAATTCGCTTTGACCATAAAAAAAACTCGGCCACAACGACGCCAAACTGATAAATTAGCTCCCATGCGGGACTAGAAGGATTAATGGGTTGCAATTCTATCTAATCTTTATAATGTTCACGAAAATGTAACAGTGGATGAGTAACTGGTATGTTTTAGAGAACGTTGTCCTTTTAGACAGTACATCGCCAATAAATCTGCTAAATACGGAATCAAGAGTTGGACTTTATGCGATTCTGTCACTGCTTATGCATATACACATGCAAGTATTGCCATCATCGGGAAAATATGCGATATGAACTTCAATAGAGTACGGTCAAGGTAGAAGTTAGTTGTGCTAGATTTGTCTATGGCTCGCTAAAAGGTCAAACAGTAACTAGTGTGATAATTTTCTACCTCCTACGATTTGGTGCTAGATGCTATTGAAGAAATACTATCCATGCAATGGCACTATTGAAAATAAGCGTGAATTGCTTAGCCGCATTTGCTTGAACAGAGAAATTGAAGTTCTTCCTTCAAAATATTTGACTTCTACCAAGGACACCATGCGATAGTTTCCTATATTCAAAGCGTGAATGATAAATGTGAGCGACCAGACACCATGTCACCACGATATACGGATTGTAAACAAGATCATTAAAAGAGCTGTTCATGAGTTTGAATATTACAATACACATCTATGGAAGGTGCTCAGTAGCACAATTAGATCAAGTTAACTAAACATATTTGCACTATGTTTCAAACTGGTTACAAACTCATGAAGCAACATGCCAATGCTATCTTGGGATGTACAATATTAGGGTCGTTCAACAACATGTCCTACAATGCTTATGTAATTCTGAATGGTTGTTTGACATAAAACTCACAAGCTGCAATACTGGATAAACTTAGCATAACCGTCAGACTGAGATGAATTGGGTAATTCCTGATCACTCCATTATAATGTCAAGAAAGAAACGTACAGTGGATGTCAACTGCAGCTCAGTGGTTATACAGTTGTCACGTTATTCAACCAGTAATCGCCAAGTAAGCTGAACGATCGAACAAATAATGAAACTAATATGCGATCTGTCTGTAATTGCTAAAATAGTCTATGTCGAAAGACCATGTATATTACTCTCAAGACTGTAACAAGTAGAAGGTGTCTATACCTACTATGTCTAAAGTTCAAGTACGTTGTATTCTACCTTACATTTATGATAATATGTATTAAAATAAAATAACCATGTGGCACTAAAATGTAATAAATAAGGTGAATACACTCCATTCTTTATATTATTTACGTTTATCCTTTAAGACATTTTATTACCAATGGAACGTGATAGGTCCCGTATATCACCTACAGCTAATAAATGTGAAACCAGAACATACACAATAGGAGGTGCATGTTTTAGAAAGTATAAAAGCAGTTATGTTTATATTCTAAATCTTCAGTTTGACACGTTCAATTATAATTAAAACGAATCTTTACATGCAAATACGCAAACTAACATGCGCCAATTGTATATTTTAAATATACGGTAATTCCAACATTACATAAGATTATGTTTGAGTGTTAATGTAAACTTACGTATTACGGAACCTTTTTTCATAACCACCTGAAAAGATAAATTCATGTAAATTGGTAATACTCCATTATAAACAAGAATTTCAGTATCAATTAGATGATTATGCAATTAAACACGCATGGAGTTTAACAATAATGGAACATCATACAAATAATTTTTTAAAAGTGTAACGCAACCGTTAGTAGGTTGAATTTATGATTATAGTTAAAGACATTAAATTACTATCTAATGGATTTAAAGCAATATAAATCTAATATGGCCATTATTAAGACAGTTAGCATCCTGTAATATGATAATAATACGTATCAAAATAGAAAAAAAGGAAGGGCGATGAAGAAGGGCAACTGGTAAATAGCTCAGACATTTCGAATGTACTACTGTGTCTAATTTAAGGAGGAATAGAAATAGTTATATATGAACAAAAAAGAAATTTGCACGCCACGAGTTTTAAGTAATACCAAAGAAGGACCTTTATCAAAACTCAATAGGAAGGTACCTTTTAAAAAGGATTTATACAGACAAGAAAGTGGTTAATAGGTTCCTAAAAAAAGTCACCATTCACTGATTCATTTGAAGTAATGGCACAATCAAAATATGAGCAAATTTTACTTAATAACACTACTGACCTAGAATTAACTAATGCATTTAAATTATGTTTGTTTTAGATATACAAGAAAATTAATGTTGGGTTCAATATTCACAATGGTTAAAAACTAAACTCAACTGTATGCTTAAATAGTGCAATAGACTCAATACTAAGTGTAATTACATGAGAAAAGTAAAAGACATTGAATATTAGTTTGTAAAGAACTTTAAAGAAATGTTTATTTACTATAATCGGAGACCAAGGCTATCAACAGCTTTTGATATTTAGCATATCTTTTGAAAATCAAATAATTAAACAATGGGAATGTATTAGAAGATCCACCATAATGTTTAAAGATTCAATTACACAATAAAACCAATACAATCACTGTTATCATTAGCTAGTTCGAAATAATAGTTTCCACAATCGAACCAAATTTAACTTGTAGATATAGTATATCTCAATAGTCACTTTAAGGGCCACCAGAAAATCATTTCCATGTAGTTGTCCTATTTTACAAAAGAAATATTTAATCAACTAAATCATACTTGTAATTGTATTTATAATAAATCAATAACCAAATTAAATTAAATGAAACATTTAAAAATAATCTTTAACAAATATTGCTCCATTTTGGCGCTATACATCAGTGGCTAAGGTGTACCATTTAATGTAATGTAAATTAGATAAATAAATGTTGTATTCAAGTATACTAACTTTCGAGGTAGATACCGTAAACGTTCAAACTATGTTGACCTAAATACAAGATTTCATAAGTTTAAAACCTAATTAGTAGTAATAAATCAAAATTCAACGTCTAACTTTAATAAATCACAACATTTATTTAATGAATATAACGAATTGTGTATGTCCACTTTACTGAAAACCTCTGATTTATAACGTTAGGTCATTTTCATCAATGAAAATGTAGAGTCCTAAACAGTTTAATTTCATCTATTGCGTTTAAAGGAATTAAAAGTTTACTACTTTAAAATAATTAAAACGTATATTATAAAGTTACGTACAATTACCTTAAATGACTTACTAAAAACGTAATTTATGTTTTCAAGGATTTTCACTTATACAAGATTGGAAGTCTCCTATAAAAGATTAATTAAGGATAAAGTAACTAGAATTTTAGTTTTCAAACCGTAAATTAAATTTATAAATGATATTGCTTACAAAATCCTTTCCTTAAGTAATTAGATTCTTTATTTCACATTCCATGGTATTTTACACAAAATGTATACATCCACTTAAAAAAGTTATAGTTAAACTAATTGTTTATTAAATTCGTTATGTTATTAAAGAATGTTACTGCAAAAATTTGTAAACGTTGCTTTAAATAAAGGTGGGTAAACTTCTTGATAAATTTATTGTAAACTAATAGCATGTATTTCATAGAGTGAAGTTGAAACTGTATAGGCCACAATCAACTATGGAATAGACATCGAGTGATAAGCAATATAGCTACCACTAACCATGGTTTAATACTTTGGCCTTAAATATAAGACGTACTAACATGTCCAATTAAACTTTCCTTCTAAATCGGCTGTGAAGGCTAAAACAGCTGCAATACATGACATCCTCAACAAATATTTAACTTACTTTTATTAGAACAGGGTTGTATAGTTAGAACAAAATTAATTTGATAAAGATTGGTAGGATAGAAAGTTACTAATGAACTCCTATAAAATATTTTAATATATATCAGTAACAAAATGTTTATTACATTACAATTAAAAATAATTTAACATGCTTATGTATGTCCTAATGTTAAATTTTAGGTCACTGTACAAAAAATTGATTAAGTGTAAATAAATATTTATACAGTTCAAACATCATGTGTGGATTTTTTACTTAATAAAATTAGTTAAAATAACAGTTTTAATTTAAATAATTTACACTATGTGGTAAATTAATATGGTGGCTTAAACTATAATGAAATCTTAGAGTAATTTAAATTTGGATCAGGTTGTTTGGTCTTAGTGAGGCCCTGTTTAAACCTTGGTACGTGCGAAAAACTTATCACAGTGAGGTCTTATATAAGTATAATTATTAAAACGTGGGTGATTCAACCAATCGGTTGAATAACGTATCCATTTGCACCTTTATTCACAATAATCTTCAAAATCCGCGTTTGCACCCAGAGATTTTGTCATTATTTAAAATTATAATATTCCATTAGTCCTGTTCCAAACAGAATAAATCGTATAATAAGTGAATATTCAGCGTTGTTAAATTTAAACCAGAGGAGTATATTGAAAAGCTTACGATCTTCTCTTTTGAAATGGAGAGTGTATCATAGTTGTCAACATTGACGTGATCATTTTCCAATAAACTTTTACCAAGGGCATTGCAGGAGTATATTGCGATTACCAATTATTCATCCAAGATATTGAATATTCAGTATTCTTTATGTCTGTGTGGACAAGAATGAAGGACATACCGTTTTCAATGTCAGTGACATTACCTTAACCACATATGAAGTACTTTTAGCAAGGAAATGATAGACCCTAAAATTTATATAGACAACTCGAATAGATGACAATCGTTTGAACCAATGCTTATGCAAAAGTTAAGAATAGGACCTGTAAAATTGAAATAACGTTAAGTTCGACAATAAAATGTGATTGGATCCCCGAAAATCGAAATGGTTTGCTCATCATTAACATGATAAGGCTGACCTTTTGGAAAAGTTACATTACTTTTGAAACTGGCTGATAATGATTTGAACTTTAGCTTTATGGAAAATGCATCACCATATACCATTAAATCAATAGTACATACAGAATGGTTTCCAAATGAGTATATGCTATTAAAAGGTGAAAACGAAATTAATTTCAGTAAACGGTGTTTATCCACACTAGGAATGGATTATGGTATGGCAACTGAATAATTTAATATTGATTATTTATAAACAGAATCAATGGATACATAAGTAAATGGTAAATAAAAATGATGGCATATATTAGTGTTGTGTAAATCTGACCAAGTGAAATCAAATCCTGCTATTACGTGGAGTGAATTTCGTTATACGTTGATGTTTAAAATCATGATAAAAATCTTAATGTTCAGGAAATTCTAATCAGTGTACAAAGTGTCCTGAATTAGAGAAGTGAAAAGATGTCCTTAGATATTTACTCTGTAGAAATGGAAACTCCATGCATATTTATTTCATGGTCAAAACCCTCTTGCAAAGAAATGTGCAACTAAAACGTTATACATCCACGTGATGGTAACGAAGCTATTAAGAACGTTTTCGGTTGATATTTTAAGATAGGATGTTTGCAACATTAGGTGTAAATTAATAGGTAAGTGGTGATGATGATAAGAACAGATCACATCATAGAATAAGCTAAGACGACTTAGGCATTTTTAATATTGAACGTGAACCAAAACTAGTGATAAAAAGTCGTAGTAAGGCGGTCGAATACTATACTGAAGGACTTGGTGCATATATCCATTTGGATAAACAATAGACATAGTTACGTATTAAACAATAAATTTTTGAACGTCATGATTTAAAAATTAATAGGATTGTCATACTCTTGGTACTAAATTAAAATGCATAGTCATCTGTGATACACATACAGTTTTTGTTTTCTGTTACTTTTACTGAACATTAACAACTGGCTGACGGTTTTTGAAAATCCATAATGCTTAGGAATTGTTTTATAATTTTGTCAACTTGTCGCCTTATGTAAAACTAGATGAATCAAGTCTGAAACTTTTTTCGAGAAAGATCTTTATTTTATTGATTGTACCAAATTGCAACCTTGTGATCCAAGTTTGTCTTACAGTGTAAATAAAACATCAGTCAACGGTATCCATTCTTGTCAAAGATTTAGTGTATATTAACATAGATGACCACTTCAGACATTATATCTATCTTACTGGTTTCTGTCATTCTAAGATGGATCTCACATCTACATAATCTTCTTGGCGTTGCTTTTACAAAGAAAGGTATATTATTCTTAGCTCAAGTGTCCTTTCTGGTAGCTGGTATCTTAGAGTTATTGCAATTTGGATTAAGAAATATCCATGCCATGTTCCATTTTAACTGCGATCCTTGCACATGTAGACCATTTAATCAACACTTCCATATGTACGAAACTGCAAGCTTCTTGGGATGAATATGTGTAAGCAGATGTCTTCAAATTTCATGTAAATTAGAATAATGTTTGACCATAAAAATGGCACACGACGCCAAATTAATTACTCATCGGACTGAAGGTTAATGGTCAATTTACTAATCTTTAAATTTAAAAAGTACGTGATGAGTAACGGCTTGTTTAGAAAGTGTCCTTTAGAAGACATGCAATAAATCTGTAAAATACGGAATTAAGAGTTGGACTTTATGATTGTCACTGCTTAGATTACTTCAATTTCGGGAAATTAAGGTAACTTCAAGGAGTCAAGTAAAGGTGGCTAGATTTTATTAGCTAAAGGTCAAACGAAGTTGAAATTTTCTACTCTCGTTTGGTCAGATTATTGAGAATAATCCATTTGGCATTCGCAAAAATAGTCGTGAATTCCAGCGTTTCTATGTACGGTAAATGAAGTTTTCTTCAAATTCATTACTTTACCAAGGCACTCTATTTCCTTATTCAATACTAATAAAATGTGACTACCATGTAGACATACCAATAACGAGATTGTAACTAGATCATTTAAAGGTGTTCTAGTTTATATGTACATATAAATTAAAGGTGCTGTAGATCACGTTGTCAAGTTATAAAATTAATCAAAGGCAAACAAAACTGCCAATGATATCTTTTACAATCATGTTAAAGCTAAATCTTATGTCTGGTAAAATCAGCTGAATATCTGGAAAACTTCATACGAGAAGAATTGGGTAATTCCATTATACTCCATTATTGAAGATAAAACTCAGTATTCCTGCACTGAGTGTTATAACAGTATTCAACCATATCCGAATAGGGAACGATAACAAATAATAAACTAATATGGTATTTGAATTGCTAAAACTAGTAAATCCATTGTAAAATTACTATTCAAGTTTAACAAATAAATGTAATCCTACAGTATTCAATTCATAACCTGCATTTTGTAATATTAAAAATAGTAATAAAATGTAAAATAATAAACTGCTCTACATTTTATATTATTTATGTTAACATTTAACACAATAATGCAACAAGTCGCTAAATGACCCGTAACATGAAGTAATACTCAAAACGTACCATGGCGGAATATTTTAGATGGTAAACTATTACAAGATTGATTATTCCGTTATTCATTTACTTCCATTTTGTAGCCAAAATAGAGAATCTTTAATGCAATCTCAACACATCGCTGTTCATTTTCAATAGGTATACAACTTCTAAAATTTAGTTATTAAAGTACATATAATAATTACTAATTTCTATTTTTAACACAGTATTAAATTTGTAATGTAGATTCTTAACAGTAACATAGATTTCAATCCACTAAAATGGTAAAAGAATGTTGAATAATGCTTCTATCGAATTATGTTGTATTTATATATTAAATTATATATTCTATTTATATAAACCCAAAATTATGTCATCCTTGTACAACAATGTTATAATTAACGTTTTAGATTTATAAAACAGTATAAATTGACATACTCTACAATTGGCAATTATTCCATCTTCAACTCAATATTCATTAAAATGTTAAATTAATTTTAAATTCTACAAATATGTATATTCAAAATATAACTTCTATAATACATATATAAAAACTATTATTTTCATACCTTTGTCAGTCAATCGTTATTGAAGGCATAAAAAACAACTCTTTGACAAATTATACATAGGTGTTTTTTATTATGTCATTAGTAGCATATTCATTTTAAATGTACAAGTAAGTAGTAATTTAACTACTTACATTGTACATTTTAAACTGAATACTTGCAGATTATAAAACCTGCAAATTTGTGACATCAATATAAACATTCAAAAGCTGATAAATGTCAAATGATGTGTTTTAATTATCCTACGAAGTAACTTTCAATAATTGAAATTGATTGCAACTAAAACATGAAGTATCTTGAAAATAATAGCATTTGTTATAAATAAGCATCAGTCAAGATCTGTATATAATATATATATATATATATATATATATATATATATATATATATATATATATATATATATATATATATATATATTATATATATTTGTACCAGCTGTAACTTTTTAAGGGTCGTTAGATTTTGTTCAAATTTTTTTATATTTTTTTAATTTTAGATCATTATGACGTCATCAAAATTATTATTATTATTACTTTTCCTAATAATTAATTTTTGTGAAGTTTTTTAACGATCAAATTTAAAGAAAAACTTGTTATAATGAAGGTTGCATAATTATCCCAAAAATTGTTATAAAAATTATTTCTTTTCTTTTAATTTCCATTTTGTAGGTAGGAAGGTCGTGTGTTATTCCATATCACAGATTTTTGGCTATTTTTTGTGTAAGATTAACATTTTTGATAAAGTTAGCGTAAATTAAAGTTTGAGAAAATAAGCTTGATGACCTTTACAATTGGTCTAGCAGCGCGCTATTTTGTTTTGATTTGGTGCAAACGTTTGAAGTTTTTACACAGCACTGGTCCAGAAGTTTTTTTTTCTGCTGATTTACCTGGATCAGTCTAGGAAAGGTAAGCAAGCTATGTGTCTGTTTTTAACATTGCTGATTAATCCCCTATCTCGATTTTAAGCAAACTGACGTCCGTTTATTTATGTCTTTCCTTATTGTAAGTTATGTTGTCCTATATGCCCTACACGCAAACCCCGTTACACCCACAACCACCGAGCTATCGACATTCACCCGTTATTTGTTACATCTGTTTGTACTGGTATTTCCACCCGTAACACTGTAATTAATCCTGAGAGCAGCTATAAGTTAAGCACGCTACATAAGTTACAGTTGTACCACTCATGTTTCGAAGGAATCATACAATGGTATGACTATAGCGTGGATATTACCATGATAGAGGAATGTAAGCTCTACAGACAAAGTCTTGAAGCAATTTAGGTTATAAGGTTCATGAGTATGTAATGACTATGCACTGAATTATCTAGTCACCAAGTTGAGACAAGATGTTACAAAGAAAAACTTTACTTTCGCGGCAAGTTTGTTGGAAAAGTAATGTACAGTAACCCTTTCTTCAGTAAATAGTTTAAATAGTTTTTTGGATTATATCCCAAATTAATTTGGGTTCCCAAAGTGAAAATTAAGTTGGGTTGTTTAATTATATTGAAACGGAATACTCAAAGCACGTGTCATTCATTTAACCAGATTCTTTGGGAAATACTATCAGAATTCAGATAATCCACTTATTGTCCCTAGATGGCTTGAGTAATATAAAATTTATAACTATAAGTCATCAAGTTAGTTCCATTATACAAATATGCATAAAAAAAGCATATAGTGGCAAGCTAAATAATTATTTATCCCATTAAATCTGATACTTAATATAAATCAATCAGTGGCGTAATGTATTTTTATTTTTACACAAACTTTACTATAAAGTTACTGGTACAGATTAACATACGGTAAATTAAACTACGCCCGGCGCAAAGTTTAATACAGATTTCTACTTTTACGAAAAACAAATCCATCTTAACCAAATTCTCATTTCTCAATTATATTAAAACGTTTTTTGGGAGTTAAAGCTCAACTGCTGAAAGTTAATATTACAAATACTTGAATAGCATTCAGTTTGTAAAACACGCTTACAAATTTGGTGTTACTGAAACGGTGAAACAGTGAAATAGTATTTATAACAAAACATTACATAAATATCTTTGATTCAATGTAACACAGTAAAACCACATATATTCAATGAACAAACTGTATAATTTGTTTCAGTTTCCAAACTCTCATCAAAGTAAAGGAAAGAGTTAAACAACCTTATATTGGTTTATGAGGAAACTCTTAAAGTATCCTTTGAAAGTTGAAATTACAGAACTTGTCTAAGAAAATGCATTCATGTTAACAACAAAGGAATTTTGAATGTATTTTATCTATTTGAGTACAAAGTAATTGAATATGTAAGAGGTACGTTAGCGCAATTTTCTCATATTTTGAGTTACTGAAATATGTACAAACTGTACGTATAATTAGACCAATTAAGTGATAAGAATGTCAGACACGTATTACATTATTTAGAGAACTCTCATAGACTCAGCATTTAAATAAACCATAATTCCAATGGAACTGATACTTTTCTATTGCAGAAATTTGGTATTTTCGTTGTTGATTATGAGAACACGCCTTCTACTATATTAACTGTAAATCTATGAAATCTCTATTAATAATGTGGAGAAAAATAAAGTGCAATTTTGTCTTTAGAACTGAAAAGTGTCAATTCCTCCCAAGAATTCATCTAGTGCTAATCTAAAGCATAACGGGCGTTTAATACTGTTGCAAATATTAGCTCAAACGTTTTAATTGTCAATTTATATACTTAAGTTTTGTTGTAATAAAGTTTTGGAGATGGTTATGTTCAAATACCGTTTAACAAAAAAAATTGTGATTTACTAGAAGTATTACACAAAATAAAAACCCACCTGTTCGGAATAATTTTATTTCGAGCAAAGCAAGGCATACTAAACAGGCCGTATTTCCTTTTTCGTGCTCAAAGTATATAAAGGCAAACGTAAATATGTCATACTAAAATTTGGTATAAATCTTTATGTTGATTATGATTATTCTTTCCTTTAGTACAATCAATATCAAGCTATAAATGTAACTTAATTGAATACGTATATTGTGCTACACGCAACACTTTTACCAGACGTAGATTTGGAACGCATAGCATTAAACCTGAAGCTAATGTAATTCACCTTAACTCGTCAATATATATATATATATATATATATATATATATATATATATATATATAAATTGAAATGTTTATTTATTATTTATGATTTATTAAATTATGATTACGGATCTCAATGGGGAAAGGGTTCAAGGATTTAGTTGAAGATAATATATTTTTGTATAAGAAATATCCTATACTAAATTGAATTTGACGTATAAAATTTGGTCTGAATAAGTTTTGCTTTCTAACGCATGCGTTACTGACTTTAAGTGTAAAATAATTAAAACTGTCAAAAATGTCAAATAATTAAGAAATTTTAATGTTTGGATCAAAATGTGAAAATTTAGAAAAGAAAAGGAAATGATTTGCTTCACAGGTGTTTACACAGGTAAATAATTGAAATTCTTAATTAATAACATAAAACAAATATAGATTGCAGGGAAATACCAATAACAGGGTTATAAAAAAATTTTAAAACTCACAGATACAATCCTTCCTGTCGATTGAAAGATGTCTTCAAACTTCAGCTGGAGGCAGGCAATGTTCACTCGGATGTTGTTGTTACGAATATCCAACTGCTATCTCGGTTCTCGAAGACTCCAACCTCCAAACTTCAAGATGTTTTCTTTTCCAAAAACGGCAACCTCCAAACACTTATTTACAATGGTAACTTTTATTAAAAATGGTTTTAAATCTTTATGACTGATATCGTTTAAAATGTATTATTAGTATCCAAGATTTTAATTAACACAATTTTATTTTAGTTACCGAAAATATAATATTTATTTAAGAGGAATTGTCCGGATAAATAAAACAACTTTTCACCAAATAAATATGGAATTTAATTTGGTATATCAGAATTATTTTAAATCGGAAAACATGAAAACAAATTTTACACAAAATCGTGACATCAATTAATCGTACAGCAATAATTTATTAACAACGACAGGTATCGGTGACCGAACTATTTAAATTTTGACCGAAGTTATAAAAACAAGTGCTCTCGAAATTATTCGTACCGTAAACTTTCTCGACGAAAATAAATTAGGTTATGTAAACACGAATTTAGCAACACTGTTTTAATCTTTTCACTTTTTGAACAAAAACTGGAGAGAGAATGACTTCCTGAGCTCTTGCTTTTATAGGTTTCTGGTTGCTACAGAAATTTCAATTTTTTTACAGCCATATTGCAAAATTTACAATGAATGTGATTGGCTAATCAAAATTAAGAATTGTACATAAATGGAATTTTGGCCGTAACTTTCTTATACATGGTCGGAAATGAAATTTAAAAACAGAAATGAAAACTATGTGAAATTTCGAATAAAAGGACACCGAATAAGCAATAAATCCTACCACTAATAAACGAAACAACTTAATCTAATCAAAATAAGCTACTAACTATACACACTTACAAGCTACACTAAAATTACTTGCGAAAATGGAATTCTGAGGACAATTTACATAAGAAAACATATCTTTTTAAATTCGAAACATTTACTTTAATGAAAATTTTAAGTTTTTGTAAATTTGTCTAGAAATCAACTTAGATTTAGCAAAATTTTGCGGATAAAAACGCTGTATCCTTATAAAAACTTATTTATATTGTGAAAGAACATCTATTATTTGCTTTAAGAGCAAAAACTAAATCTAATAATATGGAAAAAGTATAAAATTATGTGAAAAATCTAAAATTTACAACGTAACCATACTTAAATTTTAAATATGAAATAAATTCATATTAAAAATGTTTTTACACTTAAAATGTTATGTTTAAGGTTTGTACAACTTGTCTTTATTGTTCACACTACTTATTTGCAATGCATAATGTTATTTAGTCTTGCATTGAAAATGCCTCATCGTCTAACACTGTTTTGGGATTTTTACACTATAAATTGTACGGCACTATAAATGTTTGTATGCCAAAATGTTCTAAATGTCTTTCTTGTTGTGAATCATTTATTATAAATTTTGTCACTAATTCACTAACAAAAATGTGTGCGAAAATTGTCTATACTATCCATATTATAACCCTTTTAACTAAATTTTTGTATTTCCTGCTCTTAAAAACTAAACATACCTTATCCCTAACATAATCCTAACTACATAGTCCATGTTTAAACACCTGTGAAATGTCTACTTGCCAAATTAACTTTGAAAAATTGAATTTTATTGTAAAATTGCACTACTAAAATGACTCTACGAAAATGGTGATATTTAACATCTTTGACAATTTTGGTAGCAACAAATTGCTTTTATGATGAAACCAAACTTAGCAAATGATATTCAGATCAATTTATACCAAATAAATTTATTTTAAACACATCGTGAACCATATTTATGTAAAATTGTGTCTCGCACTTGTATCGAGCCAGAAATTACCCCTTTTTATGACCCAAATGTCATGTAAGCTGTCCGATACTTCTATTACCTCTTTCTAAACATCTCAAATTCCCCAATTTAAGAATGAAGATATTTTTGTACAAGAAAATATTAAGTTCTTTAATTGACCTACCTATTAAAATTAAATTTTGAAATAAGAATAACTTATAGAATTATGAAAATTTTAGATTCATCTAGGCACCTCAATTTTATGTACATATTTACTTGCTACGCTAGGTTCTTCATTTATCAACACCAAATTTTCTTGTATAATGTTTATAACTTCTTGCTTGTAACCAATGTGATTGATATCGAATTGCTCATCCTTTATAATTCTTTCCACCTTCAAATACTGGATATGCGGTTTATATAAATTTAATCTTTTATTGTAGGGCTGTACCCAGTTTAATTCATCTTTACCAATTCTTATCTTCATATGTTGCGCATCGATAATCAATTTTAATTGCTTAATCAAATCCATTCCGATTATTAACTCCATTTTTAAATTGTTAGTTATAAACCATTGTGTTTGAAAAATTTGTTCCCCTACCTTAGCTTCAGTATGTAGCATCCTATTTATAGTGCTAAGCTTCTTATCCGTTGCTGCCATAACTTCTATTTTGTTTATTCTAATGATCTCATCTTTAAATAAATCGTTATTCTCTACGATGATCTTTTCCTGTATTAATGAAATTTCTGATCCGGTATCAACTAATCCTAATAAATTTAAATTCTTAATTCTAATGTTAACGAAAGGTAATAAAATGTTTGTAGTTTCTGGTTCTGAATTTTGTTCAATTTCTAAAAATTCCGTAGGATGTTGGTAGTTTGTCTTTACATTGTTGACAAGGAAGCTCGTATTTATAAAATTTTGAACGGTGATCTTGTCAAAGTCCTTTTATGTGTTCTTTTCTTCGTCTTGGGATGCATGTACGATAGCATTGACCCAACTAATCCTTCCACAACTCGGTTCCTCCTTCTCTTCTCGTACCTGGATGTTATTCACCCTCCTATTCTGATCATCCACGATCTCTTGGTATGGTCTTCTATTTTCTTTTGCATATCATTTCTACGATGATCCTTTCCTTCATTCTCTCTATTATTCTGATGCTCCGTTCATTATCCTTGGCTTGATTGTGAAATTAAATCTGTTCCTATCGTAGCCATTATTATATCCTCCTCGTCTTTGTTGGAAGTTGTTCTCTCTCTTCCCGATCTATAATTGCTTTCTCTATTGTTGCCATTCTGGAAATACTCTCTACGATTATCAGCACGATGATATTGATTTTGATAATCTCTCCTGTCATTTCCATAATTCCTATTATAATTGTCTCTCCTATTGTCCTCTCTTTCGTGCCTGTAATTATATTCCTTCTGTCATTTCCATAATTCCTAGGGTTAAATTCTCTGTTTCGTAACTGTTCTGATGCTGTTCGTATGCATCGTATCTTCTTAAAATTGCAGTAGTGATGTTATATTATCTATATTTTGCAGAATAATGTTTTCTGCCACATTATTCTCCAGTTGCCTTGCTAAATATTGGACTATTTCTTGTTCATTCATCGGTGGTGTGAAGTATCTTGCTATTTGGTATTTCTTCATTACATAAATCTCCCTTGAAGTGCCATAGTTTTTGTCATACTTCGCCCTTGAAAATTCTTCCCTTATTACATTTTGTTGGACATCACTCCAATATTGTTTGGTAAATAATTCCTTGAAGTGCTTATAATCGGTACATTGCTCTTGTACTAAATTGTACCATAGTTCGGCATTCCCTTTAAGCATCTTTCTCACCAAACGCATTCTTTGTTTATTGTCCTTGATGTCGTTAAAATATTCTTCTATATTTTTCAAAAATAGCATTGGCGATTCTTGCTTCTTTCCTTCAAATTTGTATGGCATCTCTTGATTCCACATGCAATTTTCCCAGCCTATTTGAAAATTTCGAGGTGTTTCACGTTCTTTCAACTCTTCTAGGTCATGATCGTGTATTCTTAGTTTATTGCAAATTTCCCCTATCTGTTTCTTGTTCTCATCCTTATTCTTATCCACCTGAAAACATATTTGTTCGTGGATGTCATGTATCCTTCCTACTCTATCATTTATTTCGTTAGAAACCTCTTCTCTTAGACGGGTTTCAGTTCTAATATTCTTGTCCAACTTTCCTAGCTTGTCATCTACCTCTTCCTTATTGTCGATAATCGTTCCCCATAACTTATCATTTTCTCGGTGCATGCTGTTACTTAATTCTTCCTTCGTTTTCCATTTTATGCACTAACTTCTCTTTATCGTCCTCCCTTACTCACTTGTCTATCAATACTTTCTACCAACTTGTTAAATTTTATTTCCATCTTCTCATCTGCTCTGTATATCCTCCTTCTATTTTCTTCAAGCTTGTTAAATTTACTGTCGATATTTTCCTCTGCTTCTTTCTTGTCTTGCTTCCTATTTTCTTCCAGCTTGTTAAATTTACTATCAATATTTTCCTCAGCCTTTATCATGTCTTGCTTTCTACTTTCTTCCGCTTTCATTAGCATGGCGATTATCATGTCCACGTCTAAGCTCTTGCTTTCTCTCACTGGACTTCCCCCTTCTTGCTGTGTTTCAACATCCTTTTCAATATCCTCCATCTTTGTAACTAGATCCTGTCTTTTCTCTTTTACCTCAATATCTTTAGGTCCGTAAACTTTTCCTGATCTAGTTACCCTACGATCTTGCATTCACTAGTCGTACTAACTAAATTTGCCCCTTTTTATAAAAATCCTAACACTAATAAACACAATAAACAATAAACAATAACTAATAACAAATAACAATGAACAATGAACGAAAAAAATAAAAAACTAAATATCTATAAAAATTTTTTTGTGCTTTTTATCCAAAATCTTCAAACTAAATCGTGCCCACACGTTGCGGTGCCAATAAATTGAAATGTATTAATTAAGTTTAATAATATCAATATGGGGAAAGGGTTCAAGGATTTAGTTGAAGATAATATATTTTTGTATAAGAAATATCCTATACTAAATTGAATTTGACGTATAAAATTTGGTCTGAATAAGTTTTGCTTTCTAACGCATGCGTTACTGACTTTAAGTGTAAAATAATTAAAACTGTCAAAAATGTCAAATAATTAAGAAATTTTAATGTTTGGATCAAAATGTGAAAATTTAGAAAAAGAAAAGGAAATGATTTGCTTCACAGGTGTTTACACAGGTAAATAATTGAAATTCTTAATTAATAACATAAAACAAATATAGATTGCAGGGAAATACCAATAACAGGGTTATAAAAATTTTAAAACTCACAGATACAATCCTTCCTGTCGATTGAAAGATGTCTTCAAACTTCAGCTGGAGGCAGGCAATGTTCACTCGGATGTTGTTGTTACGAATATCCAACTGCTATCTCGGTTCTCGAAGACTCCAACCTCCAAACTTCAAGATGTTTTCTTTTCCAAAAACGGCAACCTCCAAACACTTATTTACAATGGTAACTTTTATTAAAAATGGTTTTAAATCTATATGACTGATATCGATTAAAATGTATTATTAGTATCCAAGATTTTTGTTAACACAATTTTATTTTAGTTACCGAAGATATAATATTTATTTAAGAGGAGTTGTCCGGATAAATAAAACAACTTTTCACCAAATAAATATGGAATTTAATTTGGTATATCAGAATTATTTTAAATCGGAAAACATGAAAACAAATTTTACACAAAATCGTGACATCAATTAATCGTACAGCAATAATTTATTAACAACGACAGGTATCGGTGACCGAACTATTTAAATTTTGACCGAAGTTATAAAAACAAGTGCTCTCGAAATTATTCGTACCGTAAACTTTCTCGACGAAAATAAATTAGGTTATGTAACACAATTTAGCAACACTGTTTTAATCTTTTCACTTTTGAACAAAACTGGGAGAAAGAATGACTTCCTGAGCTCTTGCTTTTATAGGTTTCTGGTTGCTACAGAAATTTCAATTTTTACAGCCATATTGCAAAATTTACAATGAATGTGATTGGCTAATCAAAATTAAGAATTGTACATAAATGGAATTTTGGCCGTAACTTTCTTATACATGGTCGGAAATGAAATTTAAAAACAGAAATGAAAACTATGTGAAATTTCGAATAAAAGGACACCGAATAAGCAATAAATCCTACCACTAATAAACGAAACAACTTAATCTAATCAAAATAAGCTACTAACTATACACACTTACAAGCTACACTAAAATTACTTCGAAAATGGAATTCTGAGGACAATTTACATAAGAAAACATATCTTTTAAATTCAAACATTTACTTTAATGAAAATTTTAAGTTTTTGAAATTTGTCTAGAAATCAACTTAGATTTAGCAAAATTTTGCGGATAAAACGCTGTATCCTTATAAAACTTATTTATATTGTGAAAGAACATCTATTATTTGCTTTAAGAGCAAAAACTAAATCTAATAATATGGAAAAAGTATAAAATTATGTGAAAAATCTAAAATTTACAACGTAACCATACTTAAATTTTAAATATGAAATAAATTCATATTAAAAATGTTTTACTATTCAAAATGTTATGTTTAAGGTTTGTACAACTTGTCTTTATTGTTCACACTACTTATTTGCAATGCATAATGTTATTTAGTCTTGCATTGAAAATGCCTCATCGTCTAACACTGTTTTGGGATTTTACACTATAAATTGTACGGCACTATAAATGTTTGTATGCCAAAATGTTCTAAATGTCTTTCTTGTTGTGAATCATTTATTATAAATTTTGTCACTAATTCACTAACAAAAATTGTGCGAAAATTGTCTATACTATCCATATTATAACCCTTTTAACTAAATTTTTGTATTTCCTGCTCTTAAAAACTAAACATACCTTATCCCTAACATAATCCTAACTACATAGTCCATGTTTAAACACCTGTGAAATGTCTACTTGCCAAATTAACTTTGAAAAATTGAATTTTATTGTAAAAATTGCACTACTAAAATGACTCTACGAAAATGGTGATATTCAACATCTTTGACAATTTTGGTAGCAACAAATTGCTTTTTATGATGAAACCAAACTTAGCAAATGATATTCAGATCAATTTATACCAAATAAATTTATTTTAAACACATCGTGAACCATATTTATGTAAAATTGTGTCTCGCACTTGTATCGAGCCAGAAATTACCCCTTTTTATGACCCAAATGTCATGTAAGCTGTCCGATACTTCTATTACCTCTTTCTAAACATCTCAATATATATAAATAAACAGCATGGGGATATCTGTAACGGTAAAAGATAGAAGATCAGTTAAATAGGACAAGTTATCTAATAACGAGATCATATTTATGGTGTTAACAAATTCCAAATACTTTGAACAGATTGGAGATATTTGAAAAAATAATATTTTTGAGTTTTCTATTTTTTTGCTGGGCGTCTTATTGATGATTTTGAAAAACAAAACGCACTTTTTCAATTTTTCAATGTTACTTTTCTACTCTATTTAAACAACGTTAACTAAACTCATGTAAGTTTCGTTTCTGAGCAGCCATGGTAAGTATGTAAAAAAAAATGTACAGCATTTTTTATACCATTTTCATTCTTTCATATCTTATAAGTTTTTCGGAAAAAAAAATTTTCATTCCATAGTTTTTTCGTCAAGTAGCCATTGAAAACTGTATTTTTGTATCAGAAATTACTGTAAAAAATTATCCAATACATTAAATTAAGTAAAATCTACAATAAATGTTCAAACAGGTTACCGTCACTTTCTAAAAATAAATAAGTCTTTCTTACTGTTGAATCCAAAACAGGGTAGTGTATCCCATTTTCAAAAGTTTGAGAATACAACTTGATCTTTTATGTAACCTCAGAGAAAAAAGTCTAAGGCTGTGAAGTCAGGGATCTTGCTGGCCGAGATACGGTTTAACGAGTGGAAATCCATATTTTCCGGAAATTAATTAAATGAATTGCTGTAGTATGGGTTGGAGCACGATCTTATGGGAACCAGAATTTCTGAATAACTGCCAGCGGTAAATTAACTCTTCAAATAAATGGTCCTGTAATCCTTCTACCAAAAATTCCTATCCACATGCTAAAACCGAAACGATATTGGTAGCCAGAAAATCTGTCTAATGTAAATTTTTTTCTGCCCAAAAATGCGTATTTCTCGTATTGAAAATGTCGTTATTGGTTACCATGCTGTCATCTGACCAGATTACTTTTGATAGAAAACTCACATGATCTTGACGCATTATTGTATACCATTCACAAAAACGTCTATGTCTATGGCCTAAACCTTTGGCGAACTCTGAAATTGTAAGACTTCCAATTCTGTTTTTTTCAAAATAAAATGTGCAGTCGATTTTGGTGCACTAATATTGCGTTCCAATGTCTCACGGAAGTTTCAGTGTTTTTTATAACAGCCTGCAGCCCTGTTTTCAATATTGGAACGTTTTTTAGACTTACTGTACGATTTTTGAAATAATCGTACTCTTTAAAATTGGATAATGGTCTTCTAAAAAAATATTTTTCAGGTTAGTTTCTCTCTGGGTAACTATTAGAATACATCTTTTCAGTAACAAACAAGATAAATACTGAACAAAAAATCTGGAGTGTCTCCACTTAACATTACCGTATATAAACATATTTACAATAAAAGCACATCTGATTTATACAATTACATAACAAAACTTTACAAACCAGGAAAAATAAAAACAAAAACTACAATAAGTTTCTTAAGGGCCTTCACTTTTTTAGGTAATGTCCAATGCCTTGAATTTACAACAAAAGTCAAAATACACTTAGTGCTTGCACAAAGTTTCGAATAAGTACACGATTTTAAACTTTAATGCATAATAAAATAAATTTAAAAACAATTTTAACAAAGTAAAATCGTAATTTCCCCGCTCGGGGTTAGAATTGCTTAGATTACCAGTCCCATAATTTGACCGCTAGACCAATAGTTCTTTAATTATTTTATGTTTAACGTTTCTTGTTACTGGTAGCATAGTATTAAATTGTTATAGGGTTTTAATTTTTACCACTTTTCTCCATTTTTGGTTTGTTGTTTAAGCTGAAACTATGCCTATATCCGTTTTTTACAATTTATATTGGTTTTGCAGCATCCCAGTGGAAAATCTTGGTTAAAAGTCTTAATTTATGTAAAAATAATTAAATACCATTCCTGTTGCCTCCATCAGCTTGCCATTTCATATCTAATAGTTTTTAGTATCTTTCATGCGTGTGAGAGGTTTCAATTTAATAGCTCCATCTAAATAATTAGGTTAACAGGTACCTCCGGTAGTACCACATGTCCCAAACATTGATACGTATTTACCATTTTGCCATAATAGCAGCCTGCCAAATTTCATCACTCCAGCTAAAACGGTGTGGTTGCTAACGTGTTTGTATACAGATACACAGACAGCACGCCAAAAATGGCCAAAATGGATTCAGAGACCCTCAAAACGCTAAAATCCGTCAAAAATCTCGAGGTCGAATTTTTTCATGATTTCAATACCTTCCTTTTACTACACTTCGTACCTTCGTACAGTATGCGGGAATGTAAAAATTGGAAAAAATGCACTCTTGATAATCGGAATTGATTAATGCCAAAGCTCTATTGTAGACGTTGTTTTCAAAGGCTACTTGGTCATGCGGCAATTGTTTTGGATTCAAATGTAAAATGGGTGTTAACTAACGATTGGAAAATTATGGTAACCTGTTTGAACATTTATTATAAATTTTATGTAACTTTGTTTTGAAAGAATATGTTGTATAACTGATTTTATTATATACTGACTTCAATGGCTACTTGATGAATAAAGTATGGATACTAATAAAAAGGTTTTTTTTTGTGAAACTCGTAGGTAACATATATATGTGCTATGTGAGTAGATTTGTAAAAAAAATTCTACAAGAAAATGATATCACAATTGATTTCACCTATTTTAAAAAAACAAAATTGATATTTGTTGGTCAAAAACGAAACGTCGCAAAAAATTTTATTTAACGTCCTCAAATTTTTTTCATATATTTTTAAAACTATTAAATGTACCTATTATAATTATAAACGACATAAAAATGACCTCAGCATTGACCAGCTTTTGTGTCATTTAACCCATTAAGCTTTGCGAGCTGGATAATCACATATAAAGTCTATGTTGTTATTAAAGCAATAAGTATTAGCATTAGTATTAGTGCTGTAACCGCTCAAGCTGACTATTTGTTAATACCACACCCGAAAAAGTCGTACATGGTAATATTTTGGTTCATTGCTTAAATGTATTTTATTGTTGATTAGCTTATGAAAGTTAATTTGTCCAATTATTATAAAAACCCAAATATAGTTTACTCTATTGGATTTAATTTTGTACCCGTGAATTATTCAACCAAGTAAAAGGAGGAGAATCATATGGTTATCTCGCAAAAAAGAAACAATAGAGGTGGTATTTACTGAGTCTCCTGTTACACAAAAATATGCAGTTTAAAGGTGCATCTAAGTAATATCACACGATCTTTGGGTGCAGCAGTTGAAACATATTTCACCATTTCAAAGTACTGATTCTTCGAGAATTGTGTGCTTAGCATTATCATATTCATTATTGTTAAGCTGACTATTATTTTCTTAGGACAAGAGTCCAATATGCGAAGTGTTTATATCACGAAGAATGCTCATTGCAGTAATGTTTAATATACTACCTAAGAGTTAGTCTTCCTCTTTTATGACACAGATTACTAACGTTACCTATATATATATATATATATATATATATATATATATATATATATATATATATATATATATATATATATATATGTATGTATTTATAGGTATATTTACGGTCATTGTGGAGCCCGTACGACATATTAACAGTACTCTCAAGCCCGAAAAACGTTATGAAGCCCGGCTGCAGGCTTCCTAAGGTACCCATGCGGATATCACAAAAATATGATTGCACATATGACAAAACGCGTAAATACGAAAATTTTGGGTAGGATCCATAACATACCGTTTATATGTGCAGTATATATATATATATATATATATATATATATATATATATATATATATATATATATATATATATATATATATATATATATATATACATCGATGAACGTATCCTTGTCGCCTCACGGTTATGAACAGGACGACCTGGCCTCACCTATTTTTCAAAAATTTTGCACATATGGCATGAGGGGAGCCTCCTTAGTCAGAAACTCAAAAGAGGGGAAAATGTTTTTGACTTTTTTTTTTAATATATATGTGTGGTTAAATCAAATCCGTTGTCACCTCAAAGCCATATATTGAAGACTGTTAAACGTAGAATGATGTTGCCTCTCCAGGTGTTGCCACGTTTACTTTGAATCTAATAATATAATACAATTGATAACTGACTTATATTTAGTAAAATAGTGGGTAAAATATTAGCGTGTACTTAGTCGGATGTTTCAAATTTTTGATCATATTTGTTTTTGAAGGGTGGATAAGCGATTTGGTGCAAAAATGAATATCATCTACGTTTTATTGGTTATGGTATGAAAAGTGTAGGTAAAATTTAATATATTTTTTAGAAAAATAATGAAATAAAAAATATAAATTAATAGCAATATAATGTAATAATAATAATATTATGATTTAAGCAAATGTTGCTGTCTAGCTTTTACAATCGGAACAGACCTATTCATCTCATTTTTAGTTAGGAAGTCTTTTATTTCTTTGGATGACGGATATTTTCTCTTTTTCAAGTATGCCGAAAATTCTTTTTAAGTTGATTCATTTCTTGATTGGCCCAAGTTTGCTTTTTCATTTTTTTTCTTTTACCACGCATTGTATCATCGCTATGCTCATCTTCTAACATCTTGTCCAATTCTTCCAATGGTCTCCTTTTTTTATTAATCGCTTCACTTTCCGCGACGGCCGTCTCTTCTTCTTGATTTTTTGGAATATGTGATGTACTCGGCTGTTCATCATTTGGCACCGGACGCACATCATCATTATTCTCTTCCGGTATTTCTAAATTTACATCGAAGTCAATCTCATCAAAAGATTTTCCTTTGTACTCTAGAGACAGTTTTCCCCTTTCCATAACTAATAGAAACTTTGATACTTTTGCCGTTTGATAAATATCAGCAGGCAATTCATAAAATTCGTTGTGTGTTTTTTCGTCGTGTCCCATAAATTTTGAAAATTGTTTCGTATCCTGTTTTGACATATTTAAAATTTGGACTACAGTTGCAATATGCTTTCGTAATTTATTGCTTGAAATTGCATCTGGATTTTGTAAGTTCATTTTTTTTGTTAACTGGCGAATAGCGACATCTCCTTTTCCCCATTTGATTTTGCTCCCAGGAGTGGCAAAAACATATTGATTGTCATCAGAAATATATTTTTGTCGATATTTGATTAGTGTCTATAAAATTTTGTAACATTTTTGGCATTAAAATTACAACAGCTCGCGAACCCTTGCCGGAACATACAATTATTCTATATTCTCTTGTAAGTGCTTTTTCTCCTTCGGTTAACACATTTTCAAAATCGCTGAAGTCAGATTTCGTGTTATTGCCATGTTCTGTGAATTTTAAATATTGGACGTCTCCAATTCTTCTTCTATTAAAAAGAATCACCAACGCTAAAGGCGAGTTCACTAAATTCTTATATGTTTCAACAGTGTCGATATTATCCTCAAATTGCTTTTGGCACTCAGAAGCAATTGCAATGGTTTTTTCTCTAAATATTTTAACATCATTAACCAAATGTACAAGTAGCGGTTTATTCCACTTCTTTTCTTGTAGGTTTTTATTTGCAAGGGAGGCAATTTCAACACTCCAGCGAGAAGTAAGTAAATGTTTAAAATTTTTTATATCTCTCTGCCAGTTTTTTGGATTCTTCATCGTTTCTGCAGGTAAAACCAGTAGATCCTTTCAATATCAAATGATAAAGCTCATCACAACACAGTTTCCAATACGTTCCCAAATGCATCGCTAGACTAGGAGCGTTAAATATTTTTTCCGTGGGTTGTATCCAGATATAGTTCTTGCTGCAGTTAAAATCATGTCGAAATTTGTTGGCCAAAGAATATCTTTTAAATAGATCTTATTGTCTTTAACAATGTTTCTATACTCTATAAGTAATTTGGAGAGGTCACGCATCCTACTGCTGCATGCGTAATCAATACCCTCTCTTTTGTGTTTTTTTAAATATGAGTTTCCAAAATTTACTATTAAGAGATCTTTTTTTACTTCAAAAGATATGGCATATCCTTTCATTTTGTCAAAAACTTGTTCCTTGACATTTAATTTAGATATTGCATTTGTTGGGTCCATTGAACAAGTTGTTAACGTTTGCAATTCTGAAACATAATTACTCCTAGCACCTTTATTTTGTTTCTGCTTACAACGTCTGGCGTGTCTTTTAAGGTAAGATTTTTTAAATACGCAATGAACATAAGGGGAAAAATTAAATCCTTCGATATTTTGGTTTCTAACAGGACGTACATCTCCTTGGACATACAAGTCTAATTTAATTTGGTTTCTTAGTAAACTAAAAGCTTCTCGTGTAGCTTTAGAGTTTTTTGGAAGTTGCATTATTTTCAAAATTTCTTTTTCGTCTCCATGCACGTGCCTTGCAAAATTTTTAGACAGCAAGTCAATTTTACAATAATTACAGAATATTTTCTTTGTAATAAGATTTTGAGCTTCTTTTTTTTTCTTCTGTATTTTGAATCAATACATGAGTTCATATTTCTTCATTTTCCCCAGAACTGCTATCACTACTAGAATGAGATTGATTTTTGTATTTTGAAATGTTAAAATCCTCATCTTTTTCATGAACGGAATTATTACTTTCGGAATTAGTGGTATTAGTGAAATTGTGCAGATCATTACTATCACGACGGATACAAGGATCAATCTCGAAGCTGGATACTTCACCAGTATCGGATGCGGTTGAATTTATTGTATTTTTTGAATTTGCTTGAGAACCACAAACTGATTTAATAAGATTTTCCCAACTAACATCGTTTTGATTGGCAGTATTGTTACTATTACAACAAATGATAATGGTAAGGTTATCTTTTGATTTACATTCCAGAGTCTCGCTGACGTTTTGGACGTTGTCAGTTTCCAGGGACAGATTGGATACAACATTATCTGACAATTCACTCGGTCCTGGTGTTAAAAAACTTTCATTGAGAATTGTAAATGGATCCTGTACAATACCCAAATTATTAAATTAAGAGATATTTAAAGAAACTTGTAGTTGGATTTCAAACGACTGTGAGTTATTTGCGGAATCCTGGTCAGTTTCTTTCAATGATAACCATTTTTCGGGTGTGTCAGATATATGACTACAATCGGTTTCTGTTTCATTAAAGGTGTCATTCTTTTCCTGCGAACAAGTTTGAGTAGAATTTTTTTCTTCATTTTGATCAGAATTTGAGTTGATCTCCTTTCGATCCTGAAATATGAGAGAGAGGGAGAGATACTCATGTGGAAATGCTTCACATACTAAACCAGGATGAAGAAAGAGTATATCAAGGATATCAAAAAATTTAGGTTTCAACATCGCTTTGAAAACTGACTGGCAGAAATTTTATTGACTAGTAAAATCCGGTAAAATTGGCGAAACACTTTAATTGTAGTTTAATTATGAGGTGTATGAAAAACTGACCTTAGAAAAGTTATTATTAATTTTTTTTATGAGCTATTCATTTAATACTGAATTTTTTCGATATATGTTATATTTTCTGACATATGACAAATTCCGTGAATATTTTCTATAGACCACCCTGTATTTTGATTTTTTTGTGATAAAGGTTTTATTTAAAGCAAGTGTTCAAAATGAAAACCCTCAGTTGCCTGATAATACCCTAACCTATCAACAAATGATGTTAATACATTTTGAATAACCTCTACAGTTATTTTTTAAACTGCAATTCTATTTCTATTTTCTAATTCTTCTAAAGAGTTAATCCGTTCCTTGTAAAGTACACTTTTTAAATGATCTCAAAGAAAAAAAATGTAACGGTGATAAATCTGGTGAACGGGCTGGTCACCTAATGTCCCCTTCGGACAAACTATCTTTAAGAAAATACTATGTTTAGGTATTGCCTTACTCTAACACCGTAATTAAGATCATCAAATCATGGTTGTGTCAAAATCACTGAATGGAAAATTGCTTACATTTCCCTATTTTAATTTTTTCCGGTTTTTGATTGAGGCTAAAGACACATTGATACAAAGGGATCGAAAAATTAACAAAATTTTTGTGGCACCATTAATAAATAACAATAATAATAAAAAGTTATTAACACTCTGTAGCTCTGCAAATAGTTACTTCAGATACATAGTATTTATTTTACTAGCAGCAGCTCTTGAGTGATATTTTAAAAGTACAATAAAATAGAGGTTGTTTAATTTAAAAAAAACACAACGTTTGCATGGTACATAGGTACTAATTACTAATAAAACTAAGAGTCTACATTTTACAAAGTTAAACTGATAGGGTAGTAGTCAGCTAAAATAATGTACTACATTATCAATATTTTTTAATTAAGAATCTTCAGAGTTTTTATATTAAAACGAATCAACAATGCAATATGTTCTAAATAAAAATAAATTTTAAAAATATATGGTATAACTAGTTCAGTTTACAACTATGTCAAAAAACCACACCTTCAAAAAATACTAACCAATCTTTAACTAAAAGTACTCTTTTGAGACTTCAAAAATATGAATTTAAGAGAGAACTCGAATAGTAGCCAATTTTACATTTTGTCTCAATAGAAAATATGTATTCATCATCGCTTTCCGGCGTTGTCAAATTGCTGAGGTAGGAACGTACGAAACGTAACGCGAAAGCATCATTTATATGCTGAAGTCACATCGTACAGCGCGTAACACCAGAAACATCGATACTAGCGCCAGTGATATATAGCCAAACTACGAGAGGAAAAAATAGTGACTGGGGTATCCTTGTGGCTTCAAAACGAAATTTCACAGATCGACTAAAGAATGTACCAGGAACATTCTGTGAAAGTTTCATGTGAAAACGTTGTCACCTCACCAAAGTGAGGCGACAACTTTATATATGAGGCGGCAATATACACTTTATAACACTTTTTGAGGCGACATGGTACCTTTATCAATGTATATATATATATATATATATATATATATATATATATATATATATATATATATATATATATATTGGTTCTTGTCATCACACTACAGAGGTCGCTTTTATATACAGCTTGTCTGAATATACTAACGTGACCTTGTGTAGTCCTAGTAGTGGCAGCTATGTTCGGGCTCTTTAAGGGCTTCTTCGTATATACTAAATGAATCCGAGTTTGAAACATCGATTTGTTTGCAAATCGTTATGTTAAGAATCGCTCACAGAATATTGAAAATTCCACATAACCAATTTAAAGATGTGTCTACCTGCATAAGACGATTAAAAAAAGACCTTTGCCTAATAGTTAAATTATATGGATTGTATAGGATTGGCGGAATATTTAATTATTCACAGAATTAATATAAAAAATAGGAAACTAGTATCAGCTTCCTAGGATTACTTTTTTTTTTCAGTTTGAAGTGCAGAAAACAAACAATATTAAATATTAAACTAATTCTTACATGTGAGATAAGTACCACGTAAATGCTACATTTTATATTGTAGTTGTCAATATTTTAATTTTAATGTTAAAATTCGGCCGACTTTCTTACAACTAAATTTTACGTGAATTACTACTATTGTATGTACCGAATAGTTTTTTGCTTTTCGGTTAAAATAAAGGATGATTTATGTTCAATTAGCTTTAGCAACCAAGACAACACATAAATGGCTACTATTGGCTTAATTGTAATAAAAAAATCTCTTATTCATGAGCGTTATATATTATTGTAACACCTGTGTATGTATACCATGTAAAACTATCTACTACAGATTACGATTTTTGTTGTTAAAGGTTACAAATTTAAAAGTATTTGCACCAATTTCAACGCTACATTTACAATTAATATTTTCCGCGGCTTGACCAACTACTTGGACTGGTATTCTAAATGCGGAGCTTATCAAAAATTGTATTAAATAGTATTACAACCTAAACATAAACATTTACCCAATTATCAGTGTCTAAATATCGCCCTTTAATTTAAATGTGAAACATTTTTTTCTCGGCCGTAATATCTAAACTCGACCTTGCATATTTATATTTGAAATATTCTTGTTACGGTTCTACAAGAGTACTTGTAAATTCATATTTTGTAACAAGCTGTTGGTATATTCTAAAAACAGCTTTAAAATTTTATAAAAAATTTAAGTACAGTCCTGGTTTTAAAAAAGTTTTTAAAAATTGGATGCATTGGATTATATAAGTACCCATGTGTCTACTTGTCGAATATGAAGTCTCCACACGTAGTAGATTAGACATTGGATGTCACTCCTAACCAAGCCGACTCTTTATTTTATTCCTACTAATACTGAAATTATAGAAAATGTGCGCTTCAAATTTCTAAAAGAAATTTGGAGCTCGTATGGTTAAAAATGACAGATACGTTCCATTACCCTCCACTTCTCATCAACCCTGTGGGATGGTGGGTGGATCAGTCAACCTTGTGATTCATATATAAGAATTATTAAAATCGTGATAGCCGTTGTTTTCATAATAATATTACGAAATTATTAAAAAGAAGACGAATAGTCATTTCTCGGTTACTGTTCAAAAAATATAATTAACCCATATAAACAACTTTAAAATATCAAAAATATGGGGTAACTTATGAGCTAAAGCGGTGAGTTAAACTTTACTTCGGGTCACTAGTGACAGTTTTACATGAACACTCAATGTTATTTTTTAATTTTTTTAATTCCTTTCACTTAACTTTTCTTTTAAGACTACCTTACAAACTTATTTTTGATATTTACATTATGCTGAATGTGAAATCAGATTTGTTTTGTAGAACATGGTACTGCGACAAACTGCAGCTGTTCCTTTTATGGGCATTTGCCTCACTGTATTGATTTTCCTGCATTTTTCTGAATGTCAATTTAAAAAAGATTTAATTTTTTACATATCCCATGGAGAATTTTCACTCACCGTGATATTTAAATGTGTTAATGATTATCGGCGGTTTCCAGAAGTTTTGCCAAGGTATAAAGCATACTATGACCAGTACATAAATCTTCATCCGTCTGACACATGTAACCAAATCAAACGGATTTACCAACGTTTCCTTGTAAAACTATGAAACTTCCTGCTTGGTATCGAGTATCAACATATGTATAAAATTTCTAGTATCAGCGCACTCTAACAAACCCCAAATAAATAAACAAAAGCACGAATATTAAGAAAAATTGCTGCTCTTTACATAATTGGTTTTTAGTCTTCTTGGGTTTAAAGATTCCAATTTTCACACCCTTGAAATTAATTTTTATACTATATTCGAAACTTCTCTGGAACAAAACTAAAATCTGCTCTTTTGACATCCACTGAATCATCTATTTTGCTGTAAATTATTAAATAAATCCACTAAAGTACAAATTTCATAAATTTTTATTCTTTTGCTAGAAATCGATTATAGAAAAGAGTTGGATAAATACTTTAAACTATAGCTGAATTATTATATACTTATAAAAATTAGCCTCTTTGTTCAAAACGTTCACAATCTAAATTTTTTCGTAAAATATTTGTAACATTGCTCACTTAAATAATAAACTATTATTATCTTTTACTTTATGTGTTTTAAAAAAAAATGAATTGGCATACAATTGGTCCATTTTTTTATAATCACTATTGCGATAAAAAGTATAAGTTTATAATGTTGTTCTATTCAGTAGTATTAATCCAAATATGAAACATAAGAAATCGTATTTAATATAGCTTCTTGTCCTTGTTTACTATGTAAAAAAATTAACTATTACAAATGCTCCGGTTTATTTTTAAATTACCATTATTTCATACTTAATTAGCACAAAACAATAAAAACGCAACATGTAACATTTAATACTTCTTAATTTTAACGACTAAATGGTATACCATTTAAAAAATTTATGGTGATTAATGAATTTTATTTATTACAATGAATAATGGGTTTAAGTTAAAACTTCAAATATAGTGCAATTTTGGATTATTATTGTTAAAAGTACTAACAAAAATTTAAGTACTGAATGTGATAGCATTACTAAATTACTAATTTATTTGACGTTTCACTTTGATTTTAATTGCTGTTACAGTTAAAGAAGTATTATCTTAATTTTACAAATGTTTAAAACTCTCAAATTTACTATGTCCACGTAGATAGCCATTTTCGTGTATATCATATTGTATAGTTGGTCTTTGATATCTTACTACAGTTTAATTGTACGGCGGCAACGTTGTCGGGTCTCACAAGTACCTAAGAGTATACACTTTGCATAAAAAACGAGTTGTGTAAGCAACCCCAACCTCGGGATTCATGGCGACCTGACAATATATCGGCCTCAACAGAGTGTACACTTAGTACTCTATATATATATATATATATATATATATATATATATATATATATATATATATATATATATATATATATATATATATATATATATATATATATACAGTGTTGCTCATTAGAGCGTCAAAGTGAATTTGAGGCTAAACTGTGCGCAGTGAAGTAAAATGCTTTATACAAAAGTTGCTTGAATACAATCAAGCTATAACCTACAAGGATTTTCGTATATACTGAGTGTTCCATAATAGCATAACCTATTTTTCTTATTTTAAATGGAATGGTATAGTTTTTAGTGCTGATTTCGTTTCTACTTTAAAAACAACCACAAGCATGGAGTATAGCTAAACTAAATCGTTTTCGAAAAATTTGTACATATGGATAAAAAATTATCATTTTTCGTCGTAGTTCAAAAATTTATTTTGAGGTTACTACTAAATGTACGAATCTGACATTATCACTTATTCACTTTTTGTACAGGGTGTACCAGAAATATGAATTTACAGTTTTTTTTGTTTTAAATGTAAATAATAACTATATTATCTTAAATACTACACCCTGTATATTATTAAATTATTCGAACGAAAATTGAAAGAACTACATTTTTTGTAATAAGCAAATGTTGTCTATCAGCAACGGTTTCTGAAATATTTACGATTTTAAGATTTTTATTTTAATTCTTCGTAGTATAGCAAATGTGTACCCTGTAATATTAGGTATATTGACCTGAAAACGATCATAAGAGTTTCCATACTTAAATAAATGTTAGAATGTATTGACTTGTATTGCGTATGTGAGGTAATCTAATTTGATAAAAAACTTTTAATAGATATAAAAATAATACTATAATAATTCTTTGCACCAAAATGTGATCAAAAATCTTTACTACTAAAAATAAAAGCGTGGGGTGCTCATCATGACATATTTCTTTCCGTCATATGTTTATAACACAAGCACGGATCTATTTTTAGTTGTAAAGATTTTTGGTCACATTTTGGTGTAAATAAAAACATTATTTTCTCATTTTTAGTGCAGTTTCTATGCGTAAATAAAGGAGTGGTTTTAAAAAAAGTTTCTTTTTCTTAGCATTATTTTTGTATCTATTAAAGGCTTTTTATGAAATTGTATTCTCACTCACATACATAATACAAAAGTCAATACATTTTACCATTTATTTAAGTATGATAACTGTTATCTGTGTTTTTGGTCAATATACCTAATACTATACAGGGTGCACATTGATTATACCACGAATAAATAAAATTAAAATCTTAAAATTGTAAATATTTCAAAAACCGTTGCAGATAGACAAAATTTTTTATTACAAAAAATGTAGGTCTCAATTTTCTTTCGACTAATGTAATTATATACAGGCTGTTATATTTAATATAAGATAGTTAGTTGCGTTTAAAACAAATAACTATAAATTCATATTTCTGGTACACCCTGTATGAAAATGAAATAATATTTATTAATAGATCAATGTCTGCACTAATTACATGCGGACTTACAAATTCATAGATTCGGTAGTAACTTCAAAATAAATTTTTGAAATACGACGCTGATAATTTTATCTAAAAGTACAATCATTTCAAAAACAGTTAAGTTTAGATATACGGCATGCTTAATGGAAAGTGGTTGTTTTTCAGAGTAGAAAGGAAATCCGCAGTAAAAGTATACCATTCCATTTAAAATAAGGAAGGTAGGTTAACCGCTGTTAAGAACACTCCGTATGTGCGAAATTGATTATAGCGTGCTTGAATTCAAGCAACTTTCGTATAAAACATTTTTTCTACTGCGCACAGTTTAGCCACAAATTCTCTTTGACGTATTAATGAGCAACCCTGTATATCAATTCTAAATAGCTTCAATATGCAAAAAGAGGATCTCTGCTTAAATAGATTTTGTCATCTTATAATTAAAAAAGGATACAATGGTATGTGTTAACTTTAGTTTCTGGTATGTCTAGGTTTTTTGCTTTTTTTCCTAGATCCTGAAGTGAATGGATTTACCAATTAGATATGTTAAGTTACCGCAGCACTATTATAATTTAACTTATGTAGTTAAAAGTAAAAATTATATTAAACGTACTACATTATGCTTTTACTGTAAAAAAAGCAATTACAATTAATAACCAAAAAATATTTTGTTAGATTTGTTTAGATTTCTAATTTATATGTCAATGTCCTAGTTGTAAATGATTTTAAATTTTTTAATCGGCTATGACATTTTCCACTGTCAGTCATCATTCGTTAGACCTCAAGTATTTATTAAAAAATATTACCATTTAGTGAGGACGTTAACTATAATTTCCGAAACGCATATTTGTACAAAATATTAATCGAAACATAAGTGAATTGAAACCTAAAAGATAACCATTGCAGTGACAAAGCATTTTAATTCAACACGAGAATCTAAATACCTTTAATAGTGCACTAACTGGCGAAAGAAGAATTTTTATTTATTTTTCCAGACAAATTCTTTTAATTTCGAAAACTTGAGGATTTACGGAGTATAACAAACGAATTGTAAGAGTATTTTAAAGTGCTAGTGTTATTACGAACTGTTCCATATTGTACTGGATAAATAACGTAAATGTTGGATCGCATAAGTGAGTTAGGATTAACATGATGCTGTCGTTATGATGACCCCCGAAACAATTAATTTTAGATGAAAGACAGTGAAAAGGCAAAATTTTGTGCACGCCTATGGCAGCTACTGCATTTGCAACTGTGTAAGAGAGTAAGGACGTTAAACAGTAGCGCGTTAGGTTTTGGAGGAAACAGAGAATAAATTGTTGTATGGCCTTTCATACGTTAAATTGACAGGAATGGAGATCATTCAGATCAAAAAATTTTTCGAAAATGTTGATTTACTTCTCGTAAGCAGTTCAAAATCTCCCTTTACATCTTAAGTGGTTCTGATTGGTGTAGTACGTCAGGGTAAACTTCGCCTGTTCAGGACCACAATTTCTTAAAAAGAAGGTAATTAAATGATCAGGAGTACGTACTTACAGTGATTTATTTCAAGTTAATCAATTTAACCCTGCTGTTCTCTTCGACAAGACTATACACTTGTGCTCGTTCGGGTCATAATGACCCGAACTCCTGAAATATGAAATAAACCAAAATAATAACGATTTTTATACATTTATTAACTTTATTTCTCTAATCCAACGTTTTTTATGTGAAACGTGAAACTTACAATAAATTCAACCAATTTTAAATAAAAAAAAGAAAACGGAATAAAAAATGTCTAATAATTGATATGATCCACTACTTCTTACAATCGTGACAATAATAGGTCACGTGTTCTTTACACAAATATTTTTTACACTTAATGCAGGTCATACTAGTTTTCTTATCACATTTTGAAGGGCAAAATTTGCAGCGTGCTCGTTGGTTTTTGTTGCTAGTTCCAGGAAGAGGTGCGGTAGAATTTTTCACCAATGGTTGTTGAATAGCTGTTACAATTGCAGCTGCTTGTTCATTACGGTGAACACGTTTTCTGGACAAAATGTAAAGATTTACCAATTGTTTACCCAGTTGTTCCAAAAACAGTCTTCTTTTGAACAAAACATTTTTATTCCAGTCTGGATTTATTTCGCGCGATAAGACGAAAGCATTATAGGCACTGGAATCTAAAAAGTTGTAAAATAAGATTATGGGCCATTGATTTGTTTTTCGTTTGCATGTGTATGCACCGATTACTGCTTCTTTTGTAGAATTATAATCAAGTATAACTGTTGTTTTTTGTCTTCTCGGTCGCTTATTCGTTTCTGCTTATGAAACGTACTCATTAGAATGATCTTTTTGTATTTTTTTAGAATATAAGACACAACTGCGGTATCTTTAGTAAATTAAAATTTGGAACTATGCTCGTTATTTACTTTCATGATAGGTAGCTCAGGCATATTTTGGTGGCTTGCTTGGTATGTACTGCTTGAATGGACAACGACCTCTAAATGTAACCACCTGTTCGTCCATAGTTACGTTTTGGCCAGGATTGTACAATTTTGGTAGTATTTCAGCCCATTTGTCCCAAAATTCTCTAATAGGAGCCAAATTATCCCGTATCCTTTTTCTTTATTATCAAACCGTAACACGCGTGATTTATAATAAAATCGTTTCAACGACATTGTTGCCCGAAAAAAAGGTCTGCCTGTTTCTGCACTCCACAGACTTCTAGTAGATTCATCATGCGATCTGTAAACTCCTCCTAACAGTAACAAACCAATGTACGCCTGCAACGTAATGTCATCTAATTCTTACCACTTGTCTCCGTACAATCTACGACCTTGGATGTTAGTCATTTTCAAAATTATATTTTCCAGAGAACTATTGAAAAATAGCTGAAATGTAGATTTTACATCCTGGACTCGTGCATTGCTGTATCTAGTTGAACCTGGAGCGACTTTTATGATATTTGCACTAGTTGCATGCCCTGATTGAGGAAATGGATCTAACATCCAAGTTATGGCATTATCTTTAGATTGAACCCGTTGAGCAGGTGGCATCAATTGCGTAGGATTTATCCGTCCAGCATCGTCGAAAAAATCATCGTCTGACTGTTCATAATCACTATCTTCACTGATATAATCTTCCTCTTCAGAAGATTCATCGTCACTAATGTCACTGAAATTATCAATAAGTCTTTCTTCACCACTAAGGTGTTTTTTTGCAATTATTGTTATTTCGGCACTTTAGAAGAATTAGTAGTACGTACAACAAACCGCACTTTACTTTGCAATTTAACAAACAAAACTGTCGGTTGCATACTGCGATATGATATTTATACCTGCTGCAAGTTGCAAGTCTGTTCTTGTTTCGACTTGCACACGCGGCTACAGACCTGCCGAAAATGCTATAGTAACTCGCATAGGTAGGTACATTTGAACAAGCATGTGATGATATGCATATTATCTATCCTCAAATTTCGATATAAAATAATTGGAAACACAAATTTATACCTCCTACTAATGTATTACAGCCTCGGGTCATAATGACCTGAGGAACATCAATGTAACAATCATGTTTAAAAAATAAGGAAAAAAATTATTAAAACAACAAGCCACCTCACTCTTCAATGGATTAGAAACAAAGTCATTAACTACGAAGTTTAGATATTAATAAACAAAAAAGTTATCTAAACAACAATTTGGTATCGGGTCATATAGACCCGAAGGTAACAGCAGGGTTAAACGAGAGTAGAAAGATTGTTTTAATAAGGAGTAACTCCAGAAAAGATTAAGCCTGGTTATTATGCAAACCTTTGTGCTATTAACTTGCACTGACATAACTTTACAGTTATTGACTTTCCAGATAAGCGTTTAACCCTTCAGTGGTCGAGCAAAGTTTGTTACGTAAGCAGTGGCGTGGGATACAGTTGTATCGCATTCATTTTATATACGTTTTTAATATCAAATATTAATTTTAAAGAAATTAAAAGGTTTAAAAAATGATTTAAGTACATTTTTTCGGAAGTAACATAATAATTAATAAAACTAAAATCTAAATATTCCTAAATAATAAGCATAAATATAAAAATAAAACTTAAACGTTATCTAATAGGTCATTTTCGTCATTCGAGCAATTTAAGCATATGAATGCAATTTTCTTATGATGATCCTTACAAATCCATTTATTACAAACATCGCAGAAAATTCTTGCTCTTTTATCCCTATTCCTTGGGCAGATATAACATCGACCATTTCCAGTTTTTAACTTTTCGTTTGTGGCCTCATTAACGCCATTGAAAGAGAATACAAAAAATGTCGACGTACCATCTGTCCGTTCTGTTTGTTTACCAGTAATAGCTGTAGTGCTTTTATTGCAGCTATATTCATTAAATTGAAACATATGGTTTAAGGCCATTTCCGACTGCTAGTTAGTCTTTTTACAACTTCGGCGGCACTACTATTTATTTTGTAGGGCCCTGCAGGTTGGATTCCACAATATATTTCTAGATTCACGGTAAACATGTTTTCTATGTCGACTTGTCCAAAAACCTTAATACCATACTTGGCAGGTTTTGCAGCTGAATTGTAAAAATGGTCCGGGAATATATGATTTTTTGCAGTTAATGACGAAAATTTCAAATACTAGCCGTATTACAGCCAATTTATCAGTTTCACGGCGAATAATCCAATTATTGATATTGTCGAATCTTATACAACGCAAAAGAAACTGAAACCGGTGATAATACATCGTAGAATAAATTGCTTCAATACCGGTACCATTTGAATTTCATAGGTCCACAACATTTTGTCTTCCTGATTTATACACCCCAGCAAGACACAAAATTCCAAACAACGATCTGTAACTTTTGCATCTCTTTCTCGGGAGAAATTCGATTTGTTGATTTATATATATATATATATATATATATATATATATATATATATATATATATATATATATATATATATATTGGTGGAATTAGTTATTATATCGACGATTTCTTAATTTATGAAGTAACTAAACGCGTCTAGCACATCTGGGCCAGGCTTTCGTAGAAGAATATCATGTACTCTTGTTCGTGTGCTGCGCGGATTCATTTTTTTCCATTTTGTAATACCATCTTTGCTTATGTAATAAGGAACACTATGATCATCACTACTCAATTGAGAAACACATTCATCCGCACAGTTTCTAGAAAATCGCCTTCATCTTCGGTTTTATCCTCAATGCCATATAATTCGTTATCATCATCGTTGCCTTCAATTTCATCTAGCCATTTTAGCCTCTGACTGCTATCTTTGCTAGTTCTATTAATTATATCGTCTGCAATGTGTACATATAGCGTGATTCACTCAATTTTAAAGTAATACTTACCAGAATATTGAATATAATCAAGTAAAAGTTGAAACAGCAACGATCGCGAGGGATACGCTTGTATCCCAAACTAAATAACAACGTATACTTTACTAATAACAGCACACAACAAATTAACAATTCTCACACTTCACTCTAAATAGATGTTTGGAGAGGTACTGAAAGCATGAAGCAATTTACTAATCCATGACATGCACAGTATGCAATTAATAATCACAGGGATACATTTGTATCTCGACCACTGAAGGGTTAACGCAATTCAATCAATTGTTGAACTACTCCCGAAGTTGTAATACGGTTTTGAGTGTGGAGTAGACTGAATTTTGTTCTCATTTGATAGAGTAGATGCACATATTAACCGTATAAAGATATTTTGATTTTTGTAATTGCATAAAATTATTTATCCATTTATTTGGCAACCGCGAGCGATTAGTTGGGACCTTAAAACACGTCTGCATCAGAGCAAAGCTAGTTTCATGTTCAATGTTTATAACTTGGACTATGCAGGATGTTGAATTAGAAATTAGAATTAACATCGAAAATATCATCCTAGGAGCCATATCTCGCACCAGTGTTAGTAATAATATATTTAATAACGTTAATATTAGTTTTGATAACCTCTTGCGTATTTTTAAATTTGACTAATGATTACTGGTTCACTATTTTGAGTTCAATTGGACTGATTGGGAGTAATACTGGAGTACCGTTAGAATTTAATGCAGATATTTCGATATCGGATAATTTGACCATTAGTTGCAACCTTGCACGGTTGTTGAGTTGATTACAGTGTAGCCGAAAATCTTAATTGATATTCACTGTTATAAATCTTACTCTTGTAATTCGTTTCAGGTTAATTCAAGTAAACTAATAAGTTCTATAGCATCATATCAATTTCTTTGATATTTCATTGTACGAGTGTTTAAATTTGTGCCAGAATATTTATAGTGATAATATGCAGATATTCGTGTCTTTTAAGACATTCATGCATAAATAAGCCAAAATGTGTAAGTAAGCTTTTCAGAAAACATACAATAGGATTATGCATAACTTCCTTTAGGTGAATAACGAGCGATATGGGAGGAGTTTAAATAACAAGACTAGGAGCTGATTACGCACTATCTTAACAATAGTGTAAACATACATAGCAAATAGAAGATAATGCGATGCGGCACGCGATATTCCGTCAGAATACGTTCACCATAATTTTGTAAGACGTGTTACTTCCAAAACTTAAATCTTGACACGCAAATTTTCGCGTCGGATTGTAATCAATCCGGCTCTTATAAACTTTAACTAGGGATTTATGTCTTTATATGACAACCGAATACAGTTTTTCTAAACTTATTACTTATTATTCTTTCAGAACTTCAGATAATCAACTTAATTCCCTTTAAATAATGCATTAAATTGTAAGTTGTGGTTCGTCTGATAATTACTAATATAAATAGCGTAAAGAATTTCCTTAAGCCCTTAAACATAAAAAATGAATGAAAATAAAAAGTAAATTTAATCAAACATTTTAGTAAGTACTGGATTGAGGCTAGTTGCTCGCTAATCCCGATAGCTTAGCTATTGAAACTCTTCGGTATTTTTTAATATTTGTGTAGTACATGGGTGTATTTTTGTTGTTGTTTTTCAATTCACTATTAAAAAACGTGTCTAAATGTAATTTTTTTAATATCTTACTCTTTTTCTACAGTGTAAGTAAAATCAGCAAATGTGAGCTATTTGTACAGTAGTAGAATACACAATAGACAAATGGCACTTATTTTATTTACTTTAGTTGTTTAAAAATATTCACAATTCAAATGTCAAATTTATCGCAATTATATGATATTAAGTGTTTTTTTTTATTTGTGTTAAATAAATTTAACGTTATAGAAGAAACTGAAACATAATTCTAGCTCTAAGCTCTTTTACCCAACGAACGAATAGAAAGAAGTAAATAATAGGGATAACGTTATGTCAATCTAGTAACGTATACGTGAGTTATAAGTTTCGGTAGCTTACTGAAGAGTAGAATATGACTAATTGAAGCTAACATTTACCGGTTTACAAAATTAGGGATTAGAAGTATTCCTTGTCCTGCTAGCTTGTTTAAAACTACTTTCCTTTTCAGTGCATTTACCGTTAAGGTTAACAGCGCAACATAATTTCGCTGTACTCTTAAATTAATTAATGTAGTTTGTTTGCGCATGACCTGGCTATGTAAGGAGGCTTTAGACCACCATCATGCTTAACAGTAAATTGTAGGAGTACTAATAGAGATGAAAATCTATTTTTACAGTTAGTTTTTCGCGAATACTGTGCCTTTTGACGTCACTATCGAGCTAAGCAGGAGAATTTAGTATCGGATGTGTACCGTGCATGTTTCAAGGGAATAATCGCCAGGATGTAAAGGTAATATATTTCTTTTAAAGCTTATGTTTTGTCGTAATAATCCATCAGGTCACCCAAACTAAAATTGAAACCTACTTTAAAGCTTCGCTCTTACTTGCGCGCAATCGTATTCCTTTCTCGTTATTACACATTCGACTTTCCAATCCAGGTAACTGATCCCTTAATTGAACAGTTTACGTCTGATTTCAAGACACTTTACCATGAATATTTACCGAATATTTCCCAAAAAGAAAACCACACCAAAAATCTATGAAACATATTACTATATTTTACATTATTATTAGTTCCGTTATTTTAGACCTTTTAGACCGTGATCCAAATTGACTGTAGGACTTGTAACTCAGCTTTGGTCATATTGTTATCAAAAATGTCTTCCATAATCAACAGGAAATGACTCAATTTGAGCTAGTGTCAAATGATTCATCGTTTGATTGAACTATGATTGCAGAAATTGTACGTTGTGCGGGAACATCGACATCTTTGTCAGATGAATAGATTAACATATCCTGAAATTAAGTAGAATTGATAGAGGAGATGGTAAAACAAATGGAAACATCATTTATTGAAAAATTTGAGAGTGATCCAGCAATCAATAAATGAAACAGTTTGAAAGAAGCAGCAGTAGAAAAGTTATGCTATAGAAAGGAAAGATATTAGAAAAGACTGAAATGGTTAAAAAATGGAGGAGAGAAGCTGGAAAAGTGGTAGAGAGATATATCGACAAGAATAGAAGGTATATGCGGTATTTATAGATCTAGATAAATATTTCGATAGGATTAGGTGGGACAGATTAATGATGATTCTAAAAGGGAATGACTTAGATTGTTCAGTCTGTACCTGGAAAAAATTATAGAAAGGGTAATGCATGGTACAAGAGGGGTAGTTACAGAGGGAAGAAGAATAGAGCCCATAAGATTTGCAGATGACATGTGCTGTTAGCAGAGGGCAGAGGGGAAATATCGGAAATGTTAGAAGATCATGTTTGGATTAAAATATGAAGATAAACATCAAGGAAACAAAATGTATGGTAATAGGGAGAGAGAAAAGTTTGTGTAACATCAGAATTGAAGGAAACGTAGCGGAACAGGTTAAACAATTCAAGTTCTTCGGAAGCACCTTAACCGAGGACCTCCACTGAGTTATAGAAGTTAAGGCCAGAATAGCATTGCCAAAGGAAGCATTTAATAAGAAGAGGAGGCTTTTACGTGGACCGTTAAAAAAGAATCAAGAAAAAAACTTGCTAAATGCTATATCTGGGGCATAGTGTTATACGGGGCCAAGACATGGACAACAAGCAAAGAAGCCAAAAGAAGACTAGAGGCTTTTGAGGTGTGGATATGGAAGAATATGAAAGGGAATATATGGGAAGATCGGATAAGAAGTGAAGAAGTGTTAAAAAGAATAGAAGAAAGCATAAATATGAATAAGAGCAATAGAAAATAGTAAAAGGAACTGGATTGAACATAACATCAGAAGAGACTAGCAGTGGACCAGTAGAAATGGAGATAAACCATGACAACCAAAAGAGGACCTGTCTTAGGTCATAACGACCCATGATGACTATAGTAAACAGGGTTCCCGTTTTTCGAGCTCGAGCATGGGGATTTATTATTTGAAGAGATACAATGTCGGTTAAATTTGGGGAAAGTTAGGCATTTTGGTGCTCAATCATGTGTCGTTACGAAATTTCGGATGTTTTCAGGAAAATTGAAAATTGAAAATTTCGTTTTTTTATTAAATCTCGGCAACCTCTGAAAAGTCCGAAATTTCGTAAGGACATATTATTGAGGACCAAGATGCGCAACTTTGCCCTAATCGAACCGACATTGTATCTCTTCAAATAAGTGAGACCCCATGTTGGAGCTCGAAAAGCGGACACCCTGTATAGTGCCAATGAACTTCAAGTGTATGTAATGTTAGGGTAAACCTACTAGTCTTTGACCAATTAAGAGCTTATCCGTACTTTAGATAACCGTAATACACTACTTTTTGTCTATACCATAATGTAATATAATTTGATCATTATTGTTTTAAAATGTATCTGTCTTGTGAGCGAGACCATAAAATTAGAAATAAATATTTTGAGAAAAAATACAAAGCAGGCATCTTTAACCGTTAAGAAATCTTTTGTTGTCTAGCATTTGACCAGAATTTTTTTAGTAAATGAGCAATTAAAATTTTACAATTTGTGTTAGTTGTAACATAATTTAATTTTCTGAAATATAAAATTATTTTAAAAACAGGATTTTAAATTTAAAAAACAAAATAAAAAAAAAATTAATATATATATATATATATATATATATATATATATATATATATATATATATATATATATATATATATATTTTAACAAAACTAAGTTTTAGAGTCACTTCAACTTTAAATATTACGTAAGTAACTAATTTTTCATTCGCCAACATCACTTATGTTATATATTCCCCTTTTATTAATTATCTTCCCTATCAGGTCATTTCCAGTTTGTTCCACTTTTTGTCATTGTTCTGACATTTATTTCAATATTGCCTGCCACCATTCTGTTTTCTATGACTTTTCCTGGTAATTTTATATTGTTGTTAATGTTATTTTTGTTACAATTAGATTTATTTTTCTTTAGGTTTTCTTTAGCGTTAGCGTTAAGATTTTCCTGCCTTTTACTTTTCTCTCTTTTTTTTTTTTAAGTTTCTCTTTCGCCTGTTCTTTGCGTATATGGTATGATTGCCACTTAGAGAAGAGGCAACAGCAGGGATTTTTTTGGCATTTTTTTTACATTGTTTGGAGTGGGCCAATAAAATACATTTATAAATGGAGTGGGAATTTTAACTCCCTCATTATTTAACAACGAGGTTAGGGGAGGCCGTTGTTCGTATTTCTCTGCTTGTCCAAATATGTTTTCTTTTTGATTTTTTTTCTCAAATTCCACATCCTTGTTCACTAATTGTTGTTCTTTGGCTTGCAGAGCTTTACCTTCTAATTCTAATTTTTGTGCTTGAAAGCCTTTGTTTTCTAATTGGGTTTCTTTCTCTGTTTTTAGACCATTGTTTTCTAAATGTTTCATGGTTCTCTGCTTGTAAATTTTCTGTAACTTGCAACATAGGACTTTTGTGTTCAATTAAAGAAGTATCTGTGGGTACGTTAATAATGTCGTCATTTTGAAAAGGTATAATCATGACATCGCGATTTTCCAGCAAGATGATGTCTTTCAAGGTAGTATTTTTTATCTCTTCATTCATAAGGGAATCAAATTCTGTAGCTGATGGTTACGACAGGTTCATCGAAATATTTTTATCAGTGTAGGATTTGCTGATTTTAAACTACTTTCACGTTTTCATCCACATTGTTAAGGTACAATATGCTATTATTGCTTGTAATACGTACGTCAGTCGTTCTATCTTCATGGGGGTGTATAGTGTTATTTTGACCTTGATTATAATTTTCAACTATGTGTTCGTTTTGTTCTCCCTCTTCATATATAATTTCTATTTCACATGTGTTTTGATTCTCTTCAACTATTCTAGTTTCATCGAGCCGGCTACATTTTTCTTTAATCTCTTTCCATAGATAAAATAAACTTGTGTCTTCTACTTGTCCATTCCATGTGTCACTACTTGCACGAAATATTTCAAGATTATCTGGAATTTCGTGCTCAATATATTTCAGAACTTTCCTTGCCTTTGTGGTTGTTAATTTGAGTATCACAGCGGTATTATTGCCCGTTTATTTAAAATATGTTTTGTAGTTTGCATTATTTTCCTCAAAGAGGCAAAGTCCGCAAGCTTCAAAAGTATTTGAGAACATACTTTTCTTATCTGTAACTGCCTCCAGAGCTGTTACTCGCACAGACACAAACTGTTCCTGGTTTAACTTTTCTCTCTCATGTACTATTCTCCATTCGTGAACAGTCTTTTTTCCATTTTGCTTTTAAAAGATGAAAAAACCACATCAAGGGGTTGTAAGATATGTGTAGCCCGTCAACAATAAAAACAATTGGAAGCTGTATCATATTGTCTTTTAACCATTTGTAAAATATATTGGAAATACATTCATAAAATGATGGTCCCGTCGTCCAACCATTGGCGGTGTGGCCTACACCTTAGTCTGCAGGTACCTTGTTTCCAATTTTTTTTTGAAGTCGTTCATACGAGTATACTATCATTGGTGGTAGTAATTCTCCAGCAGCGTTAGACATTATTAAGGTTGTCAAACAAGCTTTTTCATCCTTACCTACAATATTATAAATAGATTTCTCACCATTTTTGGCGAGAACTCTGTACACTTTAGGGTTAAAAAAAAAAGGCACCTTCATCGCAGTTGTAACCCGTCTACGATCATTTGTAACTGCAGAAACCCCATTAGACACAAGATATCCTGACTTCCGCAAACCATTTTTTTAGATACACTTCTGTAACGCAAGCACGAGGTGATGTAAGATTTTCTGCCAATCGCGTTGTTACCTCAGCATGTCCGGCTAGAATAGTCGTATACCAAGCATTGCCGGGCCTTCCGTTTTTAAAATGATAAATGTTTTCCTTCTTAAGCTCCTTTGCTAATAGCTGAACGCTGTCTAGGAGTTGATCCTTGGTAACTGGAAATCCCTGATCAGCAGTATGAAACAACCATGCTACCAATAGTTTTTCTTCTTCAGTAGACAAGAATGTCGGCGGTCCCATTTTTATCTCCATAGGTGTTTTGCCCTTTTCCTTATGCATTAGGGTGGTCTTAGGTACATTAAATGTTACGGCTGCTACTTCATAAGAGTAGCCAATTTTCCTGGCTTTAAGCTCTTTTAAAATTAACTTCACTGTAGCGAAATTTTTGGTTTTGTGGCATCATAAAAGAAAAATATTTTTAGAAATAATTTGAGAGTCCCTTACTTTGACAGGGACATTACATTTAGCAAAATTTTAAATATATTCTGCGCTTACATGAATAGCGATCAGAACTGTTTATTCTGTTAGTCATCATGTACTCTTTTCCTAAGTAACAGATTTACCAAACCTCGAAAGCACTTGTTGCTGAGATTGCTATTTAGGTATATTTCCACTATAGAGTCTATGTGCATACAATAGCAGTAATTGACGGTAGTTTTTGGTTTGCCAGTTATTGACATATAACCGTAGTAGTGTTTGACCGATTATTTCTTTCACATTTACATTACTAAGAAGTAGATGGTCAATAATTATCGTAGTAATATAACAAACATTTTACGTAAAGGGACCGATACTCCATTATAGTGGTTTTAGAAATAAGTAAAGAAAGTAATGTAAATAAACTTAATGTCCTTTTTTAATCTTTGACCTGAACTAATCAAAAAAGTAGCGTTTGACCTGCGATTTTTTAAATTTTTCTAAGCATATTGGTACAAATAAAACTTCGTCAAAGACTACTCATTTAAATACCATAACCCTTTTAATTAAGGCAAATCACAAATATTTGTACCAAAATATTTTTCTGGCTGTATTATAAATGTAAAGGCACATCACCTTCATTATCGAGTAATTGATCTATTGGTCAAACAGTAGAATTGTATAAGTTTTAATCTATTATTTATACTTAATTGTTCTATATTTTATATTATAATAAAAATTAGTAAAAGAAAGTATATTTGTTAGTAGCAAGGCTTATTTTACCAAAAAATGTTCCATTTAAAGTATTTAACTTACCTGATGAAGAGGCTCGTCCTTAACCTCTAAAACAGTGTTATTACGCACATACGCAACATCTGGAAGTTTCGGCGATCGGCGCCACACTGACTACTTTGTGTAGCATCTATAACCCTATAAGCGGCTGCTAAAGTATATAAACACTAAAACTGGGCCAACTTATAATGTTAAAACAAAAGCGATGATGTAATAAATTGATCGAATAATTTTAATTAATAAAAATAATTACCAAATAATAATCGCTACTGCCGTCGGCTCATCGATAGATTGAGATAGGGTGGGTTCAAATATACAGGGTTCAATTAACTCACCTGAAATACTGCATGCTTTTCTTCAGCTTAATTATTTTCACTTATCCTTAATTCATAAAAAAATGTTATCTAAAAATTATGAAAAGATGATAAATTCTCGAGCGCCATGATGTCTTTTTTTTATATATCTATCTAGGAACAACAAAACCTAGTTAATGAATACTATTAAACAAATTAACACAAATGAATATAAAATAACAAGTTATACATAAGTTTATTTAATATATGATTGAAAACGTAAAAAATCAGAAGTCATAAACTATATTAAATTATATAAAAAAACATTACCTTTTGACGGTTATGTACATACACTGTATCTGGTAACTATGAAGCAGAATGGTTCATATGGTAGGGTCAATGTCTTGCTTAGTTATCCTTAAAATATGGAATTTCCTTGAAGTTTAATTCGCCAAATTTATTTGTAAAAGTATGTAGAACTTGTGTTGTAAATGTAATTCAAGTAAAACTTACCATTTAAATTAATAGAATAGTAAAATTACGGACTTATACGTGCCATTAAAAATATATTATAAAAATGCCATATAAAAGTATGCATTAAAAAAATACTTAATTAAAAGGTAATCAAAAGGTGCCTAAAAAAAAGCAAAGGCTTTAGTTTTAAATATAATGAGAAAAAAATAACTTACCACCAAAATTCTGATCGCACCAAAATATAAAAAATTAAGTAAAAATCATGCTTATAGCTGTAATATTCAGCATTAAGTGAATTAAAAAAAAACTTTCAGAATAACTCAAGTGTATTCCCCTTAAAAGTCTTCACGCTTGCGCGGATACAATAATATAAATCCAATTTTTTTAAGAAAGGGAATTAAAACTATTTATGTAATATTACACCCAAAAGATATGTTCTTGGAAATGCCAATTAAATTGCCATTCTCAATTCTACATATTAATAATTAAAAACTTTTCTATTATGCCAAATAAATGAACGATTCTTAAATTAATGTACTTTTTAATACAACCACAAAAAAAAGGTTGTTACACATCTAGGTAATAATATTTACTTTTGTGAGGGTGGGGGTAAGATATCGTTCTTTGCGATACATTTTTTTAAGTCGTTATGATTTTCAGATTTCTTAAAATTACTGTTTTTCTTTCGAAGTTGGTTAATCCTTAAATGTCTGTCAAACACTGGTAGTTTTGCTCTATACGTGATTTTTGCCTTATTTCACATCTTTATCATAATTTACGATTCATATACATTAGTAGACTGCTATGGGGGAAAATGGCAGTAGAATTTGAAGTAACACATAAGGAATAGGCCGGTAGCTCAGTAGCAAAAAGAGCGTGGGCGTGTTATTAATTTTGCGGTTAGGATAGGTCGTAATACATAAGACACAATAGGAGTAAGTCATAGATCATATGCGCCCCAGTTTGTTTTGAATCTACAATATCGTGGTCTAAATACCTATATGCGAGCATTCCACAGCCAAGTTCAAAACAAACAAAAAACTTGCTTACTTTCGTCGTATAAAACCCAGGTGAATCACTAAATTAAAATCCTTGATCCGCATTTCCCGCAAAACTTTTTTTTTATGATTGTGGACCTTAACAGGCTAAATTTGGCCTATCGTGCTAAAGCACTCAGGAACACTTAGTAGGATGGATAGAGGGATAATCAATTGCCAATGGATGCCTATGAACAGCTACCTTAAATTTTCTCGTATCATAAGTGAGAAGAAAACAGGAACCAGGGAGATCATTCCAGAGTTTAGAAGCCGTGTAGAAAAATGTGGATTGCGCCCGTTTGGTACGACAAGTGGAGATTTGTACTGCATACTCATGATGTGAATGAGCGAACCGAGTGTTTCTCGCAAAGATAGCCCGAGATGGTATCAAAGAATATAATTCAGCAGCACAATAGCCGTTGTAATAACGATAATACAAACAAAGAACTGACACCATCCTTGTATGCTCAAGGGACTGTATGTGAGAAGTTAAGGACGAGTCATTTATAAGCCTAATCGCTCTCTTTTGAATACGATCAACGATATCGAGAGCGTATTGGGGAGCACTAACCCAAAGGTAAGAATTATATTATATACTATATATATTATATATATATATATATATATATATATATATATATATATATATATATATATATATATATATATATATATATTATTCAAAATACTTGCATGTAACCCCGATAAAATTACGTGATAATAGACCAGATGATCGGTCATCAATCTTTTTTACTACATTTAACAAAAAAAAAGCAAATAATCTAATAGATCACAAATTATTACGTCAAATGCTTTCATAAAAATCAAAAAAATATGAAAATTGCCGCTGTAAGGTTGTGTAAATCAAAACGTTTTCCGTAAAAAAATAAACCATTCAGTAACTTCAACGTAATCAAAATACCTTTTAAATTTAGTACCACGTAAATAATAATGCTGTTAACAACGAATGAAGTCACATATAATGTTACACTCTACCGTAATAACACTATCAAATTCATTAACACCGTTCTATATTATGATAATAATAAATAACCAGAGTATCGAAATAGTTGTCAAATCACAAGTAAATTTACTCCTAGAAGGGAGTAAAGTGCATCCTTTCATAGGTATAATTTCTAATAATTAAATCAGGATGCTTCCTGCAAGGTTCAAACTACCAAAATAATGTTAGTTCCATTTATTTTAATTAACACCTTAAAGGAATCGTAATGACGTCTAAAACAACTCACAATATGTAATATTACGGTACACGGGCAAATACGTCTTTGTAAAATTATCTTAACCGCCTGAAGGGCTTTTGTGCATAATGATGGACAAAAGGAGGCATATTCATCCTTCTAAACAATCAATAATAAAACAACTTGATTAAAATCGCCAAAATAAACAAACGTAGGAAAGCAATTGCCTTAATTCGCACAAAATGATCAATATAAATTTCCTTTTCACAGCGGTATAGGAAATACTCGTGTAATTGACCCTTTTACTAATTGATCGGTGGATACCAATAACTTTTGAATCTCCCTAACACGGCTCCCTGTACGGCAACTTCACGCTCGTCAAATTTCAACGATTTCAGATTATATTTACACGAATTTAGTGGAGAAAATATTTAAGCCAAAACCAGGTTGTAATAACTGTGTCATCTGATTTAATATATGTACATAAACATTAATTTATTTACAAAACGTTCTTTGTGCGTTATATGCATATCTATTAGAACGATAATTATATACACTTCCTACAACCTTCTATCTGTCTGAACAGCTACGGACGCAGATGTACTTTTCTGATGCAGATATAAATTTACGATTTTAGAATCTGCCAAAGGCTGATTTATCCCAAATATGATCAAATAGCACTAAAATTAACACTAATCCTCGTCAATACACAAGAAAATATCACTTCTGGCTAACGAAATACCACACACCAAGGTCCCTGGGATGATTGAATTCTCTTTAAGATCCAGACAAGGTGAACTGGAAAGCTTCTCCACGATAGCTTCAAGTAACCTCGGTAGAACGTAAGTAAATTCAGTGCGCCCTAAGATCACATCACACGCTCAGCGTTCAACCTCCTTCTTCTACAGCTTGACTTCAATTAACTAACCGAAAAACAAAACTCCGCTGGCCTCACAAGAACACGTCATCGTTTAATAGTCACATAAAAATCTTCCACACCAAAATTTCATAATGGACATTTCCCAGGAAAAAGCAGAGCTGCTATCTAGAATTGTGACGCATATACATCCTGTTTTTCAATCAGAAATCCTGTAACTCAAACAAATTTTCTGTAAGCGAGCTGGTAAACTTGAAAACAAAAATGCAGAACTATATATCCGCGACTGAACTTTTTGTTATCAACCATAATAACACAAATTTATACCCATACACATTACGTTTCTTAAAACCCTCTCCAACCATCATGAAATTTAGTTCCTTTCGAAACTGTGATAACTAACTATTCCCAGTAACAACGTTTTGATTTAAAATTCTACATATAACTGAAAATATCCTAATATTCGAAAAAATTTACGACAAATTTAATTCGCACGTGACAAGACAAGAATAGCTTTGATATTTTCTTGTTAATGGTGAAATAATAATTTTTCGAGTTACATCGCCTTGCAGTGACCATTGCTTTATTATTGGTTCAGTGTTTTAGCAAAAGGTTTTTAACGTTGATTAATTAATGAGATTTTTCTGTTTGATTTTTTTTGTAATTTTTCTTATTAAAATTAAGATTTTTGGAAGTAGAAACCATTGACAAAATTAACGTAAAGTAAAATTTGAGTAAATAAGGTTGATGGCGTTTACAATTGGTCTTGCAGCACGATATTTCGTTTTGATAGTGTGCGAGTATTTTGAAGCTTTGTACAGAAGCTTTTCGCTAATTTACTTAGTTATCGCTACGAAAGGTAAGCAAGTTTTTGTTTGTTTTGAATATTGCTGTGGAATACTGGCATCTATTTATGTGACAATTAAACCCCAATTTTTGATTTAAAACAAACTGGCATCCTTTGATTTATGAGTTTCCCTATTGTGACTTATGTTATTCTATTCATCTTACACGCAAAACACCTCCATACCCATCTCTAACCACAGAGCTCTCGGCACCGACCCCCTTATCTGTTACGCAAGATTCTAATGCCATTTTCATTTGTAACAAGCTTAGTATATAACTCAAGTGTTATTTTACTCTGAATTGCCACGTCCAATTTTTATAACAATAAATGGACTTTGTGTATTCGGTCAATTTAAGGCAGAGCATCCCAAAACCTTCGGTTGATTGAAACGCCACTTTTTTCCAAAAGCAGCTAGTTTACAAATGAAACAAATTCAATAAAGCTACACATGTTGTGTCAATGGGTATTGTGTGTTGCCTATCAAGCAATACATCAACTTCCTAAAACGAAAAAAAATATGTGTAGCAAATTCCAAAATGGTAGAAAAAAGTGTAAGAATGATTCACAAATAGTCTAAATATCACGTGTTGTAACTAAGACCGTTACAACATAATGGAATAACACTTATTCCAGTATATAAATAAAATACGTCTATAAAATTTATAAAAAACGAAGGACTCGTCACAATTTTATTTGATTGTGTAATATAAAATTTTTAACGAATATTCTTCTACATTTATTCCTCTTTAAAAGAAGCATCAAGCTTTACCATTATGAAACGAAGTAGCTTTAAACGTCATATAAATTTTTTTGACATCCCCATTTTACGCTCTTCTTGTATTATTTAGTGTGTTTCTTTGTATGAAAATAGCGATCGTTGTCTTTAACAGATACTTAGAAGGAACGTAAAAAACAAATAAAAAGTGTAAATGAATCTTACAAATTGAATGAGAGTATAAATAATATTGACAATGTAAGGTATCATTTATACATTCAAAGTAAAGGGGAGCAGTAGAAAATGTATTGTAAGAGGATTGTTTCTCTAATGAGTGTTTGAAGCCCACCAACTTGAGGAATGCTGTAACTGGTTCCGAAATACCAACCTTTGAACGTGGAAAGCAATTTAACTAATAGTTTTATAACTGCTTTCCCAAAGGAATGTATGTGTTGCAAATGTGAAATGAGACTTGACAGATACAATGAGTTAAAAATTCTTCTTCCTACAAATACTAAATTAAAAATCGGTTTAGCTGTTGACTTGCTGCAGTTAATATTTCCTCCAGTATGATTTAAATAAAATTTTTTTATTTAAAAGCTTACAAAGTATTTTAGTGTGTTATTTATGGAATTTGAATCAGGAATTTTGTTAATAATCAAAAACCAGCTGTAAATTAACGGTAAAAGTTAAAAAACAAGTACAGTAGGAGAAATATTAATTAATTACGTTTCCAATCCTCTACAAGACATTTTCCATCTTGTCAAATATGTTTGAAGTTTGAAATACAATGAATCTTAGAGTTACACGATCTGCAATCCTTGTACAGCTTATAAGAGGGGCAATTAATCACCTTGATCTCAATACCAGAACAAGCATCCTACTGGGAAAGCTCTGAATGTGAATTTCCAACAACTAGTCAATTTTGAAGCATTGCATTATCGTTGAAACTTCATTAATTTAAAAGCTCTGCAAAAAACAGCAATATTTCCGAGTGACTAAACCTAGTTTTTTTAACGATATGGATAAGAATGCATACATTTACAATTTAACTTGTACAATAGTCAGTTTCGGTGCAAGTGTAAAATGCAATTCTTATAAAACTAACATTCTGCATACTAAAAAAAAGGAAGGCGTTCAATCAACCCTTCGTTAAATTTGAAAAGGCTGACAAATAAAAAATATATGTTTAATTTAAGGATACGCAAAAACGAATTCAGTAGGCTTGTCACCCAAAAAAGCATTTTTTAATTAAATTTAAAAATTTTCATAGACAGAAATTTCAAGTATAATCAAAGTTTTTTTTTTTATAAAAAAAGTTTTATGTTCAGAAAATATAAAATACGACATTTGAATTAGAAAGCTTGCCAATTTTCCGATTATAAAAAATTTAAATTAAATTGACAAAACTTTTTAAATTCATCTAAAGAAAGTTAGTAAACGGGCAGAAAGTCATTTATATTTTTATAATTATTTTAATTAGACACGCAAAAAGAAGTTTTTTATTATCGGTAGGTTTAAAAGTTACAAAATCATTGATTTTTTTATTTTTAGATTGCAAATTGTTTATTCCCTATTCGTGATTACACAAATTTCTCTCTGTGAATGGCATACCGTTTATTACGTTTTAGGAATTTACTGTAATCAAATTGAATTAACGCCATGTTTAATAATAATAAAGTCACGGAAATTTCAGTTCATTTCAGAATTAAGCGAATTACCTTTTTTTCATTATATCCGCGAAGAAATTACATAAATTGGTTGACAAGATTTATAAACAGTTTAGGCGCTGAAATAACCGAAGTAAATGTTAATTATATAAGGGACAAGGCGTGAAAATATGATGCTTATTTCAGAAAAAATCTTGTGGAAAATTAATAAATAAAATGACACTTTTGTCGGAAACGATAAATACTACTTGTACAAATAGCAATAACCATATCATCAATATTGTGCCGTTTGGTTTTTGTAATTCAATTTCCTTTATATTGTTAATATCCGTTGGAATTGTCGTCAGTGGTTCACATGCACCATCCTTTTAATATCAAAACTGTTAATATTAATATACAAATTTCTAAATGTTTCCAACAGTGCTAAGGATAATTATACAGCAACTATACAGAGTTCCTGTTTACCTATAGACTACCGCAGACTTTCGTAATCAAACACACTATATTTCTTGTCGAACATGTAGATTTTGCATCGCGCTAAACGCATACTATAGAATATTAAAAAGGATTATAATAAAAAAATCAGCTAAAGGTCTGGTATTTGTATTCCCGGTAGTGAGAAACCCTGCTAAACCGGAAGCACACTTTATAGGGTAGCTGCTGTTTTAGGTTAATTTAATCAAGATATATATGTATACACACACACACACACACACACACACACACACACACACACCTATATATATATATATATATATATATATATATATATATATATATATATATATATATATATATATATATATATATATATATATATATATATATATATATATCAAATTAAAGGGTTTAAGGTGTGGTGTGGTGTTATCAGATCAACACTTCTTGGCGCATACGTTTTTAATCGGACTTTGACCAGTGAGCATTGCCATCATTTCCTTCAAAATTCTATCAAAGATTTGAAAGATGAGGTAAATTTGGAGTCTCGAGCTATGCTGGAGTGATTTTATCACGATAGTGCCACGCGCTATAATCAATTAGGAGTGTGGAATGGTTTAGATATAACTTTTCTCGACTTGTGGATAGGAAGGATGCACAGTTGTACGGCCGCCTCGATTACGCGATCTGTCTATTACGAATTTTCATTTGTGGGGAACGACAAAGGGTAAGATGTATCAAAGGTCATACGAAGCAGTGAAGTATCTTAGAGAAGCCGTGATACAAGCTTTTGCCAGTACTAATAGAAGCTCGTTAAAACATGGCAAAAATTTTGTTCTAAAAAGGTGTAACTTGTGTCTTAATTATAGCGGTAATCACTTTGAACTTATGTTGAAATACCTTTAGGTAATGCTTTATGTGTTAGTCATAGAGTAGTTTGGTAGTTCTTTGCTGCTTATGTTTTTGTGCCATAGCCAATTAATCTTCATTAACACTCTGTTAGTTGGTAAATAATATTTGTCAATTTTTTAAATACATATTGGATTTTCCCTTCATTTTCAAAAATTCAATGTAAACATTTATGATGCATTATCAAAGCGAAGTGATAAGGTTTTTACCCGCAAACAAATTCATTTCAATGGTTCATGGTTTTATTTGACCAACTGTTGTTGTTTTAAAAAAATGTATGTTCATATCGTAATTCAAAAACAAAAGCTTACATCCTTTGCACTCTTTTCTTAAAATGGAAATAACGGAATTGTGCGTATTGAGAAAAATGGCAGAAAAATCGTTTTTTGAAGTTAAATATTGAAAAGTGTGACTAATAATGCATAAGGTTACCATTTTTAATTTTCTAAAACATTACCATAACTTGTGGGTAAGTTTTCTAAATGTTTTTTACTGTTACAGGAAATTTTGTTACTAATTTTTATATGCAAACTGTCTAAAATTAAATGTTTTTTTTAAATGTGATTCTACATCTAACATTTTAGTGTCACCATATAGAAAGATGTGTTCTAAATCGTTCGAATGTTTATCCAAAGCATTACTTTTAGGTTTAATACAAACAATAGATTTATGTTGTTTTAATCTGTTCTTTAAAGGTTGTAAAGATCTCCTTATGTAAACTTTATGACAAGAACCACAGAGAATTTGGTAAATAGTATTAGTTAAGTTATGTTTCGAAATTTTTTATTTTAATTTTGAAATTAAATTTTGTTATTAGTTATAAATACTGGATTTAATTTAAATGTTTTAAGTGATTTGTATATTAAGCATTTCGTATTGTTACAAGGAAGGGTACAAAAATAATTTTGTCATTTTTCTTAGGCTTTTCATTCGTAGAAAAGTTATTGTAGTAAAAAACGAATTCACTGAAGGATGATTGGAATAAAAATTTAAATACCTCCAGCTATGATTAGGTTTTTGAAATCAATCGATTAAAATTGGGTTGTTTTTTCGAATAACCAGCGTGTCTAAAAATGCGATTTGGTTATCTTTTTAAATTTCTACAGTAAATTGTAATTTAGGATTAAAATTATTAAATATATCTAAAACGTTCTGAATCTTGTTTTCTGGGGAACACATTAAAATCAACACATCTATAATGAAATAAAGGTGTTAAACTTAATTTTTCTAAGCACATATCTTTCCAATATTCCATTACTAGATTATCAGCGGTAGCAGAAGTAGGCGATCCCATCGCACAACCACACGTTTGTTGATTCAATGTCTCCAAATATTTGAAGTATGTAGTCTATAAGCATAGTTATACTCCTTCAATAAACTCGTTCTGTCTAATTGCATATGTGTTACTTAATTAAATTAAATTTTTGTTTTAAGATAATTGTTATTAAAGAAATAACATCCAAAGCTACAATTAATTGTTCATTGTCGAAATTTATTTTGTTAATTTTTAATTTAAATTTCATTGAGTTTATTATAGAATATTCTTTTACTTTCAAAGTATTTTGTATTATATTTGCTAAAAATTTAGATAAATTATTTGTAGGTGAATTTATTGCAGATATGATTGGTCAAAGTTGTCGGTTTTATGGAAAATTATTATCCAATGTCATTAATTTTGAAAATAATTAAACAACAAATACATTTTTTCTATAATAATTTTTCTTTGGATAAAAAGCCTAAGGAGAATGACAAAATTACTTTTGTACCCCTTCCTTATAAAAATTAGAAATGCTTAATATATAAATCACTTCCAAAATTTAAATTAAATCCGATATTTAGAATAAATAACAGATGTATAAATTTATGTCAAAATTAAAATAAAAAATTTCAGAAAATAACATAACTAATACTATTTACCAAATTCCTTGTGCTTCTTGTGATAAATTATAAACAGAATCATATGTACAACCTTTAAATAACAAATTAATTCAACATAAATCTATTAAACCTAAAAGCCCTGCTTTGGCTAAACATTAAAACGATTTAGGTCACATCCTTCAATATATCACAAAAATTTTAGATTTAGAATCAGGTTTAAAAATAACGTTTAATTTTAGAAATGTTGCATATAAAAATTAATAACAAAATTTCCTGTTGATCCAATAACACCACACCACACTTTAAACCCTTTGATTTGTGGTCTTCTTTTCTCGACATAATGCAGATTTTCATGTGAGCAGAAATGTTCGCTGTGTCTATTAAACATCCCGCAATTCGTAAATCTAATTTCGTTCGTTCAAAGTACCTTAAATGTAAACGGTGGATCAACTGTATGATTTTATCTAAACCACGCACAAAACTCCATACGCCGAATATTAACCTCTAAACGGGATGTTTGTGAAATTAATAACCTATAACGGTGGAATTTATGTCTTTTTAACACTCGTACAAGAGAACGTTGTGACATTATTGCTTACATACTAATTTCTCGCGTTGAAGTTAATGAATTCTGTGTAACAAATGCTAACGCGCTCACTTCGACAGCTTCATTAATGTGAACCGTTTCATTTCTGAGTTTACGCAAAGATCCATATTCAGCCAAAGCATCATATAGTATTTTAAATATGCGCTGGGACAGCTGGCGGTTCAAAATATAGGGTCAAAATATTGTTGTGCAGCTCGCACTTCATTTTTTGACACCTCATATGACAGTCAACCCTGTCATGCTTCTCCAGATTAGAAAAATTCATCGTATCGATTAAAAACACTAACCAAACTGAAACTCATTCAAACCAAACATCAAAGTAAAATGAGTAGTATTTTTGGAACAACAACGGCTCCCATGGTTTATCATACCAATAATACTGAAATGAAACTAGAAAATCAGCTGTCTGTATCTTTGGTTATTTAAAATAACGTGTAATATTTTATACCATTAGAAGCCCTTCTTAAAAAGTCACACCAAAGTACTGTTTCCATTTAAATAAATATATGCTTACGTAGTAAAACAATGACAAGAGCTTACATCGATTTAAGTGGCTTATATTGAACATAATTGTCTGCAAACTTTTTTTTTATGAAAACAGAAATAATGATATACGGATTTAAAAAAATTACAGAAAGATCGTATCTAGTTATCCTTGGACAACAAAGCAAAGGGTAAACTGAATTGGCCTCTATATATATATATATATATATATATATATATATATATATATATATATATATATATATATATATATATCAGTGTGTCCGAGATTCAGCATGCATGTATTGCTATATTCGTTAATATTGAAGATAGAATGTCGGTTAAATGGGGAAAGTTTTAGAGAATTTTATGGGTATCATCATGGTAAAGTCAGATTTGAAGTAACTTTTTTTGTTTTTGAAATAATTGAAGAAAACAAAAATTTTTGATAGATGGAAGTAAATTCTCGTATCATGTGATACATCGCTGAAAAGGTGATAAAAAATACTATTCGATAATGTAAAAATCCAAGATGGCGTCCATATGAAAAACAATAGTTAGTGTATGTATTTCAAAAACAAATGACTGTAGATAAAGTTTGGTACTTTTTTTAAAATTGTCGTTTAAAAGTGTCATAATAATGTACAAATCAAAATGTTGTCAGACTTCAAATAAAAGAGCTACAGGGGGTAGTAGAAAATGCACAATTTTTGTTTTCTTCAATTATTTCAAAAACAAAAAAAGTTACTTCAAATCTGACTTTACCAGGATGATAGCCATAAAATTCTCTAAAACTTTCCCCATTTAACCGACATTCTATCTTCAATATTAACGAATATAGCAATACATGCATGCTGAATCTCGGACACACTGTTATATATATATATATATATATATATATATATATATATATATATATATATATATATATATATATATATACACTTACTTAACCTTCACGCCATTCCCTTGCGGGGTAGGCAAATCCCTGCCTCTTATTTATTTTTCATTCACAATCTTTCTCTATGCTTTCCTATCTCCGCATAACTCCCTAGCTTCCGCAAGCTTCATACATAGTCTCTGACATGCCCTTTTGTTTTTAAAACTCCTTATCTTTCTTTCCTTTATCATAGATTCTACTACATCAGCCAAGTTTTACGCGGCGTACCAGGCCCGGCGTTTCCCCTAACCTTACCCACACACATTTGTTTCGTTAATCTTGCGTGGTTCATTCTCTCAATGTGACCAAACCAACGTAATGTACAACTTTTATCTCTATCCATCATCGTCTTTTCCTCACCACACTCAGTCATTATGCATTCATTTTTTATCTTGTTCCTTCTCGTTTTACCACATGCGCTTCTCAGGAACCTCATACCCACGGCATTTATTTTTCTTTCTTGCTTTTTTTGACATACCCATGTCTCACTTCCATACAGTACTGACGGGACGAATACTCCATTATAGATTGCCCATTTCGCAGCTAGGCTCATTCTTTCATTTCTCATTATCGTCCACATACTTCCAATCACTTTCCTTCCAGCATTGACCCTTCATCCAATCTCGCTCTCAATTGTACAATCTTCAGTAAATATTCCACCGAGATATACCGTCCAACTTGCTCCACAATTTCATCTTGCAGAGTAAATACTCTACCCTCCTTTCCACCTTCCCGATTGAACACAACAATCTTAGTTTTATTCACGTTTACCTTTAGGTTCATGTTCTCACAGACTGTATCAAAATTCCTGAGAGCGGTTTGCAGCTCATCCGCACTGTCACTTAATAAGACTGTGTCATATGCATACACCAGAAGTCGTACATTTACGTCACCAACCATTGCACCATTTGTATCGGTACATGCTTGTCTGACACATTTATCTATGTATACATTGAACAACCACGGTGAGATCACACAGCCTTGTCGCACTCCTTGCTCAATATTAAAGTATTCACTCACACTTCTCTCACCCTAACACATGCCCGACTACCGCTGTATACTGCCCTTATTCCATTTATTAGACCTTTATTTACGCCATATTCATTTAATATTTCCCACAGCTTCTCCCTATTCACTCTACCATATGCTTCCTCCAGATCTATAAACGCACAGTACAACTTCCTTTTTACCTTTAAACACTATTCGATCACCTGCTGGATAGCAACCATCTGATCAACACATCCTCTCCCTGGCATGAAGCCACCTTGCACGTCCGAAATCTTAGTTTGTGTAGTTTCTCGTACCCTATCAATCAGTATTCTTCCATATGCTTTACCAGGCATGCTGAGCATGCTTATTCCTCTGTAGTTCTTAGAATCACTCTTGTTCCCCTTACCCTTATACAGTGGTACAATAATCGCGCTCTTCCAATCCCATGGCACTTTTTCACACATAAGGCATACATTGAATAATTCACACAATCTTCGTATAAGCTTTGCACCACCATACTTGAGCATTTCACCAGTGATTTCATCTACGCCTGCTCCTTGCCGTTTTAAACCTTCCTACCGTTTTCTATACCTCATTTATTCCAATATCCTTCTCAGTTTCATTCATCATTTCTTTTATATTACCCTTATTTAACCCTTCAGTCTTACTTTCCTCACTACTGTACAGCTTTCCGAAATATTCTTGCTAGCGTTTCCTCACTTCACAATCGTCCCATAATATTTCGTTGCTAATATTCATCACTCCTGCAGCGTTCTGTTTTGGGCCACGTTTTGTAATTTTGACCCATTTCCAGAAGAGCTTTTGTTTCACTCAAAGTCATTCTACAGTTTCTCTCCTTCCACAGCCATCACTTCCTCTTTACTTATTTTCACTGCCTCTTTCCCTTCTTTATTTCTTAATCTGTACACTTCATACAATCGCTCCTTCTCAGTCTCATCTTTTGCAGCAATCATTGCCATGTATGCATTTTTTTTTCTTACATACTGCCTTTTTTTACAGACTCATTTCACCAAACACATTTTTCTGTCTACCTACAGTCACTCTTCCACATATTCGCACGGCACTATTGACAACAGAGTTTTTTAAGCTTATTCATGCACTTTCAACGTCAGTGTCTCATGTTTATTCGTTCCATACTGTTTCATTCACATTCAACTCTTTACTCACAGCAACTGCGTATTTCATTCTCGCTCCATTATCCACTAGTTTGTCAATCCTAATCTGGACGTTCGCACTATGTTTGCTTTCCTTCTCCAAGCCCAGGTTTGCCCTAAACAGACTCTCGATACAACCAAAAGGTGGTCCGAGCCACACTCCGATCCTCGCATTACTTTGTGTCTTTCACCAGGATTCTAAACCGTTCATCATACACTATCAAGTCTATCATACTTTTAGATTCACCTCTTTGCCATGTATACATATGCATATTTTTATATTTAAACCACGTATTGGATACAAACAGGCTTCTCTCCACACAGATGTTCAGCAGGTGTTCACCGTTCTCACTGACTCTTTGGTCTCCGAACTTTCCTAGAACACGTTCACTATGTTATCTCTGTACACCGACCCATCCGTTCATATTCCCCACTATCATCACTCTTTCGTTTGGCTTACATACGTTCAACACGTTCTCTACTTCATTCCAGAAGTTCTCACGCTCCTGGTCTCTTTCCCCATTCACCAGTGCATAGCATGCAATAAGAAAAATTCTTCGCAACTTCACTTTCATTCTAACCCGTATTACGCGGGGAGATACCATTTCATACTGTTTAACACATCTTTCGCTCTTTCACTTATGATCATCCCAACTCCTTTTGCGCCATGCATTTCCGTCTCAACTCATGACCATAGTGCCAGGTTGCCATCCTCAATCTCCACAGCATCCTTTCCTTTGCGCTTTTTCTCCGATACACACAAAATATCAAGGTGTCTTTCGTACATTACATTCGCAATTTCAAGTTCTTTACCATGCATACCTCTAACATTCGGACTCGCCATTCATTTCTTGCCCAGTCGTCAGCAACGGGGCCTGTCTGTTTCGACCTTGACCGTCCCTTGTAGCCAGGTCGATCCGAGGCAATTGTATTGTTTTCTTGAGTAATACCATAGCGAGCAGACCGGTTACTGGACAAATCGTACCCCGGACGATGTAGCATTCCCTACTAACGGTATCGTCCTACTACAGGACAGTTATTTGTCTACTGTCACGACTTAATAGATAGATATAGATAATAGATCGTATACTTACTGTATGAATGAATGTACATATATACATGTACATGTTTTTGTATACATATTTTATACACACACACACACACACACACACTATATATATATATATATATATATATATATATATATATATATATATATATATATATATATATATATATATATATATATATATATATATATATACCGTGCCTAGGTTGTACCCACATTCTATGGTTATCTTTGTTATTATAAGAGATACAGAGTCGGTTAAATTAGTAAAGTTGGGCAGAATTACATTACTATACTTATACCTATACTTATACCTATACCCATACCTATACCTATACCTATACCTATACCTGTACCTATACCTATACCTATACCTATACCTATATCTGTACCTATACCTATACCTACTATACCTATACCTATACCTATACCTATACCTATACCTATACCTATACCTATACCTATACCTATACCTATACCTATACCGATACCTATACCTATACCTATTTCCTATACCTATACCTATACCTATACCTATACCTATACCTATACCTATACCTATACCTAATAACTAATCCAAAATCCATTGCAGTAACTATGCTCAAATAGTCACAGGTCACTAACTTGTATACCATCAGAAGATCGTAATTCGTCTCCTCGAAACATGTGCTCTACTCGCTTTCTTAAATTATGGTTCGCCTACGGTTCCTGAATATGACACGCAGGAGATCATTCACGCTGTTGCGTTTCGTTCCTTTCTTACTTTTCGGTATATATGAAATTATAATGCGCTTAATAACCTATAACTGTACACTGATTTCCATTGATGAATTCTTACGAAATGAATGTCCATACAATTTTCCCATTCACACCAAATGAAATGTACAAGATTTATTAATTATCTTACAACTACAACAAAACGACAGCCTAAAAAGGAAATCCTCTATGGGAAAGGATAAATGTAAGTATGTCAATTGATAGAATGTAAATTACCTTCAGCGAAGGGTTACTAGGTCACCAATCTGCTATTCGTGGACTGTCAAAATTTTTATCCCCTTAATGGGTGCTTATACCTATACCTATACCTATACCTATACCTGTACCTATGCCTATACCTAACCTATACCTATACCTATACCTATACCTATACCTATACCTATACCTATACCTATACCTATACCTATACCTATACCTATACCTATACCTATACCTATACCTATACCTATACCTATACCTATACCTATACCTATACCTATACCTATACCTATACCTATACCTATACCTATACCTATACCTATACCTATACCTATACCTATACCTATACCTGTACCTACACCTAACCTACATCATTCTACGGTGACGGTCGAAAGTAGACGTGTTTTCCATCGTCGTGGCTTTAAATTTTAATTATACCGGAAGTCTAAAAAACACCAATGCGATTTTTTATACTGTCCCGTACTGGGACGGACGTTATATACTTAACATATTCGTATATGATTTAAATGTTTCACTTTATAATGAATTAAATAATAATGCGCGTCTTACTGACATAAACACAATTGCTACAAAAAATGATTTTACGCGTCATGGTCTCCACTTAAATAAACAAGGGAAACTTAAACTATGTAAATCCATTGCTAAGTATGTATATACAAGTTCAAATAAACATGAGTGCACAAAAAATATTGCTACGACTAACTTTAATAAGTACGTAAATATGCAAAACCTGATTTTTGTAAATAGTAGTGACTCAAAACCTGTATCTGTAATATCGAACAATCTACATACACATAATCGTAAAATTAATTAACTGAAGTTATCGACTCACCTAAGTCCTCTTAAATCAGGTTTAAAATAAAACCCATCGACAATAATAATATAAAAAATAGCTCTAAATTAACAAAAAGTTCTTGTAAATACCTAGATCTTCTTTTATTAAATGTGCAAGGTTTAAGCACAGTAAAAATTTTACAAATGGAAATAGACTTATTAAAATTAAGCGTTAATTTTATATGTTTAACGGAAACATGGTGTAATCAGGCGTCAATTAAATCATTACAGTTAATTGGATACAAGCAGAGCTCATATTTTTTCGAAAACTGCACATTCATGGTGGTGTAACAATATATGCAAAAGAAAATCTAAATGTGCATTCTTTAGACTTAGAGAATTTTTGTCAGGAATTAGACTTCGAAGTGTGCGGTGTAATTTGGAGTATTAACCAAAAAAATTATATAATAATTACTTGATATAGATCACCTCTTGGTGACTTCACAATCTTTTTAGATAAATTGTCTGATGCACTGAACTTTGTGTTTGATAAGAGCTTATATATGATCTTAGCTGGCGATTTTAACTTGCATTTTGAAAGAAATGATCGAAATGTACTTAGATTAAGAGACATGCTATCCACGTTTGGATTATTTGATGTATTTGTAAAACCGACAAGGAAGGTAGCTGTATTGGACAACATCTTCGTCAATTTTAATGGAAGCTCACATAATGTACGCCCTTGCATAGTATCTGACCATAATTACATTACATTGAAACTAATAAACATAATAAGGAATCTATAAACCCAAAAGTAATTAACAAACGTTCTTATAACAAAGATTCTATTTATAAGTTTGCTAGTGCCCTAAAACACGAACGTTGGATCGATTTTGAAAATTTTTCAACACTTGATGATGCATTTAATTATTCCCACAAAACTATCCTGCATTATTTCAACCTTTTTTTCCATGTAGGTCGAAGTTCCTCCAAAATTTTATACTAATTCAAATTGGGTAACAAATTCTGTAAAAATCTCCAGCCAAAACCTTCAAGATCTGTATCAGCTAACAACTAAGTACCCAGAACTAACTCCCTTTTACTCACAAAGTAAACGTCGTCATCGTCAACTTGTCCAAAAGACCAAAGCTGCATATTATTCTAATCAAATCCTATATGCCGATAATCAACAAAAAGCTGCTTGGTCACTCATATCTCAACTTACTGGCAAAGAAACACACTTTTCAAACATATCTTTGCGTACGGATATGATACAAACACAATTAATGACCCTAATCAAGTGGCAAAAAATTCAATACATTCTTTATAGAAGAACCACTCAGAATAATATCAAACATGTCATCTACCGGTAATGTTTTAAAAAATGTTAAAATCAAGAACATACAGCAGTATGTGTGCTTTTCCATTTAGTGAAGAAGACATGTGCCTAATTATAAAGCAACTTAAAACAAAAACAGCTATGGTCCAGATGACATACCCTGTAAACTCTTAAAACAAGTTCACTTAGCGATTGTTAGCCCTATCACTAAACTAATTAATCTGTCATTTGAACAAGGTGTGTTTCTACACTACTAAAATGTGCCCTAGTCATTCCGGTGCACAAAAAGGTAGTCATAGCGAAGTTTCTAATTTCCCAATATCATTAACCCTTCATTTTCAAAAATTTTTGAATATGCAATGCTATCAAGACTTCTACGTCATTTAGAATTGAATAGCATTATCACTGATAGGCAGTATGGTTTTCGAAAGAAACAGTCAACAATTACTGCTTTACACTCTTTCGTCCATGAAATAGTGGAAGCTCTAGATGAGAAAAAGTTTGTTGTTGTAATTTATTGCGATCTAACTAAAGCTTTTGATTGCGTAAATCATTCATTATTGTTAAACAAATTAGAACGGTATGGCATAAGGGGCACCGTCGCCAAATGGTTTCAATCTTACCTTTCACTAAGATCCCAGTTTGTAAGAGTAACTTATAAATCACCCAACCACGTCATTAATCACTGCCACTCGTCCATTTTGCCTGTTACAGTAGGGGTTCCCCAAGGTTCCATACTAGGTCCAACTCTTTCTTTGCTTTTTATTAATGATATAGTTGATTTCTTAAACTATTCGCTATATCTTTATGCTGATGATACATCTGCTCTAATATCTAGTACAAAGCCAGATAATTTGATATCTAAGGCAAATGCACTGTTAGAGGACCTAAATGAGTGGTTTATAGAAAATAAGCTATACATAAACTTTTCAAAAACAAGTCTTATGTCTTTCAATAAACATATTTTAAGTAATGGACTTAGTATAAATAATACAGATGTATTACAACAACCATCAGTAAAATTTCTCGGTCTTCAACTCGATGGATCTTTAAATTGGAAAACACATTGCTCTACTTTGACAATAGTTCTTGCTTTCAAATCAGATCCTTAAAGTATGTAGTTCCATTCCATGTTATAATTTCCTTCTACTATGGTCAAGTTCATTCAAAGTTGTTGTATGGTATTTGTTTTTGGGGATTATCAATATTAGCGCAAGAAGTATTTCTAAGCCAAAAAAGGGTAATTCGAACCGTGGTCGGTATAAAAAGTAGGGAATCTTGCAGACCTTATTTTACAAAATATAATATATTGCCATTACCAAGCTTATACATTCTGGAGCTTCTATGCTTTGTCTATAAGAATCAAAACCAGTTTAAAAAAAACTCAGATTTTCATGTACACAATACAAGGAAAAAGAATGACTATCGTAATCCTGTCAATAAAACCAACATGACTGCAAAAGCTCCTTCCTCGTTTGGTGTAAAGCTTTACAATTATTTGCCTCAATCCTTAAAGCAATGTGGGTCTCTCATGCAATTTAAGGATAATATAAAGTCACTTTTAATGCAACATTGCATATATAATGTGGAGAAATTTTTTTCACTGCTGCAAACACAAAAACAATAACCCCTAGTCCTAGTTGCCACATTATTTGAATTATTTTGTTTTATATACATTGTATTTGTGTTTATATTTATTTATTAATATTTGTTTTCCTATAAGTATTGTCTAGTATTGTAGTTCATTGTCTGTATATATGTACTTAGATGTTAACAAATGACTTTACTTAAATTTAATTTTATGTATAGTACGTATTTTTTGACTTAATCTATTCCACTTTTGTGGTCTAACGATTGAATAAATATTATTATTATTATTATTATTATTATTATTATACCTATACCTATACCTATACCTATACCTATACCTATACCCATACCCATACCCATACCCATACCCATACCCATACCCATACCCATACCCATACCCATACCCATACCCATACCTATACCTATACCTATACCTATACCTATACCTATACCTATACCTAATAACTAATCCAAGATCCATTGCAGTAACTATGCTCAAATAGTCACACGTCACTAACCTGTATACCATCAGCAGATCGTAATTCGTCCCGTCGAAACATGTGCTCTACTCGCTTTTTTAAATTATGGTTCGTCTACGGTTACTGAATATGACACGCAGGGGATCATTCACGCTCTTGCGTTTCGTTCCTTTCTTACTTTTCGGTATATATGAAATTATAATGCGCTTAATAACCTATAACTGTACACTGATTTCCATTGATGGAATTCTTACGAAATGTATGTCCATACAATTTTCCCATTCACGCCAAATGAAATGTACAAGATTTATTAATTATCTTACAACTACAACAAAACGACAGCCTAAAAAGGAAAACCCTATGGGAAAGCATAAATGTAAGTATGTCAATTGATAGAATGTAAATTACCTTCAGCGAAGGGTTACTAGGTCACCAATCTACTGTTCGAGGACTGTCAAAATTTTTATCCCCTTAATTGGTGCTGACGGAGGATGTCACACATTAAATACAATCTTAAATATCGATATGTCCGACAGCTGAGTAATTCTGTTTAAATACCTTATTAAGGTAACTTTTTATATAATAGTTAAATATCAGTAATTACTCTTTTAACAAATTTTTACATTGTTTCGCCAAAATGGCTACACAATAATTTTCATATCTCGAAGATATGACCAAAAATTAACCACGGATAGTGATAATTTCAGAAGTAGCTTTTTTGGAAGTACAGTTTAGAAGATTCCTGTCTCCCTTAAACCAACTACATACACCTGTAATTTGCAACGACACACTTTATTATTGTCACCAAACAAATAAAAAATAAACGTTTACCTTACATAACACCAAAAAACAATGACACGTTCTTCCTCCTCTGAACCACGACAATCGGTCGGACACGGGTCCATCAGGTGTTGAATTTGATAGTTGACTACTACGGTATGCTTTCCATGTAAAATTTCTTAAATGACTAATTTTTCATCTGAGATATCGTTAATGCACAAATATTTAACCATACTTGTGGGTATTGCGTTATTTACAAAGCGTTCTTTAACGTTATTAACACTTATTAGCTAAATTCCCACTCACTCTGTTTACTTTACTCTACTATTATTAAGTTCGGAATATCACTTATTAATTTTAAGATAACGAAAGAACGAAAAGCTTTTTATCTACAGCAAGTTTGAGTTATTTGTTTTCAGCGCGCAACATACGTAAAGGTAATGATTTAGTTTAGGAACTTGTTACTTTAATCCATAAAACATACTTTCGAAGCAGCAGGTCCATAAAACATGGCAAAGCACTCAAAAAACACGAATACCACGTATTTCAATGTCTAAAAAAATGTAATCATGACAAACGATATACAACACAAAGAAAAACTTAAGGTTGTGGTGAACCAATATATTATCCGAGTCAGCGAGATCATTCTCCAAAGGTAGTTGAATACAACCCCAGCATACGTAACTCCTTCCAACCCCTACATAACTACCCCTTCTGCGTGTATTACGTTGACTGCAAACAAATAATCGTGAATCTATCCCATCATCCTGGTGTCTAGACTGATCACCTCTTTTTCTAGAAATCGCCATATTCATTAACATTCCCCACTATGGTACATAAATTACCAGTAGCCTATAATAAAAAATAATTTTAAATCGCGTCCGAAACGAATTAACTGGAAAGACTAAATCGGCAAAACTATACCACTGATCTAAAATGTTTTCTCAAAGAGCACCTCAAATAATTTGATATACCTACGATAACGAAAGCCAAACTCTGTTTAAAACCAAATACTTATCAACAGTAAGGCAATCGTCTGGCAGTTTACCATTTAATACACAAAAGATATACTATGCAAAGTAATAATTTTTTACTTAATTTAATTTCATAAAATGTAATCCACATGATGGAATTTCAAACCCATATAACAAAATTCACCTAATCAAAGTAACTAGAACATTTATTCTAAAAAAAACTAACCTAACAATACTCTAATTGTCACCTGTGAATGAAACAAACAAATAAAAATTTCCATTCATAAATATCTTCAAACCAAAAAAAAAAGGTAACTAATAAAAGTTCTCAAAAACGTGTACTCTTTTAACTCAAAATTGAAAAAAAAATTAGCACAAAACAAACTATTTACAGTGTGCTCCTTAAAATCTACCCACAGGGTGACAAACCGCACCCCCTAGAATAATTCTAAGCACGCCACTGAATTCGGCACTTCGCAATATATAAGTACCGTTGACGAAATATATCAGTTTTAGATTTTGACATGAAATCTAGGCCAACAAGCTAGTACGTGAACACAAAAGCTGCAAACTTCTATCTTTGCTAATAACAGAGACATCTTTAAACAACTAAAACAACGAAATCGGGACACACGGTACATCATATTTTAAGTAAATCAATATATATATTATTTATAAGGAAGATTGAAGTTCCTTCTTGACGACTACTGAAACGAACTCACATAATTTGAAAACCCCTGGTTGACTAAAATACCGATTTTCACTTAATCTATAAGCGGATCTTACTGTTGATTTTCTTCTCTTTCCAGATGATGCATCATATCTAAAAGTCTACGCTGCCATTATTACTTATCCAGATACTCTTTAGCACGAAGGTGATCAAGCAAATATTTAATATAAAAGTCACGAATTAATTGGTCGCTACTTAGAAGTACTCTTATAACTTCATTCTGAGAACACCGAGGTAACAATATTCACTTTGCATTTAATAGATACTGTAGACATTATCGCGTTTCATAAATTGGCAACATAGCATGGAGGCAACAAGATATGGCGTGAGCAAAATAGGAACTTGACAGTGTCAGTTTTTGTGCAGACACAACATTTGTTCAAAATAAATGAAAATCCGCATATCTTATACATAGGAATTTCTCAACTCTAAGAGTGTCTTTATCCTTCAAAAACGCATAATCAGAATAATGTTTGATCTACAATTCCAACAATGATGCAGAAACACCTTTGAGATAAAAAAAAGTTATAAATTATAATAGTAATGTGCATTTACATAGCTAGGATAGCAACTTTCATTCATAAAAATTTAAACAAATTCACACTAACATAGTAGTATACATGAACACAATACGAAGCCTGTAAACAAAATCTACGTTAAAAAATGTAGATTATCAGCCCATAAAGTCAGCACATTATGCTGACTGTGTGATATTCAATAATTTGCCAAATAATTTTAAGAACTAACTTCTGTTAGTTTAAGAAAAGATTTAAGGAATCTGTGTCTTAACATAGAAGACCTATAGACAATGATTCTGTAATCTTTGCTGCTGATATTGTTTATAGTTATTTAAATCGTTTATCTACTCCATTTTTTTAATGCCTATTTCTTATTAATAACTGTATTTTTAGTGTCTGTCTTTTAGTAATAAGCGTTATATACAATATATAACAATACCACTGCGGTACCATACATTCCTTGTAGACAAGCATGAATTGGTGAATTATGTGCGTATGTACATATATATATATATATATATATATATATATATATATATATATATATATATATATACATATACATATAGTTTGTCCCAAGGAGTTATATATGAATGGAGAAAAAGGTTATCTTACACTTCACAAAAAAATATATCCTTGATAAAAATCTCTGCATTAATCAGGTACAACATTTTTAAAATATTGGTTGGAATACAGAGAAAATAAAAAATAATGATAGGGACGGAGAGAAGAATACGTTAAAACTGTAGTGGAGAGCAAAATGTTCATTGAAATTATGATTAAGTAGCAAAAAACAGCTGCCAAGTCTGCTATAATGCTTCCTGATATATGTAAATAAATAACTACAAAGCCCAAAATACGCGAATTTGAATCATATCGGTTTTTAATCACGATAATCCTCCATTTTTGATCTGCCATTTTGAATTTTTTTATTTTGACAAATGATTTATCCTTACCGATCTTAAAAAACCACAATACACGACTTTAAAAAAAATCGGTTGATAAATTAAAAGAACACTATAATCCCCCGTTTTTGATCCGCCATTTAGAAATTTTTTTTTACGAATGATTTATACTTAGCGATCTTACAAATCTCCAATACCCGACTTTCAAAACAATCGGTTGATTAATTAAGCACTCGACAATTGTGTAGCCTAAAAACGGTGCGCCACTGGTTATTATACATTTTTTATTTTGAAATTATATAAAAAACGTATTAGTTTGTTCTTTAATTATGTAACTTGAAACTTAAAACATTGAATTTTTTTAATTTTCTAATCCCCTAAAAATGCCCCGCCACTGGTTGGATTTTGGTCATTAACAAATTTGACCTACATTTTATGGCATAATTTTTTGCTACTTAGTTACAATTTCAATGAACATTTTGCTCTACACTACAGTTTGAACGTATTTTGTTCTCCGTCCATATCATTATTATTTTCTCTGTATTCCATCGCATGTTTTAAAAATTTTGTACCTGATTATGGATCTACAGAGATTTTTATCACAAATATATTTTTTTATGAAATGTAAGATAAACTTTTTCTCCCTCCGTGAGGACCAAAAGTTTGGAATGACAGATCTTTTTCCTTTCCTGTCAGAAATATCAAGAAGCTATTGGACAGGTCAAATTGGTTTTGGTAATGCAAAACATTTTGCGATAGTTTTCAATGTTCCTACCCCACACCCCTTTTACTCAATGACCTCATTAAATTTTTTTAAATGAGATAACCCCACTTTCTTAACAGCCTTTAATAGATTATAAAACGATGATTTCAGCAAATATAACATTGTACGCCATAAGTGCAGATTTAAAGAGATATTCATTTTTTAAAATAGAAAAACATCAAATAGCGTTGTCAACAAATAAACTAGTTTTTGTTTCTGATACTATAGAAATAACGACACGTTTTATCAATCTGACGTTTTTAAATAATGTTTTACTTTATTTGTTATCGTTATTGATAAATTTTGTTCAAAATAAAAATAACAGTTAATGTTTAAATCTAAGTCTGGTTTATTGATTCATAAAGTTAATTGATTATTTTAATAATCAATACAATAATGGTCCGAAATCGAGTTCGTACTTAAGTTGAAGTTTGTAATTATTTTAATGAAAAATATCCCGACGATGAACCGATTACTCAATCAGCAGTTAGTAAAATCATTAGAAAGTACGAAGTGTCACGAAATGTGAAGATCGTCCAGGATCCGGGCGACCTGCAGTTCGAGAAGGTCTAGAAATGGACGTTCTATTAGCGCTGACCGAAAACCCACACTTGCCATCGCAAAATATTGCGGCAAATAAGAATATTTCAAATACCTCCGTTTTAAGAAAATTAAAGCACCACAAATGGCATCAATACAAGGTTCAGTCAGTTCAAGAACTAAACAAAATGATCCTGGTCGCAGAATCGAGTTTTGTGAACAAATGATGAAGCTTTGCAATGCTGATGAGATGTTTGGGTGTCGAATTCTATTTAGCGCCGAATCAAGTTTTTTTCTATAGAGTACAGTCAACAAACAAAACTGTCATTATTGATTTAACAATAACCTACACTGGTTGTTGAAAGTAACACTCAATATCCAGAAAAAATAATGTTTGGGCGGGAATAGTAGGCGATAGAATTATAGTGCCTATTTTCGTTGACGGGACGTAGACAGGTCTAAAGCACCTAGATACGCTACAAAATGAACTTATTCCGGCGTTGGCTGAAATTTACTCGAACGAAGAAGATCTCGACATGCCTAATGAAACGTTGTTGTTTCAACAGGACGGAGTTCCAACACATTATTCCTGAGAAGTACACGATTATCTTGACGATTGGTCGACGAGGATTTATTGAATGGTCGGCTCGGTCTCCAGATCTGACTCCACTTGATTTTTTATGGGGATATATTAAAAGTAAAGTTTACTTCAATCGACCAAATAATATCGAAGACTTGAAAGAAAGATTAAGACAAGAAGTGGCTGTAATATAACCGGAAACTTTGGCAAAATGTTTGCACCGAGTTTCAAGCGCGATTGGCGTACTGTCTAGAAGAAAATTGGTTTCAATTTCAACATTTACTTTAATTATTGTTAAGTATAATTATTGTTACAAGAGGATAAAACAATTTCACATTATTTTTGCAATAAAATTGGTTTATTTGTTGGCGCTATTTGATGTTTTTCTCGTTTTTATATTTTAAAAATTAATATCTCTAGAAATCTGCACTTAAAAGGTGTAATGTGTATATTTGCTGAAATCATCGTTTTATAATCTATTAAAAGCCTTTACGAAAGTGGGGTGTTCTCATTAAAAAAAAAATTGATAACGTCACTGCGCAGAAGGGGTGGGGGTAGGAGCTTTGGAAAACATCGCAAAATATTTTCCATTACCAAAATCAATTTGACCAGTCTTTCTGACAGGAAAGGAAAAAAATCCGTTATTCCAAACTTTTGGTCCTCACGATATATATTAGGGTGGGTGGAAAATTGAATTTGGAACAGTGACAAAAAGTTGCCTTTGGGCCAAATAAAAATAGTTTATATTTACAGTTTTTCGATTGTGTACCATCTTTAGCCCTCTACCACGACTCAAAGATATTAATTCTTGAAAAAATTTTTTTTCCAGTATTGATTTGGAACACTGCCTTTAGCCTTGGATTAGATATGACAAATATAATTTTTATTTACAACTTTTTGATTAAGACAGGACTTGTGTCCTCTACCCTCCTCAATTATATCAATTTCGTTTTAGAGTAGCTCTTCGGTTGTTTCATAGACAACCCATAACTCACCACGGGGAGGTGACTGCTCATCGAGTTCCATCCCACCCACCCTCATCCGTACAGAAATTATTGTTTAAAATCTTGTTTGCTGTTGAATTGTGCAATAGATTTATGCGATTCTATTGAAACCTTAATGAAATCATCTCATTTCTTATGACCAACAATCGAAAGGGAAGCGTCGGTTACTAATGTAATGCATATTTCGGTTGCCTGGATGTCACACGGAAATGCAGAAATCTGTAAGAATTCAGTAGGTGTTTCTTTAATAATCCTTATTAAATCATCTGTTGTTAAACTGTGTAACAATGGAGGAGGAGTAATTTCATTGTTTTGCCAATCAGTTAAGCTAGTGTAATCATCTGCGTCAAAATTAAGTTTGAGAATTACAAACAACGAATTGGTTTCAGTTCTTCATCTAGTTTTGCATTTAAAAGTGTACACCAACTAAGTTAACGAACCTCATAAATCATACAGAATAAAATATTTTCCGGGTGCGCGAAATACGAATTCCGTTGAATAACAATATCTACTATGCCTCTCAAATCTTTACTTAAGTTAATCGTTTTCCAAATACACAAGATGGATAACACTTAATCATAAACCGAATTGGAGCCATAAATCTTTAATATGAAATTAATTAACTCTATTAAATTCTGCTTGGTATCTTTTGTTGAAACATAAAGCCGCAAAAGACGATTGGCTAAAGTCAACCATCGAGAATGGTTTAACTTTCCTGGATTACGGTTTAATAAATCAGTGGGACATTGACGAGATAAATTTGATACAAATATTTTTGATCCAAATTTAGATCATTAAAGTTGACATCGGGTAATTCGCAACTGGTATTTATCGTGAAGCGATTTAAGAAGCTGCAATGCTCGTTTACGACTTACTGTAACTACAAATCAGGCGCTTGCGCTAAGTTGGCTAAATATTAGCGTGTAGGCGTGGGTCATTCTACGAATTTTTTTTGTTTGGAATGCAACTTATTTACATAATTAGTATTGGTGGACAATTATTACGCGTAGTGTTAAGTGGCCTATCGAAAATACCATTGAAATGTATATAAAAAATTGTATTATAGTATTATTTTTAAAGATCTGACTTTTTTAAACTTTGATGGTCAGTAGAGGGCAGCAGATGGATCACAATAAAAAAAATATAAATTAATAATATATTCACTTTATCAGTCTCAAAATATTTGGAGGTATTCCATACCCAAATGTCAAATTAAATTGCTGAAAAAAGTTAATGCTTACACGTATTTTGGAAAATCCGATTCTTTAGAATCTTTGATGGTTGGGAGAGGGCACAATTTCAATTACAGTAACAACATTGTAAATAAAACTTTTCTTTGCATTATTATTCTCAAAATATTGGGTGGTATTCCAAACCAAAATTTCCAAATTTTTAATTTAATTTTTTTTTAATTTCGGTAGAGGGAAAAAGACGTCACACAATCAAAAAGTCCATAATAAACTTTTGTTTTACAACTGCAAAAGACAACTTTTTATAACTATTCCAAATTCAATTTCCGAAATATTGAAAAAATAAGCTGTTTCGGCCCACAATTTAACGAACATATTTAAAATTAGAAACGTGAAAATAGCACAAAAATGTAAAGTAACATTGGAAATTTATTTACAAAATTAAAAGATAAAACACCAACCCTTTTAAGGTCCAACGTAGTATATAAAATTAATTGTGAGGAGTGTACAGGGAAATACATCGGACAAACCTCACACTTATTAAAATCCAGGATTACTGGTTATCAGAGCGACGCTAAAAAAGATTTAGAACGATGCTCCCTAGCCTCTCACACAATCAATTTAGACCACAAAATAGGATATAAAAATGTAAAAGTATTAGCTACAGAAACGAACCAAATTAAATGATTTTTTTTTTGAAATGTACTTTATTAATAGAGAGGAGAATGCGATCAACAAAGAGGCAGATGTACAAAATTGAAATAACATTTATACCTTTTTACTAAAAGTAAACCCTCAATAATCAATTAAAAATTATTATTAAATTTATTAAATATATAAATAAAAAGCTTACCTCGAGTAGGATTTGAACCTACGACCTGTACCTTGTTAGAGTACGGCACTACCAACTTTGATATCGAAATACAAGCCCCAATCGATGAACATTTTATTTTTATGTATGTAGAACTGATGTGAATTCTAAATTTAATGAGGTAACAATCAAATTACTTATATTAATGGAATGCGAGCCTGCAATATCACAAGGATTCACACATACCAAAGCAACTTGACTAATATTAATTTATTATAAGTTTTTTATGAACGAATAAGTTCAAAGGTAAATATGTAATTAATTTTGCTATTCCTAAGAACCTTGAAGAGCCTAACATAAGAACTGCAATATGATACCCTCTCAATACCTTGTCAATAGCAACTCTCTTCATTATGATGTACCTACTCTTCATTTAATCAAAAAATAGAAGACACTTTTTTTGCAATAAAAAATATATAATTTATTTCCAAACAATTATACATATATTTTTTTTTACAGAAATGTTAAATTAGTTGTCATCCCTACAGTTCCGGCGCTGGTAATGTACACGTCATTCTCAGCCAGATATTGTTTGAACTTTTCAATGCGATCTTCTTTTTTGAAGTATTCATAAAATCGTAAGGGAGGTATGCACTTAAAGTTCTCGGTTTCTGTGATAATATGTTTACCATACTTCGTGTCGATAGTATTCATATCAATCACTTTATATTTTGCACCCACCTCCAAGTCTTTTACGTTCGTGAAGGATTTACAGCAAGTGCTAGTGTTCAATGCATATAGATCCATCTTTACTGATTCGAGAACGCTTTTGAATTTTTAGTTGACACTGGAACTGTCCTCCGATATTACTGCATCACGATTTTTTATGGTAGAGGGGAGAGTGTGCTTTAAGAATTGCATCAGTAAGCTAATCTGCATCTGATGATGAATAACTGCTACCATCAGGAGATGTTGTCAATTTTTTTATATCGTTCCAGGAATATTGTTGCTGCTTGCATTATAACGGCTTTACTTGCTCGCAATTGTACTACGAATAAACACTGTTGAAGAAATTATTCATGTGTAATTTACAGATGGTGGGGTTTTAGTATGACCTTGGTCTACTTTTAGCGTAGACAACAACCTATCATTCTTTTTGTTTCCATAAACTGATTCTATTCTTATATCTCTAAGAGATATAATATGGTACCCCTGCGGGTCTATAATCTTTCAGTTTGAGAACTCTATTTTTAGATTTATAAGAATGGTAATATACCATTTGACCTTGGTTTACTTTTTAGCATAGACAGCAACAACTTGTCATTCTTATTTCCATACACTGATTCTATCTTTGTATTTCTAGGAAATGTAATATGATACACCTGCAGGTCATTACTCTTTGACCTTGAAAACTATATTTTTAGATTTCTAAGAATTGTAATATGATCAAGATGATGATGATGATGATGACCTTGCAATTTCTATTTTTAGCTTTAAATTTAGATTTTTTTGTTTGAAACGGCTGAACTTGGAAAAATTTCTTAAAAAATATTTCTATCACCTACTAGGGGTAGCTGCCCCAAATTGATATATGTGTTAGATACGTTGAAAAGTCGACAGGGGAAGATGAGTTTTTTAATTTATTTTTGGCCAATTCTGGCCCGTTTTCGAGAAAAATTGATTGTTTTGTTTGAAAGGGCTTAAAAATATTTCTATCGCCTACTAGGGGTAGCTTTTACATTATGGGTAGCTGCTTCATGCATTACTTTCGTCATGTTTGCCTATAAAAAGTTTACTGAATCATGGACACGCAAAGAAAGCCTTTTATTATAAACTAAGAAATGTCATACGATACTGCTACAGGTCAATAATCTTTGCCCTTGACCACTCTATTTTTAGATTTCTAAGAATTGTAAAATGATGATGACATTGCAATTTCTATTTTTAGCTTTTGAACTTCACATACAAATTTCCCACGAAAACGTTTCACCTCAGAGTGACCTTGTAATATGATGATGATGATGATGACATTGCAATTTCTATTTTTAGCGAGCTCCCAAATTTAAATTTTCCGCCAAAAGTTTGACCTTGTTTGATCCAAAAGCTTACATTTCTCACCATTAGAGGGCAAGTGGCCTTGAATTGGTCCAGAACCGGCCCCTAATCACTACTACTGTTAACAAAAACACTTAACATCAATAGTAAAAATAAATGAGCAAGATTTATTTTTGGTTGTAAATTTTTATTGCGTATACCTGTATTTTGAGTTTTAGAGGCTTTTAAATTTTACAAATTTACAGAATAGGCCCCTAAAAGCGGTAAAACAAGTATATTCCGATGTTTACGTTTCAACGAAAAAAGCTAAAAGCAAGATGTCTAACTCGCATACATATGAATAAATATACCTCTTTTGATATTATTTCATCCCGATGTTCTTGGCACTGAAATAAAACGTTTTAATCGGATCTTGCAACACCTGATGGTTCAAAATATTCCTAACAAATTTACTTATAGATAATAATAATAATAATTTGGCAATATTAATTTTGATTGAAAACGAATGTTAACCAGCTTCCTATTAACAGTTAAAAACGATCTTTACAGTACCTTTTCAGTAATTTTTTTATTTATTAAGATGTTATATTTAAACCGATGTAGGTATAATTGCAAGTATAATAAATGAAAACATGTGTTTTTACACACTTGTAAACAGTTTACACTATTTTACCCTTCTTGTTCATAATTAAACCCTTAATTACTTGATAAAAATGTATTACGCCGATCAAGCAAAATGCATTTCCGTTCATTTCGCGCCAAGCTAGTTGTCCGTCTTTGTTGCTGCCTCTCCGTCGCACACTGACGAGACTCGTGGACCATTTTCACACAGTGAACCAAAAGTAAGCCGGCCTACCTAACTTATTGTACATCGTGCTTTCTGATTCAGGGATGTGTCCAGCACTATGAGTAATAGCGGCATGCAATCTCCTCATTTTTTGATTTTATTTTAATAACATACATAGAAAAAGTTATAACTGTATTTGTGGATTTAAGATTAATTTTTGTTTTTAATTTGGATAGCGAACAAAGACTGTTACAACTACCGCATTAATATTAAATACCTATGCAGATCAAAAATATTTTTGAATTATTAAGAGTTTGTGTATTTTATTAACTATAACTGACTGCGTGTACATCACATGGACCTTAAATTATTACCCAGTTATATGTCATAAGTATAGCAAGTAGAGAAAGGTATACTTAATTTTTGTACAACGTAATATTCTTCTATTACTAAAAGACTCATTAAGCTAATCATTTTATTTCTGTTTCAGGTAAGACCCTATTATTAATCTGAGCACTACGTAAGTAAAAATTTTCTAATGGTAAGTCATAATCCTTTCTAACTTTGGTGTACATATGATGAATTAGAACCTGGATTTACTGCAGTAAAAAAAATTCCTTGAATAACGATTCGTCTAATCTGAAAGTTCAGAAAATTCGCATTGAAATAAAACTTTGTGCATTCAAACCCCACTTACCTTCACATGTACCATTATCCTGATAGTAAGACTTAGGTAATTTTCCTATAATTTTCCAATTAAGCAATTACGTTAATACACGGTTGACAAACTTTTCATACACGCGACGTATCAGACAACTAACAGTCTAGACCATTTCTCCTGAATTTCTACATTTTTGGTTAATCCAAAATTTATTCTAATTACGTTTAATTATTCCAGTTTTTCTTTTTTTTTTTGTGTGTACACTTAAATATTTGTACTTAAAAATTATAATTTGCTATTTATTGCAAGAAAAAAGTTCTCTTTGATACGAACTAAATCGACGCTTATCGAACATCGATATAAAATTGAAAAAATATCAGGAATATTTTTATATTCAATTTGAAATGTTTTCTGTTTATAGATAGAATTTTAAGGGTTAGATACTTTATCTTGAAGTTTAAAATTCTACCATGCCTTTGCATTTAAAGAAAAAATCGCGTGAATGCGTGAGTAAAAATTGACAATTTATAAATAAATAACAATCTTTCTTATGTCAAACCGTCAAACTAAGTAACATTATTTGCTTTAATTCCAATTGCTCTATTTTGTGCCATGGAAAAGCTTTTAAGTACCACAGTGAAAGAATTAGCAAATTACTTTGTTAATCCTTAAAAGGAAACGAAACAACTTTCCGCTAAAACTTTTAAACACCTGCTCAACTGAATTTCGCTAACTTTGTACAAATGTGAACTTGATACAAACTCGGGTATTGAATGTGAAATATGACTTTAGGATACTGATTCGAATACAAATAGTATAAGAAATTTAAACTTTATGTAAATTTCTGCCTTGCAGTTTAGTGCAGACAACTTTACGGCATTTTTATTGGTCACTTTCTAAATTTTCCATTTAAGTTGTACGCCAGTAAACCATCACAACTTTGAAAACTGGTCTAGTTTACATAATAAAGGTTCAATTCTTTCAATACACGTACAGTCAAGACATAAGACTGATTACCATTTGCATGGACTTTGATCTTTGGATAACACTAATTGGTCATCTTCTATCTCAATAAGGATAAGCATCCAATTATAAGATATTCGAGCCTCAAGTTGTACTTTTTACAACCACAACATCTCAATAACCTTACACTCGCTTAAAACAAAAAAATAAAAAGCGATATTATATTGAATATCAATAATTACTTATGACTGAAAACGTTGTTTGTGATGAACATGGGAAAATTATGAAATTGTATTTATTGAAGCAATGATATCCAATGAACGTCATTCACACGAAGCTGATGTGTGGTCATGGTCAAATTAAATTTTGCGCTAAATCAAAATCAACGACTTTTGGTGCGAAGTACTGACACAGTATAGCACCTTATTTAGGTGGTTCGAGGAAAAGGCCTTTATTGACCCATAATAATATATTGAGAAACTAATTTCATAAAATGCGTTTTTATCACACGTCTACAAGTTTATAAAAGAAAAGTCTTATGAAACGAGTTTCTCGTATCATTTTCTCCATTTTGCGTATTTATGCTGAAAACTAGAAAAAGTAAATCCTTAAACGTCATTTTTCATTGAATATAACAATCGTATTTGAGTTCGATTCACACTTAGGCTATTAATATTTTTAAATATATATTAAAGCATTGCAAACGATCCGTTATTCACACGGAGGATCAACTCGAATGTTTCTTTTCATGTTTTTTCCTCTCTTTAAAGCTTGTCGTGTGTTTGCTTGCTTTGTTATTCTATTTCAGGCAAGTCTTTCCATGACTAGTCTTCAATTTTTGATTCCCTTTGATTTGATGTCTTCGGACACCTGGTCCTGTCACCTTATCCTCATGCTATCCCCTGACCGTTTGTGGTGGGTTTCCAGTCTGATATTGTTCGTCATTCATTAGTGGTGTGTATTATCCTTGTATTTGTTTCAGTCCGAATATCTTTCTTAGTATTTTTCTCTCTAATACTCGTCTCTTTTTGTGATACACATGTTTTACGGTACTTTCAGTATGCCTTGTTTCCCACTTTCACACGTTCATTTATCTCAGCGCAACAATTATTGTTATTATTGATTGTTACTCCTAGGTATTTATGGTATTCTACTCTTTTCAACTTGCAATCATTTATCTCCAGCTCTTTAGTGTTAATTGTTTGTATTGAACATATAAGATACTTTGTCTCTCTCTTTTTGGCTTCTGTCAATTTTAAGAGGGTTTGTTCCAGGGTTCGATTGACCCTTGTTATAAGTAGTATGTCATCTGCTTATGCTAAGTTTTGTGTGATTGATTTTTCTAGTTCTGAATCTTCTAATGACGCATCCAACGTTATATTATATAAGATTGTGGATAAGCTATCTCCTTGCCTTACTATTTAGATTGATGTTCCTCGTGCATACATACTTTGTTTTTACTTTCGCCGTTGATTTCTCTTTTCATCATCCTTGCTGATATTGTCCTAGCTTCTTTTCAGTGTATTTGCGTAATCTGTTTCTTATTATTGTTATTAATATTTTGTATGTCATGTTTAGTAACATAATGAGTCTATGATTATTGCATTTTGTTGAATCCCCTTTTTTGAAAATTGTTATTATTGATCCATTTTTCCAGTCTATTGGAATCCTTTCTTCCTCCCATATGTTTTTTTGTTAAATTGTGTATCCTTTTTTTTAATTCTTCCTCACCATTTTTTATTAGTTTATTGCTGATTTCATCTGGTCCTACTGCTTTATTTAGTTTTAGTTGCTTTATTACTTCTTCTTTGTAAGTTCATTTCTTCCTCCTCATTACTATCATCATTTATGTTTTTCTATTTCGATGGAGCTGTTATATACTTCGGCAAAGTGTGACCTCCATACTTTTTTCTCCACTTTGGGTAGAGCTCTCTTGTTAGTAAACTATTTTTTTATTCGTTGGAAGAGTTTACTATTGTCCATGTTAATTTCTTCCAGTGTCTGCATCCGTTCGTCAATCCATGCTGGTGTCCTCCTCTTCGTCTGTCGATCTTCCTCTTTTCTTATTGTCCTCTCTGCCTTCCCGTTCCTTTTCAAGTGTTTCTTCTTCTTACTTTTGTTCTATGCATTCTTCGACGCTTTATTTTTCACCATTCACTAGCCTACCTCTTGTTATTAGTGTCTTCATCTCTATTTTCTTCGCCTCTATCTTATGACGTATTATATTTTTCTGGATGTCCTTTGTCTTCTTATCTAAATCTTCGTTTGTTACGACCTTTGTCCCCTTTAGACCCGCTGACTTATTTAGTATTTCAATTTTTTGGAATCTTGTTGTAAGTCCCAATTTGGTTCGTCTGTTTGTATTTCCTCTTTTCATCCCTGTTCTATTTATGAAGTCCTTTAGCATCCATGTATCTTCATAATTTTTTTCTGGGATTCCAAAAATTATGATATTCTTTGCCTCATCTCGTTTTCTAATATTTCTATTCTTACCTGTTTATCGCATATGGTTTCCGGCTTTCCAATTTTATCCGTTTGTTGCTTTAGATTGATGCTTGCATCATCTATTTTCTGTTCCACACTTATCAGTTTGTTCATAACATCCACTAGCGTTGGTTCCTTGCCTTCTGCCATGTTTCATGTATTTTCCTTTGTTGTGTGTGTGTTTTAGCTAAGTGGCTCTACTTTACGCTCCTTTCGTTTATTTCTTGGGTCTTTGTGCATATGTTACGAAATTCGTGATTTGCAAGTTTTGTTGGTGTCCCTGTTTGTCGGGTTTTCCACCTGTGTGCGTTTATTTGTTTACATTCCGTGATTTGGTAAGCTTGGGTTGCTGTTACTGTTTGTCGCGCGCCCACAGTATCGTTAAACCGGAAAGCGACTTCGTCTTTTCTTTTCCTTACCTTTTATTTCATATATTTATCTGGTTTGCACTATTTATCACTTACTGTTATTTACTTAGTGTTTCTTTAGTGTTTTCACTCGTATGTCTCCCGTAGTCCTACATCTGTTTAATAAAAATTATGTAGTAGATAAGGTACCCTTAATCAAACATGTTAGTAATAAGCACGAACAAACAAATTCTAAGAAATAATGACGATCAAGGACCTTTAGGCTACTCAGAACTCATTAAAGTTTCTTAACTTTCACTTTGACTTTCACTAGATAAGCAACTAAGCGTTACTGGCTGACGGTATATATATATATATATATATATATATATATATATATATATATATATATATATATATATATATATATATATATATATATATATATATATATATATATATATATTATAAATTTGTTTAGTTCGTCCCAGTCGACCGCTGATGGTGATAGCTTAGCTAGTGAAACGCGTCCGGTGTTTTTTATTTTTGTGTGGTACGTGGGTACATTCAGTTTGACTCGTATGTATACATTTTAATATTCGTGGTTCAGAGTTTGTGTTGGCGCCTCTGTTTATCACACCTTCCGCTCGTGTGCGTTTATGTATTTATGTTTCGTTCTTATTAAATTTGCGTTGGTGCTATTTGTCGCGTACTCACGATATCGTTACCTCGTAAACCAACGCCGCCTTTTCGTTGTTTTACTTTGTTTCAATCATTTACCTGGTTTGCACTAGCGATCACTTAATGTTATTTATTCATTTTGAATTCCTTGTGACTTTTTGCTCGCGTCCATAACTTTAAAATTCTCGAGAACAGGTTGCGTTGGCGTTTCTGTTTGACATGCGTTTCAGTTTTGTGCATTTATTAGTTATAGTTCGAGTTTTTTAAGTTTTGCGTCGTTTTGTCTTCTTCGCGCACGCTCTGAAAGCAATATCGCCTTTACGTTATCTTCTCTGTTTCAAACAACCACCAGATATATCACAAAACAGATATACAGAAATGAATTTCTCAACGTTAAATGAAGGTTGTACTTTACACAAAACAAAATGTAAACGGGATAATCTGAGAGCATTACTTTCAGACACATAATAAAAAGGAAACGCCTTGCATATTTCGTTTTGAGTATCGTAACCATTACATTACATTAATCAGGAATAATTCAATACAAAAATAGATTACAGTTATTTCCACATACAGTTAAATATTCAGGTTTATAGTTATTGTTGAATTCAACTCGAAAGTTCTGCACCGTTGACAAGTCGTTTTTCCATGTGTGATACTAATCCTTCGATCTATTTATATGATTTATCCGGTTGAATTGATTTGCAAGCAGCTGGTGAAAATGCAGATGGTTACTGTAAATATAGTAAACCATTAACATATAGAACACAGTTAATCGTTTGGGCACAAAGCTTACCTCAAATACAAATTAGAGTAGCAAATCGTCGTTTACAACAAAATTCTCTAATACTCGTAGCGATTATCCAAACTCAATACAAACATTAAACTTCGTTTTTATTAATTAAGAATTATTATTAATTTTATTAAATACATAAATAAAAAGTTCACCTCTAGTAGGATTTGAACCTACGACCTGTACCTTGATAGAGCACACCTCGCTAACCAACTGCGCTATCGAAGTACAAGTCCCAATCGATGTAAATTTTGTCTTTATCTATGTAGAACTGATGTAAATTCAAATTTTTTTTTTATTATATTATTAAGAATTCATATTGTAAATTGATACAAAAGAATACTATGTATACATTTCAAGTAAGGATAGATTATGCGATATTTATGTTTATATCAACAACGAACTCCGTTATTTACATTATAACATAAAAAAAAAATCGGTTTAATAAAGCAAAACAGTGAAACACCCGTTGGGGTGTCATAAAGTACAAATTATAATCGCAAAATAGAAAAGCGATCATAATGTACTAGAAACACGAACGTTGCTGTAGAGATACAATAATGCGTTAAAGCAATCGAAATTCAGTTTCATGTTTTTTGTTCTTATTTATAATTACACAAAGACAATATTATATATGTAGAACCCCCTCCCCCCACTAACCACTACCGTGGATTTTATTAATTGTTTTTTAATTGCATTTGTGTGTGTTCCTCAGAGTGACCTGGTTTCTCCCAGGTGATTAGGTCGATGAGTATTTAATAACACCCTGTAATTCTTCATCAGTGGTTTCGGGTTAACATCTAATAGTTTTTAAATTTTCCCTAATAACCACGCATCATTCACGTTACGGACATTTTCAAAGTGTGTGTGTGTGTGATTTGGAATTTGCGCCTTTTAAGTGTTCACTAGGTGATTATCTAAATGACTTTTGAATTTTTCTTAGTCAAACAATTAATCAATTAAACAATACTTTATTTCTTACTATGTAACAATAACAAAGATACTTCTTGCAGAGACGCTTTCGGAAAATGTGCTACGTGGTTTAATTCTTTCTAGCAGTTGATTTTAAAATGTTACGCAGTTGTAATAAGGTACTTTTTCATGCAAGGAAAGCTTGTCTGCAAAAACTGCATAAATTGTTTTTTACGTGTAATGTAGCTGTGAGTAAATATACCCCTTTCGAACAATTGTTTACGTTTATACAAAAAACGTTAGCATTTATATATGTACAAAAAATTATGTTCAGTTAACAATTTATAGGTTTGGAAGGCACCCTACAGTTTTTTTTGTTCGGTAATTTTAATCAAATTCTAATAACTGTTCTTTGAAGTAGAAAAATGCGATGCGCTCTTGTGGCGAACATCCCGAAATTATAATACCCCATCTCAATATTGAGACAAAGTTTGTATAATATGTACGAATCGTAGTCTAACAAATTAGTCATATGTATACTGTAGCTGGCGGCTCTCAATTTAGAACTAATTACGTTAACTTGATAGGAAAAATTGTAAATATTGGTCGAGATATTTCAACGGTGCGTGTGTATTATTTGCAGCATTAAAATACAGTTGACCACTATTTTCTGAAAAGTTGATATCTTCTAGAACGATGATCCTTGTTTTTTGTTTTGAATACTACACACTGAGTTTCAAATATTCACTTTGAGTTTATTTTCTGCAAACCAATGTATTAGACAGTACTCTTGCATTTTGCAGGATTTTATTATATTGATGATGCCGGTACTATCAAATTTTATCATCTAGTTAATTAACATGCATTTTTTATGTTCAACATATGATTCGGGACACATGTCGTGAATAAAGATAATAAACAATTTGGGTGTGGAATCGATTCATGAGATAACTAACTCTCCACTAATTGTGTGCAATATCACATACCCCATATTGTTCCAGTTTTTGTAAAAGGATTGTATAATTTTTATAGCAAATGCCTGAGATGAGTCAAAAATAGACGGCAAGCTATCTTTGGCACATCTAAGGCACTTACTACGTCATTAGAAACTTCAAATAGGGAAGTTTCTGCAGATTCACTAGCATGGAAGCCGTGTTTTTAAGCAACGATGTTCTTAACTGGGTTGCTCGTAAATGACTAGTAGCTGTACTGCAATTACGTTCGTTTCGTTATTATTGATGTCAACAACACAAAACAACCCCCTGTTTAATAATCACAGCTTCAATATTAATACTGACGTGGGTAAGTCTCGATATTTTACTTGTGTTAAACTGACCTTTAGTTTGCATGTTACAGATTCTCCCAGTAAGATGGAGAACTCTGCAGAAGAATCATACAGACAAAGGTAATAAAGGAAAAAAAACAAAAGAAGGTAAAGGAAGAGAGAGAAGTTTGAATTATATACTCAGGCCCAAAGCCCTAAAATCCCTTTAATCCCAACCCCGTTCCACGCCTAACCCCTATATATATATATATATATATATATATATATATATATATATATATATATATATATATATATATATATATATTACAGTTTGTCAAGATAAAGATCCTCACCATGGGAATCTCAGTACTTGTTGGAGATACAGCTTAGGTTAAATTAGGAAAAAGTTGTGTTCTTTGAAGCTTATTTACATGCCGTTTAGAAACTTGAAAAATTTTCATGCCCTGCTGAGATATTTGGAAAAACGGAATTTGACAATATCGATTTTATTTTTTCTGACTTTATTTGCAGAAATATCAAAAACTAACAACACTTTCTCATTGGCACTTTTAAGGTACTACATGATGGTATTTTAGATTTTATATCCGACGTTTCGTTTTCAAGAAACCATCATCAACTTTATTTTTTATAGGCCCGAAAAAATGTACACCCTGTATCTAATTCCATTTTTATTACAAATTCAACGATGTATCACATGCCATATTTTATTTAGTTAAAAGGAAAATTAATTGCATTTTTCTATTTCTTATAGGTATTTTTAAGTAGGCGAGTAATGAAATTTTTTTAAGTAACGAAAACAAAGAAATTAACGCATTTTATATTTAATTCAAAGCAGGTGTTCAAACAGGTTTCCGTTATTTTCTAAGCATAAGTATGATCTTCTAACTGTAGAGCTTAAAACATCACGTAACATCTCTGGTGTAATACTGTTAAATGCGGCCGTTACACATTCTCGTAACTGCTGTTCAGATTCAAAAGAATATTGGAAAACTCGGTTTTAACAAAACCCCATATGAAGAAGTCCAGAGGGTTAAGTCCGGGGATCGCGCTGGCCAAGACACTTCACTAGAGGTTCCAATCCACTTTCCAGGAAATCGCCGAGAGATACTCGAACTTGCCTAGAATTATGTGCAGGAGCACCGTCTTGTTGAAACCAACAGCTATTGACCTGTGCCAGAGGTAAATTATCTAAACAGTCTTCTAAATCATTTCGCAATAAATGAAGGTATCGTTCTCCGGTTAATGAATTATGGTAAAAAAATGGACCTACGATTTTAGTTCCTAAAATTCCACACCACATATTAAACCCAAAACGTTCTTGATGTCTCGATATTTTCTTAACACGCGGATTTTGTTGAGCTCAGTAATGCGTATTGCGGCGGTTGAAGATACCATTATTAGTGACCATATTATTTTTGAAGGGAAATTTAAATTTTCTTCACACGCGCGTGTATACCACTCGCAAAAATACCGGCGCCGTTCGAAATCCCCTGGTTTAAGTCCTTGGCAAATCCTAAATTTATAGGGGTGATATCTATTTTTACGCAAAATAAATTGAGCTGTGGATTTGGCAACTCCTACATTATCTTTGATTTGCCTAGTTGATATTTCAGGGTTCTCAACAACTGCTTGTAAAACATTATTTTGGGTTTCTTCTAAAGACTCCTTTTTCGAGTTAAAATAGGCTTTTAAATGAACCATATTCTTTTAAATTTCGAGCCAGCTTTAAGAAAATGGACTTACATGGCTGCCTTCTTTCTGAATATGTATTAAGATACATTGCTGCCGAATTTACATCATTTTTGTGGCACAAAATGTAGCACGTTAGCATATCAAACTTTTCTTCATGGCTATAATGCTCACCCGGCATATTCGACGATAAATGCACAATATTATCTATTCAACAATAAACAACAATAACGACAATTACTCTAAAAACAACAACTCGGCAAACAGGGTAACAACAAGGATAATTACAATTTTATCATAATATTAAGTGACAGAATCGGTGACAGGTAATGACGACAAAGCATTTGTTTGCAACGCCTTCTTAAAAATACTTATAAGAAATAGAAAAAATGCAATTAATTTTCCTTTTAACTAAATAAAATATGGCATGTGATACATCGTTGAATTTGTAATAAAAATGGAATTAGATACAGGGTGTACATTTTTTCGGGCCATATAAAAATAAAGTTGATGATGGTTTCTTGAAAACGAAACGTCGGATATAAAATCTAAAAATACCATCATGTAGTACCTTAAAAGTGCCAATGAGAAAGTGTTATTAGTTTTTGATATTTCTGCAAATAAAGTCAGAAAAAATAAAATCGATATTGTCAAATTCCGTTTTTCCAAATATCTCAGCAGGGCATGAAAATTTTCAAGTTTCTAAACGGCATGTAAATAAGCTTCAAAGAACACAACTTTTTCCTAATTTAACCTAAGCTGTATCTCCAACAAGTTCTGAGATTCCCATGGTGAGGATCTTTATCTTGGACAAACTGTATATATATATATATATATATATATATATATATATATATATATATATATATATATATATATATATATATATATATATATATATATATATATATATATATATATATATATATATATATATATATATATATATATATATATATATATATACATACATGGTGGCGGATTAGTGTGTCAAAGTCCCATATCTCCTTTATTTAAGAGATACAAAAAAAATAAATACAAAAGTTGTAAGATATGTTCTGGTGCATATTCCAGAAATATTTTTAATTATACAGGGTAGATCATAAAAGCTTAGAAATAATTTTAAATAGAAAATCCTATATGTTATTACATATTTAGATTCTACATACAATTTTAGACACATTTTATGTATAATGTCCCATACCTAAGTCTAACCGTTTTTGCCAAATTTCAAATTTTTTGTCAAAAATGACGTTTGCAGGCCAAAACGTAGGTGGAAATGTTTTCTAAACGAAGCCTTTATTAATTAGTTATGGTTGGTTTCCTTGGAAATGGGGACCTACTCTAATGGGCTGTACTGATATTTTTGTGATACATTCATACAGGGTGATCTAAAATGGACAATAAGGAGTAGATTAAAAAAAACCTATTAAGTCTTTTTTTAAATGGAAGCCCCCTATTTTTTTAATTCTGTCTTATTTAGCATTAAAAATAAGGGTGACATTGTACAAGAGTGTATATTCCAAAAAATTGTAGTTTTTGAAATAATGACAATTTAACATTTTTTTTATTATAAAAAGGCTATACGGCTTTCAAGTTTTGTTGTTAGTTGGCAGTGACGGCGGAGCGCGGCGGAACAAAAAAAAAACGAGCACTTCAGATCGGAACATTACAATTTATTAAACCCCATATAAATAATTATTTTATTAAACGAACTTAAAGTAAAGACAATATTTTTTTGATTCAACAAATTATGTCCTAATCCTAATCATGAACTTAACACCTCTAACGTAACTAAGCCTGTAACTAATTATACAGATAAAAGTACCAGAAACACGTCAAATACGTATTACCTGATAAGTCGTTCGAAATGTCCGCCTCTTTCTTGAATACACAATGCAGTACGTCTCTCAAATTCGCTGCTTAAATTTCTACACATTTCAACACTAATGTTTTGAAAACAGTTTCTAATCCTAATCTTCATGTCTTCCTTTGTTGTAGGCTAAAGTCCATTTTAGTAAGATCTGGGGATCTAGCAGGCCAAGCAACAGGCCCTCCTCTCCCAATCCAATATTCTGGATATCTAGCATTTAAAAAAGTTATTATCGGACCTGTATGATGTACTGGGACCCCATCGTGAAGAAACCATATTTCTTGTTGCGTATCCTGTGGCACTTGACGCAACAAATTAGGTAAATGGTTTTGCAGAAAGTCTAAGTATATTTCCCCTGTTACTCGTTGATCAAAAAAATATTGTCCAATTACATGATTACCGACAACACCTCCCCAAACATTTAAATACCATCTAGTTAGAAAGTGTATCTTACAAAATGTGAATTTTCGGTAGAATAGTAATGAAAATTGTGTCTGTTTACACTTCCGTTTCTGTGAAATGTGGCCTCATCTGTAAATAAAATCAAATGAACAAAATTTCTTTGTTGGTTTATTTTGTTTTGAGTCCATTGACAAAATTCCAGTCGTCTTTGATAATCTTAAGGAACCAACTCTTGAAGTAGTTGAATGTGATAGGGGTGCATTTTTTGAGACTTCAATATCCGCTGTACCGTACGTCGTTCAACACCAACCTGCTGAGAAATGGGTCGTTGTCCAATATACGGATTTTCGGTAACTGTTAATAGTACATTTAATTGATTTTCCTCAGTCTGTGCACGTTTTTCCCTAGTATTTTTTTCATATAACACATTGCCAGTTCATTCAAAACGCTCCAAAAGCTTTTCAAATGCCCTTCTTTCGGGTTACCGTCTCTCTGGAAACCGTCTTCTTGCTAAGAACCTATTCTTATCACTAGCTCCCAAAAACAAAAATCATATCAACCATCTCGGCTTGCGAAAAATTAATTATTTACAATTTTAATTCAAGTTTTATATCAATTTGCTATAAAATACACTAATTCATCACACAAATTATCAACTGACAATAAATAATGACGTTTCTGATGATCTCTATCACTTTTATATGCCACGCCTCGCCGTCATGGCCAACTAACAACAAAACTTGAAAGCCGTATAGCCTTTTTACAATAAAAAAATATTAAATTGTCATTATTTCAAAAACTACAATTTTTTGGAACTCTTATACAAAGTCACCCTTATTTTTAATGCTAAATAAGATAGAATTAAAAAATAGGGGTTTCCATTAAAAAAATGACTATAGGTTTTTTGAATCTACTTCTTATTGTCCATTTTGATCACCCTGTATGAATGTATTACAAAATATCAATACAGCCCATTAGAGTAGGTCCCCAGTAGGTAAGATTGGAGACTTTTGGGACACCACCACAAAACCGGTTTTCCACATTTCCAAGGTTGCCACAAAACCAAGGTCCCACCGTACCAAGGTCAAAAAGCGCAATGTGTGACCTACTTACATATCATTACCACAAACCCACGGTCACAAACCCCGATTTCCTGTTCCACTACTACAAGGCCATCACTGTGACATATCATTAACACAAAACCAGGGTCACAAACACCGCTTTCCTGTTCCACTACTACAAGGCTATCTGTGCGACATATCAGTACCACTAAACCAGGGTCACAAGCTCCGCTTTTCTGTTCCACTACTACAAGGCTATCCGACCACGCTTTCCTGTTTCACAATTACAAGGCCATCCGTGTGACCTACTTTATGCTTAGCCACCTGCTTGCTACTCTATACCCACTTGTATGTTTTTACTCACTTGTATGGTTTTGTCCACTTGTATGTTTATTGTCCACTTGTATGTTTTCGTCCACTTGTATGGTTATTGCCCACTTGTATGTTTTTGTCCACTTGTATGTTTTTGTCCACTTGTATGTTTTTGTCCACTTGTATGCTTTTTACCCACTTGTATGGTTTTGTCCACTTGTATGTTTTTTGTCCACTTGTATGGTTTTGTTCACTTGTATGCTTTTACCCACTTGTATGGTATTTGTACACTTGTATGTTATTGTCCACTTGTATGTTTTCGTCCACTTGTATGGTTATTGCCCACTTGTATGTTTTTGTCCACTTGTATGTTTTTGTCCACTTGTATGTTTTTGTCCACCTGTATGCTTTTACCCACTTGTATGGTTTTGTCCACTTGTATGTTTTTGTCCACTTGTATGGTTTTGTTCACTTGTATGCTTTTTTACCCACTTGTATGGTATTTGTACACTTGTATGTTTATTGTCCACTTGTATGTTTTTTGTCCACTTGTATGCTTTTTGCTCACCCTCACGTTATTTACCAAAAATAAAAGACAACGATATGTATATATTTAATTCCTATAGAAAGACAGACATGTACAAATTGTTCATAGAAATATAGACATGTACAAAATATATGTGTAATGCATGTAGAAAACAAGACATAAATTATATTATAAATGCTTTTTGCTCACCCTCACGTCATTTACCAAAAAAAATAAAAGAAAACGATATGGATATATTTCATTCACGTAGACAGACATGTACAAATTGTTCATATAAATAAAGACATGGTTAAAATATTGTGTAATGCATGTAGAAAGCATGACATAAATTATATTATAAATATGATTTACGCAGATATATGATCATATGCCTCATATACATGAGGCAGTATTCACAGTGTGACATGTGGTACCAAGCCGTTCATCGCTCTCACAAACGAAAACACACACTATAACAACCAACCCTAAAACACACATACTGCAATACATACCCACACACTCAAACACACACTTACACTAACACTCACACATTCACCAGTATGCTTACCGACGACGGAGAAGTTCCCGGTCCTCGAAATGGATGTTGCCTTAGGGTTGCAAAGTTAGATTTGCAACCCCAAGTGTTGGATCTCAAGCCAACTCCCCAGTCTCAAGGAGCCGTACTAATCGACGAGAATACTTGGAAAACTCGAGATCATGTGTTCCCGGTCCCCGAAGTGGATGTTGCCTTAGGGTTGCAAAGTTAGATTTGCAACCCCAAGTGTTGATCTCAAGCCAACTCCCCAGTCTCAAGGAGCCGTACTAATCGACGAGAATACTTGGAAAACTCGAGATCATGTGTTCCCGGTCCCCGAAGTGGATGTTGCCTTAGGGTTGCAAAGTTAGATTTGCAACCCCAAGTGTTGGATCTCAAGCCAACTCCCCAGTCTCAAGGAGCCGTACTAATCGACGAGAATACTTGGAAACTCGAGATCATAATGAAAATGCGGTTTAAGCAACGCTTATATATCCTGAAGATACCTTGAAAGCGGAAATCTGCGCTCCTATTGGTTATAAAACCCAAATTCAATGCATATATAATATGCATGTTACAAACAACTTTTTAGCGAATATAACCCGTATTGCAGGATGTTGTCTAGACAGGCAACCTCTGTATACATTGTAACAGGATAACACTAGAATAATTAGTAGGTATTAGTTTATTTACTATGAATTGCAAAACAATACCATTTTATAGCTAATTATAATTATAATTACTAAATAGTAAATAATAAATATATATTACTGAAGAGTATGTAAATTACATGATATAGCAATTATTTTTGTAGTAATCACACCAGTTCGTTTATCTCATCCGGTTTGTAGTTGCAGATAGAGAATGACCCTCATTTTATACATAAATTCGTATATAGTATATCCCAGTTTTAAACGTTAAAGGATTTAGATATAAATTAACGATTTGTTTTCTTATTGAATGATTTAAATCATTTTCAGTATGATTAAAGTAATTCTGGCTGGAAAAAACCTGTTGGTTTATATGCAGACAAAATAACCTGTATAGACGTAGTAATAATCAGATGTAAATTGCATTCGTAAACTATTTTTAGTACTTATTAGTTACGTAAAATAGACATGATAATGCATTTATTTATTACATGAAACAGCAAAAAACAATACCATTGATTTAGCTAATTGTACTGCAAGTATAATCAATAAATAGAATACAATAACGTGTGTCATCATCTCGTTATAAATTCTATACATACATTCTTGTTATATATAAAAAAATGCAAATAACGTTCTCAATTTCTGTAAAGGTCAAGTTAAGTTTTTTCCTCTCGATTGCCGAACGCTCCGTCGGACTCGTGGATGGCGCCACCGTCGTTTTGAGAAATTTCGAAATCCAAGATGGCGACCCTTTTTTCTCAAGCACCGTATCTCCGGAACGGGGACGATTCGGTCGGGGCAGGGGCGTCGGTGACGTCTCGGAAAGACAAAATTTTCGCCCCTTTTTAACCCCTTTTTACCCATTTTCGTGGGAACACCCTCATTTTTCCATTTTTTCCCCGCGATATCTCGGGAACGGTTAGGGTTAGACCCGTCGAGTTTGTACTCTAACATCGACCCCGACGGCGCGCATCTTTTGACCTGGGACCCCCTTATAGGTCCACCTAACGGAGATAGCTCGTAACTCGGAAACGAGTTACAAGTTAGATCAAACAAAAGCAGTTCAAATACAGCTCCAAACCAGCTAACCAGCTACAAACCAGCTAAACCAGCTACAAACCAGCTAAAGCTAAACCAGCTAAAAAAAACCAGCTAAAAGCTACAGCTTAAATACAAGGATTATGTTGGAACTTATATATATATATAAAGTAAAGAAGAATTTTAAATGTGAACAATGATATTTTTACTGTAGGTAGCAACTCGGTTATCTGGGGAGAGGGAGTCCGGATTCACCACTTCTGCCCTCATTCCAATTCCCCACTCCCCAACACTTCAAATTTTGTATTTAAGACGGAGCGGTTCCACTACAGTGTTAGTCCGTCTTTATGAACCACCAAGTAAAGTTTTCAAGCGGTGTTACATCATGTCGTCAAAGAATAGTAAGTGTTAGTTTCTTTACTTCTCTCCCGGCTACCCGTCATATCCAACACTCTTATTCACATCAACCTACACTACAGCATGCAGTTATTATTCATTATTTGTTGCAGCAAAAATGTTTCAATGTGAATGTCTAAAGAAATTTTCTCGAAAGGATTCTTTACTGAGACATCAAAAAACAGCGTGCTGGATGTCAGTATCTACTCCACCATCTGGCATGCAGGAGGTTTCGTTGCAAAACCAAACCACAGGGAGCAATGTGGTGCAAGGAAGCACTTCCGACGATAACAAAGCAGTACATAGACATGTTACTGATTCATTTGTGCAACCAGGACCATCTGGGGTAAACTATGCGAAGGATAATGCGAAACCCGGACCATCAGGGTTGAGCAACTCAAGAAGCGGAAGTCTGACCAACGCGATGAACCGGTAGAACCAAAAACAATGGTGAGAGTGTGCACTGAACAGATTGTTCAATGGATGTACCTAGGTATGCATTCCAAGGACACCTCAGAAGCAATAGGCATAAAGCAAATGTATGTTTCCTTATCGATACTGGGGTCGAAGTGATTCGAATGCGTTTAAACAACGCATTGTGTCGTACCGCCTGTCACCATGCAATACTCATACTGATGTGTTCACCTTTATGGCAGAGGTTAAAGGGAACGTATTGAAGGTAGTACAAAATCAGTTGCAGAAACACTACTCATTAAAATGTAATGTTGAGCTGTTTGGTTTATACTTTTTAAACAGTAGGGAAAGCACAGAACTGAAATCCTTTCAGACTAAGTATGATATTCTCAGTGTAGGGACGGTGTTAGAAGAGTATTTCCAAAAAATAAGTAAAATATTGGATGCAAAGCAATCCGAATTTCAGCATAAAGATTCAGGTAAGTGTGAGTCATGGTGTAATCGATTAGTAACAACTGTTTTAGGGTGGTCCCTGGTGCAATTCGTCTATTTAGAGGTGAACATGCTTAAATTTTCTCCCACCACTGGTTCATCCTATATGGCTGTCCCCGCCGAAATCGCACATAAACACGCCATAGTCAATGTAAAAAATAATGATAATTGCTGCTTCGCATGGGCTGTTGTATCGGCACTAGTGACACCAACGGGAGTACCACAACGCACATCTTCTTACCCTGATTTCCAGACGTTATTCAACTGGACTGGTGTACAGTTCCCTGTTAAGCTGACGAATATTTCAACGTTTGAGAGCAATAACAACATTTCCATTAATGTTTATGGGTTAGACGATACCTATCGTGATGGTCAACGTGTCACGGAGGTAGTGGGGCCTCTATACTACACCAAAGCCAAACAGGCAGTTCATGTTAATTTATTATTATTAGTCAGTAACCAAACAGATAATCAGCATTATGTATGGATAAAAATTTTCTCGTTTACTTAGCAACCAAATAACTCGGCGGAACGGAGCAATGTATTTTTGTGATGCATGCTTGTATTACTTTAGATCCGAGGAGCAATTAACCCGACACGTGTCCACGACTGTAACTTCGTATATACAAAATTACCGGGCGTGAAACAAAAAAGACATAACCGGGGAATTCTACGCGGAAAATATACTCGCTTTTCGGAACTATCAGAAACAAATGGTTCTACCATTCGTAATATATGCTGATTTTGAAGCGCTCTTAGTACCGGTAGATACGGCTGAACCAGATCCCGAAAAACCGTTCACGATAAAAACGTGTAAACACGAACCATACTCGTTTAGTTATTACATTAAGTGTAGTGTAAACGATGCGTGGTCTAAGTTAGAGCTGTATAGAGGGAGCAATGCAGGGGAGATATTTATAAGACGACTGGAAAGTGATGTAAAACGGTTATATAATGAACATTTCAAAGCTATTGTCCCAATGACAACATTAACGGATGAACAGCAGGTTACGTATGAATGCAGTGTATGTTGTTACATATGCGGTAAGCACTTTACGGACGATCCGACAAATCCGAAAGTACGAGATCACTGTCACGTTACTGGTAAGTATCGTGGTGCAGCACATTCGACGTGTAACTTAAACTATCAGGTACCTACATTTCTTCCCGTTTTTCTACATAATCTCAGTGGTTATGATGTTCACCTGTTCATTAAACAGTTAGCGAGTGAAACGGAAGAAATTACCGTACTTCCGATTAACAGTGAAAATATATAACGTTTGGTAAGCATATTTTTGTTGATGAGTATGTAAACAGTCATGGTATCAGGGAAAAGAAATACATTAATTTACGGTTCGTCGATAGTTGTAGATTCATGGCTGCATCCTTAGATACTCTATCACAGAATTTATCAGATGATCAATGTATGGAGGTACGGAAATATTTTAGTAATGATAGCGACTTCAACTTAGTGAGAAATAAGGTAGTTTCCTTATGCGTACGTAGACAGCTTTAGTAAGTTGAACGACATCACGGTGCCATCATATGACAAATTCTACGATAAAATGCGCGATGCAAATATTTCCGATGACGAATACTGTCGCGTTCTACTGGTATGGGATCACTTTAAGTGTAATACACTAGGTGATTATGCTATTTATTTAAAATCAGATGTGTTGTTATTGGCTGACGTGTTTGAAAACTTTAGGAGATTATGTATGGGTGTGTATGGGTTAGAACCTGCACAGTATGTCACTTTACCTGGATTGGCGTGGGATGCCATGTTGAAATGTACGAAAGTAGAGCTAGAATTACTGACGGATATGGATATGTATCACTTTTTAAACAAGGTATTCGGGGTGGAGTAAGTACTTGTATCAAGCGGAGAAGCATCGCTAATAACGAGTTTGTTCCAAACTATGATCCTAAACAACCGAAAGTGTTTTACAATATTTAGATGCCACGAATTTATACGGCTGGAGTATGAAGCAATACCTGCCTCACGATGGGTTTATGTGGTTACCTCAAGAGGAAATAGAACACTTTGACGTAGTAAAGATTGATGATGACGCCGATGTTGGATTTGTACTGGAGGTTGATATACATTATCCCCACCATCTGCATGACGAACACAACGATTATCCGTTTTGTCCTGAAATGATCTGCGCACCACATTCCCAGGAGAAGTTAATCCCGAACCTGTGTGATAAGACCAACTATGTTATACATTACCGCTATTTAAAACAATGTATAGAGCATGGCTTAATTGTTACTCGTATTCATAGGGTTTTACGATTTCGTCAGAGTCCGTGGCTAATACCATACGTAGACCTTAATACAGCTCTCCGCAACACAGCACAAAACAAGTTTGAAAAGGATTTCTATAAAATCATGAATAATGGCGTGTTTGGTAAAACAATGGAAAATGTCGATAAACGAAGAGTTATTAAACTGTTAACACATTGGGAAAATAACGGTCGTCGGGTAGGTCTAGCGCGGTACGTTGCAAAACCGCAATTTAAAAATTTTATTCAATTCACTGATAAATTGTTTGCGGCGGAATTGTCGAAACATGTAGTTACGTACGACAAACCCGTCTATGTCGGATTCAGTATTTTAGATCTTTCCAAAATTATAATGTATCGGTTTTTTTATGATATCTTACGAGCTCATTATGGCAAGAATGTCACGTTGCTCTATACTGACACGGATTCTTTGATTGTTGAGATAGTAACTGATGATATGTATGCACACATGCGAAATAATTTAGACGAATATGATACTTCCAACTATCATAATGAGTTGCATGGTATTCCTACGACTGCTTCCGTCGTTGGACGAATGAAAGATGAGTATGCAGGGAAAGCGATTCATTATTTTTATGGTGCTGGATCGAAGTCATACTGTCTGAAGCTTGCTGATAAGGAAGTTGTTAAGAAAGCGAAAGGTGTTAAGAAAGTTATTATTCAGAAAGTGTTGACGGAAGTAGACTACAAAGCGGTCGCGGAGGGTTTGATAAAACAGTAATGTGTAAAATGCTTGTGTTTCGATCAACCTTACATGATATATATACCGAAATGTTAAACAAAATTGCCTTTAGGTCCCAGGATGACAAACGATATCGACTACGTGATACGTGTTCCACATTGGCGTGGGGGCATTGGCGAATACCGGAATTGGAGAATGCTGATCCGTTGAGCGAACTATTACAGGTTGCTAAGCAAATGAATTTATATTAACCGGAAGAAGAATAGTTTGGGTACTGACACTTGCTAGTTTTTTTCCTATATTCTCTCCCTAATGAAACTTATATAATAATAATAAGTTGTATTATTCCTTTAGTTGTTTAAATATATTAATATTATGTATTAATTCGTTAGTAAGAGAATATATACTATACAAATACTGTGTGATATAAATAAAAAAAACGAAAATGACTATTTACTATTTTTTTTATTAAAAAATATGTACAAGACTTATTGCATTATATATATATTATATAAATGATATATAGTAGCCAAAGCACAGTGGCATAATGATTTACAATGAAAGTAACAAACGGGTTGCATAGCAGGAAGAGGTGGACTTTCCTCAAGTTCAATAACAGGCTGGGTCACAAATTTTCTGATGTAATCTGCTTTCTCTCTGCCCTTGACATAGACAGTATCTGTTGGCTGAATCAATCTCTCAGTATTCTTCGAAAGTGGTGTGGTGGTGTATACCCTTCTTCCCATTTAATACAGTGCTGGTTTTGCATTAACCAAGTAGCTTGACGACGACTCTCTGCATCCAACGTATGCCAGGGATACGGTGATTTAAAAACAAAATGGGCAATTTGTTTCCCATTATAAATGGCGAGTTCTTTTGGTATAAACGCTTTTGATATTTTGAACCCTTGTACATCGATTATGACGGACATTGTATTACAACTGTCGTACTGCTTTGGTTAACGCGTTGTATGTAACTAAACGATCATGGAGTATAACACAGTATGCGGTCGTATTAGCGGGTATGTTGGCCGATGTTTCAAACTCTACACGAAGAACTACTGCTTTCGAGTGCAATACTTCTTTTGATTTGAGCAGTCGACCACCATCAGTGGTGCAGCCGTCGTAAATTGAATAGGTGTGAGTAATGGTTGTCCATCTCTTTGATAATATGACATTTGGAATTTAGCAAACATTTCATACAACGTGGCAAAGCAATTGTTATCATAATTAACATTTAAATTATCATACGGGTAACGGTCGGTGTTGAGGAATACCCGAATATTCTTCAGTGCACATTTATCGAATTTACTCGCATCGTGCATAACATTATTTTCTCGTCCAGTTTGAAACCCTATAATAATGTATCTCGGTGTTTCAATACTAGTCGATGTTTTGATTGCCCATGTATGCTTATCTGTTGTTGGTATAGCGGGATATATGTGGGTTTCCCAACTTCTAAATGCTAGTGGAGTATTCACATTTTTATCAATGTATTTCGTTAACGCTAATTCCTCCGCTAATGCTGGAACGATGTGTGGAACTTTCCAATAAATCTTATCTATGTTAACTTTTAATGCTTCGTCCACAGTTGAAATTACTGCATCGGTATCAATATTACTACGAATTAATACAAGTTCTTGTCTAATGTTCAAAATCACTTTATTATAATCTTCAGCAAAGCCAAGCAGCATTCGCAAAGGTACACAGACATTAAAATACCCTTGCTCATTTGTTAGTGTGCTGTTTGATGTAGGAAACCAACCGGCATTTTGATGGCGGGCAAGATCATTGGGTGTCAATGATACTAACCCTTTCATTGTCGACGTTAACCCCACCTTAGTTACGGAATCTACCACTATTCCATTCATCTCATATCTAATTTCACTGAATAAAAATGCGATACCATTATTAACGAACCTTGCGGTATTGGAGACAGTGCCATCCTGTCGCAATAATCTTCCCTCTACATAAACATAACTTTCTGATGGTAGAGTGCACATGTCTTCCTGAATGGGTATCCTGATTTCATCATTGTTTCCAAATCTCATAGTATATGGTTGATGGGTGTGCAGTTCGGAATTAACGATAGCATTATCAACAACAACTTTTTCATTAACGTTTAATACACTCATTGTAGTACTGTAAACCCAAGACTCTCCAAGAATGCTTTGTTCTGCGCTGTCAACGCTTTGGTCGCTGAACGCTTACTGACTGTACCCTTTCCACACTTCACTCTTTTATAGTTTGTTTTGCACTGGTTACATGCACATGTATTATACCGCGTCACCATATTTTCTTTAAATGTAGTCCTATCGTTATGACTTCTCCGTTAAAATTGACGAGATCTCCGTCTTGGTCTACTATTTTAAGTGTTATTGTTGAAATGGTAGATGTATTTATAGGTAAGTAGATAACATGTTGAGGTGATTCGATTATTTTATATCCCGCTGGTACACTGGGAAAGAATTGATGAATTATGTGTGATGACTCACCATTTTTAAAACTACCACTTGTTATGTTGCACTCGATAATTAATGAGTTAATTTTGATGATGTTAATAGGGTTCTCAGAGGTGTACACTTTTTTAGCTTGGTAAACAGCAGTTTTATTAAAGCCTAGCATAGGCCCTATCGAATGGACTACATTGAAACTAATGTTGTGGGTTGCTTTCATGGTTGCTTTCATAGTATTATTATTTGCTCGTAAATCAATATACCCTTATCGTCTTTGACTGAGTCATTAATATATTTATTCACATCTGCGATTTCGTATGTTCCTGGCGGTATTGTAATTTTATCTCTTCCAAATATGAGCATGTTGTTCTTTGAAGTAACGTTTTGTATAGTATTGAACGATTCAAAACTAGTTAACCCCATTACATATTCCGACTCATTATCAAGAAAAATCGGTGGATTAAATGTGGCTTGCAGGATACTGCTTTTACCGGTGAAGGTAAATGTGTACGACATCACGATCACGTAACAACTACTGACAATCAGAACGAGTAGTCGTATAAAAATCGTAAGACTAGATGACCACAGTTGTATGTATTGAACTCTTGAACCTTAGTAAAGTTATAATCAATTGTGTTTCTGCTACCGTCACTTTTAAAATAGTGGACTAATTCGAAGGGTGGTTTAACATGTCCTATACTATCAAAATATGTTATATGTCTATTACGCTTAATATATGCTGTCCAGTGTGTTCCCTGATTAGCTTGATTATCCAGATTCACGATACCACATTCATTCCTATGGATTCGTGTAGGTAGCTTATCTCGCATATATATCCCTCTAAAGTAGGGAATCTTTAATTGCTCCACAAATTTTGATAGCTCAACATTACTTAAGGCGTGGCGTGGTAGCTTCAGTGGGAGTTTTTTGAATACGGTTGTAAATATATGCCCAAACCTCGTTTATATGGTTTTAGATATAAACCTTTTCCAACGGTTGCTGCTTCCATTGCTTGATTGTGTCGTTTGGTTTCTTCTAACGTTTTTGTCGCAGCTTTTGCGTCGGTAACCGCTTTTGCAACTGCAGCTGCACCGCCACCTAACGAACCTAAGGCTCCTAATGCTGCAAATAGGGGAATAAGAGGTATGAACCCCCCTCGTTTTGGTATAGGTAATATTCTGCTCTTGGGTGACATGATTTTTTTGTGTTTTAGAACGCTTAAGGCTTGGTGTATTGTAGATCGTAAAGATGATCGAAGTTTACCACCAACACGACGTCGCGCTAGAAGTACCGCTTTGTTAAATGAAATTGGTTTGGGAGTACGCTTTGTTCTTCGTGATTTGCTTCCCATTCTATTGCCTGTCCGTGATCTTCCACCCATCCCCATTTTCCGTTTTCCTTTCATTATTCCACTTATAGTTAATGCAGCTGCCCTTTCTCCAAATGTAGCGTTTGAGGAACGAAATCTATTCCAAGCTTTTTGTTGCAAAGTTTTATCGGCAATGTGTCGTTGACTTAAATCGTTTGACTGGGAGTATGCAATATCGTGCTCTTTACAGGCTTCGTCCAATTCATTAATACCTTTGTCGCCGCGAGCTAGTCGTTTTGTAAACGGGTACCCGGTCCGCAGTATCTATACCCAGGTATATGCAACTCCACGGGTAATTTATTTATTAAGGTATTAATTAATCCTGAACCTTTTCTTCTTATTACACCGAGAAGTATACTTCATACCAGACTGGCTGTCACTCCACTACTAAACTACTTTTATTGTATGACACGTATATATATTAGTACCATACAATTTGTGGTTTAGTACTATGACAGGCACCATACGCTTCATTCCGCAAGACACAGAATTACCTATTAAAATTATGACACAGCTGATAACAAGGAACTTTACTCTAAACATAGCGGTCTACTGAAAGGAGGATGTAAACGAGGTATAATCGTTGGTCCATCTGGGTGCGGAAAAACAAATGTTATGATTACCTTGTTAGAACATCCAAATGGTTTACGTTTTGAAAATGTATATATTTATTGCAAATCATTATATCAACCTAAATACCAGTACCTACGAAATTTACTGACACCCATAAAAGAAGTCGGGTATTTCGAATACAGTGATAATAGTGATGTTATATCCCCTAGTGATTCCCGTAAAAATTCAATAATGATTTTCGATGATGTAGCGTGTCATAAGCAAAATGAAATAAGAGATCATTTCTGTTTTGGCAGACATCGAAATAATGATTGTTTCTATCTGTGTCAAACGTATTCTTCAATTCCAAAACAGCTTATACGTGATAATGCTAATTTACTTATTCTTTTTCAACAAGATCACACTAATCTTAAGCATGTGTATGATGATCACGTTAATGTCGATATGTCCTTTGATAGGTTTAAAGATTTATGTTTTTGTTGCTGGCAAGACAAATTCGGTTTTATTGTTATTGATAAAGAAAGCGATGTTAATACAGGTCGGTACCGTAAGAGATTTGACTGTTTTATAGCATTATAAATATGGTAGCAGTATGGAACATATGCAGTCGTAATGAAGGAGCGCTTAGTACAAGACATTTTGCGTGCTCGCAAGAGCGTGCAACAAAAATATGCGAGTTTGAAAGAAGATACCGCTCTTACAGAACGTGCAATAGAAGCACACTTTAAACCTATTACACAACCATTAAAACAATTAATTACTAAAAATGATGGTTCTCTCATCAAAGCTGAACCCCTTACGCCAGAAGCTGTCAAAATGAAGCCATTGCACAAGAAACTGAAGTTTTTTTACATCACACACCTAAAACAGCTGGATTACGGAAGGCTCCACGCACTCTTGTTCCCGCAACCATTGCGCAACCTTCGCAGGAAACTGTAATTGCTGATACCACTAACGATGATGATGTGGAAATTCCTACTTTACAACAATTGAAATCAGAACTGTTAGCTGCTGGATCTCAACCCGCCTTTGAAGATTATCTAAATCAATACCAAGGATTAGCTAAGTACTACGTTGAAGGTATATTTAGAGATACAGAAGACGAGTATGACTTAACATATGGCGTACATTTCATTCCGGAAGAAGAGAAATTTTTTATTGGTGATGCTGAATTAGACTTTATTGGTGAAAACCTTCATATCACTCTTCCTGATGGATCCTCCCTAGACTATGAAGGAACACCGGGATTATATGAACTACTTTTTAAAAAATGCCTACGGGTACAAAAGAGTGACCTACAGCAATACAATGACATATTGCGTCGTACTAATGCTGCCCGACGTAATTATAACTCGACAGACCAAATCCGAGGAACTAATAGTAAAAAATATGTGGAAATCATTAAACCATTACTTCAACCTAGAAAACGGTCAGCTACATCATCTATTGTCCCTCCAACCACAAGATCTCGAACAACTTCTATCTCCAAAAGAGGTGGTGGCATGCAACTATTGCGATACAATAACAAAGCTATTGAATTTGTACCGTGGAATAACCCGAATAAGTTAGTAGATTGGCTACGGAAATTATTAGGATCAATGTCGACAGGAAATACTAGCAATCACAACGAAGTAGTATATATAATTGATGAACTACGTGAAGCAAAAGTAATACAGTAACAGCTCTTGTTATAAACCTATTACTATATCCTTTTCATTTCATTGTTACACCGACTACCACTAAAGGCAGTACTACATGTCCATCAGTTATGCCAATAGATAAATTTGGCAGACATCTTCATCATCAAATGACAGTGGATAAATTTGGAAAACATATTACTCAGCATCGCAGTGATGCTACGAAGCAAAGTGATATATATTACGAAACTTATTTTACCTTGCAAGGTGTCTTGCAACAGACAACAGTAGATATTCCATTGGGTATCAATGGTAGATATTTCTTTCCTACAGAGGAAAAATATTGCATTGTAGTGGTTACCTCGAGATATTCATCTTCGAGTGGATACTGTAATATATACGACACCGCTGTTTCTAAATAATAAAACTATTCGTAAGGAAGGTGTGATTCAACCTATAATTCCAAAAGATATCACTTTCGACAAAGAACAATTATTCATCCTAGAGATTGTACTACAATCCAAAGTAAAAATGAGTAAATCCGATGTTGTTGAAGAACTGCACAAACCAGCAAGGAGAAATTTTCCGCGACGTTGTGTAGTACTAAAAGGTTTAAATGATCTCTTTCAAGCTGATTTAGTGGAAATGATACCTTATGCTCATGTGAATAAAGGATTTCGATATATTTTAGTAATAATTAATGCCTTCTCTACATATGTCTGGGCTTTCCCCATCAAACGCAAGAATGGTAAACTAGTCGCGGAGGTAATGGATAAACTGCTATCTGGATTGCAAAAGATGCCTACGCATATACAAACTGATATGGGAACGGAGTTTTATAATGCAGAATTTAAAAAGTAATGAAAAAATTCAATATCAATCATTACAGTAGTTATTCCACCTTGAAAAGTAGCATAGTCGAACGTGTCAATCGTACCCTTAAAGCAATAATGTGGAAAACATTCAGCATGCAAGGATCATGTAAGTGGCTATCAATCTTGCCTCAAATTGTTACCGATTATAATTCAAGAAAGCATAGAACAACCGGATATAAACCGGCAGATGTAACGGAAAAGAATGCTGCAGATATTTTGCAACATTTAAAATGTCAGAAAGTTCTTGACCGTAAAACACCTAAATTTAGAGTGGGGAACATGTACGCATTAGCAAACATAGAAGCATATTCTCTAAGGGTACACACCTAATTGGAGTTACGAAGTCTTTCGAATATCAACAGTTAAACGTTCAAGCCCACTCACCTACACATTACGTGATAGTCGAGATTAAGAGATTCAAGGTCGGTTCTATGAGCCCGAACTACAAAGTGTTAAACATCCAGACATTCATCTAGTTGAACGTGTCATCCGACGTCAAGGGAATAAAGCTCTCGTTAAGTGGTTGGGTTTTGATACTTCTCACAACTCCTGGATTTCTACCAAAGACATTGTGTAATACGCTAATTAACCTTAATTATATATACTGTAATATTAATATGCAATAAACAGATCTTTTTTACTTTTTATTACTACTATCCTATACATATACATCACTACATACTACTAAAGCGTCTGACAAACACACACTCACGATGCTGTTTTTCGAGAATTGGTGAAATTATATTAGCACAGTCGCCTATTCTTTTTTAAATCGTGCAGAATCTCTAGCTAATTGTTCCCATTCTCCTTTTCGCGCATGCCTGTAAGCCAACTCCCATACTACTATGTAGTGAACTACGTTTTGGACTCATTAATGCGCACCTTCTTCACTGGGTGAGTCGTCATCTGATGACTCAAAATTCGGTAAATATCTTTCTATTTCGTGTATAAAGTTGCTCCAATGATATTTCTTTAAGGTCTTCTATTAATCGCTTTATACAACAAATACACTCTATATCACCTACATGCGATGTTATGTATTTTTCACAAAGGCGTATTCCTCCCCATACTTATTAACTAGATTATTTAAATAGTCATCACTAAATCTACCCATTCCATACACTTTTCATGATCAGCATCGAATTCTAATGCTTGTAACTGGCATATTAGTCTTTGGACTGCACTAACACAATCTACAGCTTTAGGCCACGACTCCGCACTATAACACATCCACATATTGACTAACATCTAATACTATCCACTATTGACTACAAGCGCGTTACCCCCTTTGAGTTATAGGATTGGTAAGATCCATATCCATATATAGTTTCTCCTTGGCAAATACTTCCATTTCCAGAAGGCAGGCTATGTTGACCTCAAATACATCACGCAATGGACCTATAACTTGGTGAATGTTACATTCAGGAATTGTCGCTGTCGACTGTATTAGGTTTTATAAAACTCTGGAAAGTTCACAGTATCTGCCAACTCCAATCGGTAATATATTATCTTCAAAAGCTTCCATAACTGTTCTATAGACTCCCATCCTAAATAGACATCAATTTCGTCACTATCACAGAGGCGTATAATTTTTTCTTGTTAATATGTTCGTACGAGACAGTCTTCGATCCCAGTTTGGTAGGTAGCCATGTTCCTTCAGGACTGTAGAAATAATTAGTAATCACCCTTGATTATCCATAAGTATACGCCATTCCTGCTTGTCAAACACCACTCCACCACTCTTCGTTCCACCTAGTTTTACGACTGGCTCAAATCCAAATTTGGGTGATAGACCGACACTAACAAACTTTGTTTTACTTTTATTTAAGAAATAATGCACATTATTAAGCAAAATATCGCAATATTTACTTGAACTTATAGCACCGAGAATCTTCGCCTTTTCTATGGCTTGACGTACGATGTTATCCATTATATACGATACTGACTTTACATACATTCCCTCTCTTTTATATATGACACTCTCCCACTATGTACCCTCCTCAAGGCTACTTACGTGACCTTCACGATTGTACCACACATTGCTTTAGCGGTCTTGTCGGTTACACCTTTTCAAGGTTTTTTCGTTCCACTACTTCAAGGATTCACAGCCATACTTATTCACCACATTTCCAAGGTCTCACATTTCCAAGGTTGTTCCACTTTGCCATATTTCGTTTTTTCCAACCTTATATTCACCACATTTCCAAGGTCCCACATTTCCAAGGTTGTTCCACTTTGCCACAACAAGTTTACTACACAAGGTTACATACTCCCACTCAGTTTTCTTCATATACTTAAAGGGAGGGTTTTACATATACCATAGTTACCGATCTTCACTATGTCAGTTACTCCAGTGCAAGACGATTGGAAGACAATGTACCAACCACAAACCCTATTTCAACTTAGTACGCGACGGACATGTCAATTAATTCCGAACTGGGTAAATTTTGAAAAGGAAGGAATACTACCGGCTTCCATAAACAAAGTGCTACGAAATAATTATGAACTGGTTCAGTGGAATTCAGCGTGGTATACCGAAATGAGCAAGGTAATACGCGAGCACTTTGCGGCAAGTCGTGTAACAGCATATGCCCACATTGTATCAATACATGTTCGATACCATCTGGTGGACTTTATGAATTTGTGTCATTGCTGTTTCGCTCGATTGAAACCAGGAGATTACCGCGTACTGGACCATCATATGCATATGGAGCGGTGGACTGCGCGATACTACCTGTCGCACGAATATTATTGGTGCTCGTCGTGTAGGGCACCTCTCACACAGTTATACGATGTGTACGATGATGACTCATGTATACTGTGTGATGAGGTGTGCTACGTAGACGAGTAGTCTTTTTTTACTGTATCTATTGTACATATTGTATATATGTGTTGTATATATTGTATATATTGTATATATATTGTATATATTGTATAGAATACATTATTTCCTGTCAGTATCTTACTGATTTCGCTGATGTTAACATGTGTGACCCAAACTTTTATTATCCTCAGTATTACAACTGTTTCGATAAACGCTTACTAACGTATCGAACATGGTCTGGAGTTCACTCACCCTCATCGCTTGCTGCAGCAGGATTCATTTCCACATCTTCAGACGATACGGTTGAATGTTTCATGTGTGGGGTTAGAATAAACCGATGGCAGCCAGATGTCAATCCGTTACAGGAACATCTACGATGGGCACCACATTGCACTTATGCTCAGCTCCTCGCACCACGTCCGCGCAGATGTACTGAAACGGAAGTGGAGAGGACCTTCTGCACTTGTACTAAATCAAAATGTTTTATTCCTAAAGAAAATCATATATCTGAGTAATAAATTAGTACATGTCTGTCTACATCAATTAAATATATTAACATATTGTTTTTCTTTTATTTTGGTAAAAAGTGAGGTTGAGCAAAAAACATACAAGTGGACAAAAAACATACAAGTGAGTAAAAAACATACAAGTGGGGTATAGAGTAGCAAGCAGGTGGCTAAGTAGGTCACACGGATGGCCTTGTAATTGTGAAACAGGAAAGCGTGGTCGGATAGCCTTGTAATAGTGGAACAGAAAAGCGGAGCTTGTGACCCTGGTTTAGTGGTACTGATATGTCGCACAGATAGCCTTGTAGTAGTGGAACAGGAAAGCGGTGTTTGTGACCCTGGTTTTGTGTTAATGATATGTCACAGTGATGGCCTTGTAGTAGTGGAACAGGAAATCGGGGTTTGTGACCGTGGGTTTGTGGTAATGATATGTAAGTAGGTCACACATTGCGCTTTTTTGACCTTGGTACGGTGGGACCTTGGTTTTGTGGCAACCTTGGAAATGTGGAAAACCGGTTTTTGTGGTGGTGTCCCAAAAGTCTCCAATCTTACCAAGGAAGCCAACCATAAATAAATGATAAAGGCTTCGTTTAGAAAAGATTTCCACCTATGTTTTGGCCTGCAAATGTCATTTTGACAAAAATTTGAAAGTTGTCAAAAACAGTTAGACTTAGGTATAGGAATTATACATAAAATGTGCCTAAAATTGTATGTAGAATCTAAATATGTAATAATATATAGGGTCTTCCATTAAAAAAAAATTTTAATTACTTCTAAGCTTTTATGATCTATCCTGTATACTTAAAATATTTTTGGGATATGCACCAGAACATATCTTACAACTTTTGTATTTATTTTTTGTATCTCTTAAATAAAGGAGATAGGACTTTGACATAATCGCGATGTATGATTATTTAAATATATATATATATATATATATATATATATATATATATATATATATATATATATATATATATATATATATATATATATATATATATATATATATATATATATATATATATATATATATATATATATATATATATATATATATATATATATATATATATATATATTAAATAAAGGAGATAGGGAGGGGCTTTGTCACACTAGTGACTAGTGCGCCACCAAATTAAGGGTGAGTTTATCACAAGTAAAATATCGCGACTTGCCCTCGTCGGTATTAATATTAAAAAGGGAGTTGTGTTGAGTTGTTGACATCAATGATAACGAGACGAACGTAATTGCTGTACAGCTACTAGTCATTTAGGAGCAACCCAGATAAGAATATCGTTGCTTAAAAACCGCGTTATATGAAAAAGGATATCGCAATTTTTAAACAATTACAGAACTATAAGTAAATTAGGTATTTAAAAAAAATGTTAGAACCCTCTATATATAATAGAAATCTAAATATTTTTAAATCTAAAATGTTATTTGCAATTTTCCAACGCGGCTTCCATGCTGGTGAATCTGCAGAAACTTCCCTCTTTCAAATTAGTAATGACGTAGAAGTGCCTTAGATGTGCCAAAAATAGCATGCGGTCTATTCTTGACCTATCTCAGTCATTTGCTGTGTTAATCATACAATCCTTTTACAAAAACTGGAACATTATGGGGTACGTGATATTGCACACAATTAGTGGAGAGTTAGTTATCTCATAAATCGATCCCAGTATGTACATATTGAAGAAGATAGAAAACGTCTAAATTATCTTTGTGTAAAATTGTGTCTGGTGTAGCTCAAGGGAGTATGTTATCACCCAAAATGCATTTTAATTATACAGATGATACAAATTTGATAGTACCGGCATCATAAATATAACACAAACCTGAAAAATGCAAGTGAACTATCCAATAAAATGATTTGCAGAAAATAAGCTCAAAGTGAATATTTAAAACTTAGTGTGTAGTATTCAAAACAACAAACAAGGAACTATCAACTTTTCAGAAAATAGTGATCAACTACATTTTAACGCTGCCAATAATACGCAAGCACCATTGAAATATTTCGCTGCCAATAATACGCAAGCACCATTGAAATATTTCAACAAATATTTACAATTTTTCCAATCAGGTTAACATAATTAGTTCAAAATTAAGCGCCGCCTGCTACAGTATACATATTGTGACGAATTTGTTAGACTTAGTTGATACGATTCGTATATACTATACAAACTTTGTCTCAATATTGAGATGGGGTATTATAATTTCGGGATGATCGTTACAAGCACATAGCATCTTTCTACTTCAAAAAACTGTTAGTAGAATTTAACTAAAATTACCGAACCAAACAAGCTGTAGGGGTGCCTTCCAAACCTATAAATTGTTAACTGTACATGAATTGTACATCTTTAAATGCTAACGTATTTTGTATAAACGCAAACATTAGTTCGAAAGGGGTATATTTACTCACAGCTACATTACTCGTAAAAACATACTATGCAGTTCTTGCACACAAGCTTTACTTGCATGAAAAAGGACCTTATTACAACGGTGTAACATTTTAAAATTGACTGCTAGAAAGAACCAAACTACTTAGCACATTTTCCGAATTTAAGCGTCTCTGCAAGAAGTATCTTTGTTATTGTTATATAGTAAGAAATAAATCAGTATTGTTTAATTGATTAATTGTTTGACTAACAAAAGTGCAAATGTCATTAAGATAATCACTTAGTGAACACCGAAAAAGAGCAAATTCCAAATCACTCAGATAGTGACTTAAAAATATCCGTAATTTGATTGATGCATAGTTAGGGAAAATTCAAAAACTATCAGATGTTAACCAGAAACCAATGATGAAGAATTACAGGGTGCTATTAAATACTGGTCGACCTTACCGCCTGGGAGAAACCACGTCATTATGAGGAACACGCACGAACGCAAAAACAATTAATAAAAACCCACGATAGCGGTTAGTACGAGGGGGGGGGGTCTAAATATATAATATTGTTTTTGTGTAATTATAAATAAGAACAAACAACATGTAAGTTAATTTCGATTGCTTTAACGCATTATTATATCTTTACAGCAACGTTCGTGTTTCTAGTACGTTATGATTGCTTTTCTATTTTGCGATTATAATGTGTACTTTATGACACCCAACGGGTGTTTGACTGTTTTATTTTATGAAACCGATTTTTTTCTATGTTAGAATGTAAATAACGGAGTTCTTTGTTGATATAAACATTAATCTCGCATAATCTATCCTTACTTGAAATGCATATATAGCATTCCTTTTGTATGAATTTGCAATGTGAATTCTTAATGACATAATAGAAAAAAATTTGAATTTGCATTAGTTCTACATAGATAAAGACAAAATTTAAATTGATTGGGCCTTGTACTTCAATAGCGCAGTTGGTTAGCGCGGTACTCTATCAAAGTACTGGTCGTAGGTTCAAATCCTACTCGAGGTAAACTTTTTATTTATGTATTTAATAAAATTAAAAATAATTTTTAATTAATAAAAACGAAGTTTAATGTTTGTATCGAGTTTGGATAATCGGTACGAGTATTAGAGAATTTTGTTGTAAACGACAATTTGCTGCTTTAATTTGTATTTGAAGTAAGCTTTGTGCCCAAACGGTTAACTGTGTTCTACATGTTAATAGTTTACTATATTTACATTAACCATCTGCGTTTTCCAGCTGCTTGCAAACCAATCCAACCGGATAAATCATATAAATAAATCGAAGGATTCGTATCACACATGGAAAAACGACTTGTCAACGGTGTAGAACTTTCGAATTGAATTCAACTTTAACTATAAACCTGAATATTTACCTGTATGTGGAAATAACTATAATCTATTTTTGTATTGAATTATTCCAGATTAATGTAATGTAATGGTTACGATGCTCAAAACGGGATATGCAAGACTTTTCCTTTTCATGATGTGTTCGATAGTAATGATCTCAGATTATCCCGTTTACATTTTGTTTTGTGTAAAGCACAACCTTCCTTTAACGTTGAGAAATTCAGTTCTGTATATTTGTTTTGTAATATATCTGGTGGTTGTTGGAAACATAGAAGATAACGTAGAGGCGAATTTGGTCTCTGAGGTAAAAAATTAGTAGTAGCTGTACTGGAATTACGTTCGTCTCGTTATCATTGATGTCAACGATACAGAACAACCCCCTTTTTAGTAATCACAGGTCCAATATTAATACTGACGGGGGCAAGTTGCGATATTTCACTTGTGATAAACTCACCTTTAATTTGCACGTTGCAGATTCCCCCCAGCAATATGGAGACCTCTGTAGAAGAACACAGACATAGCTAATACAGGAAAGAAAACAAAAGGAGGTAAAGGAAGAGAGAGAAGTTCGAGTTATATACTCAGGACCAAAGCCCCAAAATCCTTTTAATGCTAACCCCGTTCACGCCAACCCCATATGTGTATATGTATATATATATATATATATATATATATATATATATATATATATATATATGGTATAATTTAGGGTGTTGTGTGTTACATTATTTAATAAACGTATGGTGATACACAAAGGTGGATGCGGCGGTTTTGGACGGAGATTTCAGAGGGAAATACTCAAAACCCAAGACTAACATCACTAACCTTTAAGGATAACATTTTAAAGATAAAATTTTATATTGAAAGGTGTCTAACTTCAACAACAGACAAATGACACAATCATCAAATTCTTGACACAACACTGTCACTGTCAGAAAATAGTAGATAACTTTATAATATTTTTTTTTATAGGCGTCACAAATTAAGTTAAGTCAAATTCTTGAGTGGAAATAGTTACATACAGGGTGAATTTTTGAGATGAACCAGATATGCCAGATTTCTAAATCCGGCCCTGTAAATCAATTCAAATTATGGTATTTACCATACTGGAGCACAGTGTGTGTCGTTACTGTGTAACGAAATAATTTGGGTTTTGCATATTTACGCTACTTTGTTATTTCACTATAAATTTCTGTACAAGTTGTACATGTTTACTCAAACCTTCTTTCTAGGAATTCTTACTTTGTTTCTGTTCATAACTTGAACCGCATAATATTTCTAAATAATTTTACTATTAGCCTAATATAAATTTTCGTACCATTGATTATTCAAACGTTATAAATTCACATTTTTATAATATTTCACTTAAAATCTGCATTATTGCTCCCTCTAGTGACGTATCCTAAAATATAGGTAATTAAGGTGAACTATATTACAAGCTTTTAGAAGTCCTCTCTTAGTAGAGAAATCACAATTTAGAATTTTTGTTTTTATTGATATAGATAAATATCGATAACAATAGATTTTGAATAATACAACTTTAACGTAAAAATTACGTCTTCTTTCTTTGCTGTGGCGTCCATTTTGCCAAGCTGAAAATTTTTTATGTGTTCTTGAAAAATTACTGTATAGTACAATACGATTTAAATAATCGGATATATCTTCAAGAAGCATAATATGCAATAAAACAATTGGTGCTTTTCTAATCATTATCTGCAAGTTTTGTTGCTCGCTTGCATGCGGTTTTAGAAAAATTTTCTTCTGCAAGATCGACGTTTCAAAGACGTTTAAATTAAGATATGAATTATTGATGCTTTCGTAAAGCAAGGAAAGCACTTCGATAGATTCTCATTTGGCCCGTTCCATCTAAGGAGTAACGAATAAAGATTATTTACTTACATAATGTTAATTACCTTCTCCTTTTAGCTTCAATGAATTTTCTCCTTTTCGCTTCAACGAAGTACCTTCTACTTTTAACTTCAACGAATTACCTTCTTCTTTTGGCTTCAACGAATTACCTTCTCCTTTTAGTCTCAACGATTTAACTTCAACTAATACCTCCATATTATCTACATTCAAGCACTATTCTGGTTTAACTTCTGAATCGTAACTAAAATAAAACAGGATCGTGACAACTTCTGCATATGTTCGTGATCCGAGGGCATCGACTGAACGTAATTACTACCTGCTTATATAAAGGTTAGATCATTCTTTTTCTATTACCACATGAGATTTAATTGAATAACTATTGTGTAAACCTTTGAACAAGTAATGATAAAGTACACCTGCTAAAAATAATGTAAAACAATTAGTCAGTTACAATGATATCTTAACCAATATTTGTATACCTGTTATCACTATATCCTTATTGCTGCATCATTAATCCTTCACTTCACAACCACGTGACCTTCATTATCTGTTCTTTTACTATTATTTTCTTCCCTCATTTTGTTTTGTAATTATAATAGTAACATTTAATTGTACCTATTTTGGCTGCCATTTTTGTGTTGTGCGCAACATCACTTTAATTGGGATGCGTAAAAGTAATTACAAAGTAGCTTAACTAACCGTTATATAAACATATGTTCTTATTGCATTTGGTGGAGATATTAATTATTAACCTTTTTTTTATTGAAATTTATCCAAAGGACCGACATGTGCGCGGACTTTTCTCTCGAAAAATCCGGTAAACTTCAATACTATTTTTCCTCGAGCATACATAACGTTTTTTGTTGTGCAATATTGTGGTGCTTACACAAACAAAAATATACACGCACCTTCCTCACTTACACTTTAATACAATATTAGCATATCATAAATTCACACCCTACTCATTTTTTAGACTCCCATTCCCTAAAGTACAGTAGCCAAATACAGTTGTATTTATTCATTGTCTCAATGGAGGTCTTACTAAACATTATTTCCCATTCAAATTTAATACTTCCAACCCATTAATATTTATACCACAATTTAACATACCTAACGCTTTGCTAAAATTCCAGTGGCTTAGTATTTGCACCAAGTTACATTATGTACACACAAAAAATTTTTTTCGTGCAAGCTCACGTTCATGTAATCTCAAAATAATACCGTAAGTTATCAGTGGATATTACTCTTATCGAATCAACTGTTGGAAGGTATCGAAAAATGAAATGTTTCCAATCACAATACAACAGTCTCCTGCAGCAGCAGAAATATTAACCCTGATCTACTGTAAAAGTGGGAAAGGCTGCCAAAAAATTTGTATGTTCACAAGTAGACGCTGCAGTTCTACATTCCTTTACTGTCGTGAAATCGACTGCAAATAGCTGAGTTTTGTGGTAGACTGAACTATTAGATGAGTCAGTGGTATTAAAGGTGAAATGTACCCGGTGGTCCAAGTTAAATACTTTGTTATGGAAATACCCCTTATTTTAACAGATAAAAGACAATAGACCTATGTCACTGGCGCAAACAGAATTCAGCTATTTCTAATCGTTTGGTCGCTAGGGGGCGTTCGTCGTATTTAGCGCATATTTTTAATGCTCCATAACTTTCTTATTATTAATGATTAATGATTGATTTTGGCAAAACCTTATTAAAATTTTTATTAGCTCCAAATATTTTTAATTTTAAATAATAAAAAAATAAGGAACGTGACAGAAAACTTATGTGAATAAAAGAAACAGGTATTATGAATAACATAACAAACGTAACTAATTAATACTTATCTAAATATTCTCAGATAAACAGCAATAGTGAAGCAAATCCATAAAAAAAAAATAAAAACGTGTTTAAATAACACTAATGTTTAATTACTGGCATTATGTGGTATTTTCAGGCAATAATCAAAAATATCTAGTAAGCAGTTATGATAATGACGTTTCCTTCTTTTAATTTTTGGAATCTTTTAGGTAGTTTGTAAATATTTACTTAAATGTAGTGTAATTCTGTAAAAAAAGTTTCATGACAAGAAAAGTGTAATGTTTATTAATAAGTTTTTGTGCAAGTTCCTTTTAATTTTGATAATAATTGCTTCATCTTGTTTTTCAAAATATACGAAAACTATAAAAAGTACGACTTGTTGGAACGTTACAGCGAAAACAATGGAAATTCCGAAGCAGCAGGTAATATGTATGTTAACAGATACTCTGAACGACAGCAACCATTTGGATGTATATTCGGTAAGCTGCAACAAAATCTAAGAAACTATGGCTCCTTCAGTAACCGTAGAGATTATTACAATATTAATCAGGAAGCTCAAGATGAAAATAAACTGAAAAAAAAATACAGTACTAGGAACTATAAATCACAATGATAAAACCTCAACAAGAAAGTTACCGAGGAGAATTTATTGGACCATATATACATGACAGAGGGCTAAATTCTCAGCGATATTTACAAATTTTACCGGGCCCTATTGAACCGCTTATCGATGACGTACCGATTAATTTATTACAAAGAGTATTTTTCCAACACGACGGAGCACCACCTCATTGTGCGGGAATCATCAACAAGTATCTAAATCGGCAGTTTGGAGGAAACTGGATGGAGAATTAAGGCCTAATCAAATGGCCCGCTCTGTCTCTAGATTTAACGGCCTAAATTTTTTTCTGTGAGGTAAATTCAGACACCTAACGTACAACCAGGCTTTTAATAGCAGAAAATTTATAAAAAGCGTTGCTAGGTGCATCTCATCAAATATCACCTTTGGAATTAATAAATGCTGCAAATGGGATAAGCAAAAGGGGTTGAATTTGTTTGGAACACAATGGGAGACATTTTGAACATAACATAAATTGTTTTTTTACATACGTGTTTGTTTTATTCACATACGTTTTCTATCACGTTCGCTATTTCTTGATTGTTACTTGAAATTAAGAATTTTTGGAGCCAATAAAAATTTCCAGATAACTAAGAAATTGTCGTTTTAAACCATGCTGCCGTATTTTGTTAGGGTCGTATAAAAAAACCAGACAGCCTGCATAAAGACTGTCTATCGCGATGGATTCTAAGTAAAAAAGTACTCTAAGAAAGATTTTGACAAAATTAACCATCCTTAATAATAAGAAAGTTATGAAGCATTAAAGAAATAAGCTAAATTCGAGGAACGTGCAAAAATCGACATAGGATCGATTTTATCATTTTATCTGGTTACTGTTTCTAAAAGCTACCTTAAATAAGTATCTGCGACTTGAACATTTAGTAATGTGCTTTAACCATACTGGTATTTGATTTATTTACTATAATGACTTCAAAATTTCTGTATTTACGGTATTTACTAATCAGTATGATGAATTAAATGATATACATTATTCCTATACTGTAGCTAATTTCTACTTCACCTATGATTTTCTTTTATAATGTGTACGTTTCTGCATTATATGTAAATTATTTCTCTCCCATATTGACCTTTGTATTTCAGAAGTTTACTCGCTTTTAGTTCCGCTAGGTTAACGTATTAAAAATTAATTTCAATTAATACCTATAACGCTATCTCTGAGATGTACGTATTTTTGGCATATTTTGCTAATGTGGGTACATTGATTTGATTTGATAAGAATATTTTTCAAGTTGTAAAATTGTTTCTTGAGGTGTTGGATTTTCTTTCAAAACCGCTATCACTGTGGAAGGTTTGAAAATTTATAGAAAATTTTCTGTTTCTATTACGTAGGTGTAAAGCATCAATTTTTTGAAAAATTTTCACAATACAGTATCGCTTTCTTCTGTAGAAGTGATATAATCGCCATTAAAGGCAGATATGATATAATTCACTCCATTCACACACTTAGGAAAGTCGTAGCAGATCTTGTGAACCTCGTTATAATTAGAACTTCTCGTTCAGATTTCTAACACAAAAGAATTTCACAATACTTCTTCAAAGAAATAGAGTTAACTGATTGATTAAACCATTTACACTAACGCTCACATTCGACTTTAGAGGTAACATATTATCACTAAATAAACATCGTTGCAATGCTTTATATCCGTTTCAGCAATTAGGGTTCCATACCATTACGTTAACATACAGCTACGTTACCATACACTTAAGTTTCCACATTTACGTCAAGTTCATGTTTACTTCCGGTTTTATATTTATTGATGTATCAAGATTATCCGTTTTATATCCCTTTGGCTTATTATTTGGATTGGGCTGATAATGTACTGCAGCCAGCTGGGGCTCTACGTAGTTGGGATTGCGTGATCGTTGAAGTTACATTTGTATTGAAGCTGGTGAAATCCTGGCTACCTTGAATAACACACAAGTCTTCGTAAACACAACTCAGCTCTCTCCTTTAACTCATGTACAAATTGCGTTCAGTAGATTACGATCGCCTACAACGAAATTAAGTACATTTACCTTAATTCTGTAAGCAAGCATTTGACAAACCTTTTACCCAAGAATGCAACTCCTACCTAAATTGCCTTCAGCAAGTTACGATTGCCTGCAAAGAAACTAATACATTTGTATTAATTCTGTCAACGAGTATTGGTTAAACACAATACCTGTAGTATAATTAGCTGACTTCAGCTAATTTTCTAGACAATTTCTCTCATGTAGAACTACTATATATTAATTAAACCATTATTTAAGATTTTACGCACACTGAACGATCAACATTTTGAATATACCTCCAATTTGGGGATAATTAATTCTGTACTCCTGGTTATGTGGTCGTGCGCAGCAGCTGTGCTGCAACTTTTATATTTATACCAGATGTAACTTTTTTATGTAGCGTGATATTGAATCATTTCAATGTTAGGGCAAAAGTTCATGCTAATGTAAATGCTATTTGGTAACTCATATACATAATATACACGATTCTTTTATGGATAAGGTTGCTGGGACCAATTTATTTTTCTAATTTAAATTGCTTAATTACTAATATTATTTTTATTCGAGATACATTAAATGGAATGAACAATCTTTTCCAATTGTATTTAAGTAATTGAATCAAAAAGTAAGCTGAATTATTTAATTAATTTCCCTTTCTTGTAAATAACTGATTTAATAAGTTTATTAGATTGGCCTTTTCAGGCTAAGGTACGTAAAATCTTCCGTCGGTCGGAAGGGGTATTATTGTTTTGGTATTATAGTGATAAATTACTGTGGGCGTAAGTACAAGCTCACGACTTGCCCTCGTCAAGATCATTTTAACTTATATTTGTTTGGTTTTGGGATTATATATATATATATATATATATATATATATATATATATATATATATATATATATATATATATATATATATATATATATATATGTGGCACGCCCCTAGCGACCAAACGATTGTTTTTTGCTAGAAAATTATTAATTATGTTTAATTAGATATATTTACTTGTAATGTTAAATAAAACTGAATTTAGAAATGCTTGCAAATTAAAGGAAAGGTTACAATCCCTACCAGGGATAAGGAGGTATTTCATTTTTAGTAATCTGAACGGCGGTAATGTTTTATTCAAAATGACGTTGTTAACTCAGAAAGAGATTCTTTGGGATTTTTAGGCTCTTGCTCCTGAACATGAAACCTGTGAACTCCCGTTGAAAAAGAACTGTCCCCTTAAATTTAATAAGGTTTCTCTGGACTAAAAGTATTTTAGCTTCTTTGGCTATATTTATATGTAATATTCTACATTATATTTTTTTATGATACTATATCAGTTTATGTAAATAATGTAAAAATAACGTTAGAGAAAAAATTAATATAGCAATAATATAGAGCCACTCTAATGATTTTTCAACTTTCACAAAATTGTTTAATCTTTAACAATTTTAATAGATATTACTAATGAGGAAGATAACTGTAAGTGCTATCGAAACGTTTAGATTGTATAATATAAAAATACACCATTAAAAAAAAACAAAAAAGATAAGTATTTTATTAATGATCTTTTGTTTGCGATACAACAAAGGAATAATATAATTTAAAACTTTATGAGAGTAACAATAATTGAGATAAAGCGTTATCAAAAACAAAATTGCTTGAGTTTCCTTTATTGTGATATTGGAAATCTTAGCATTATTAAAATAACCAATCTCAATTTTCTTTTGTTACATCAATAGACTCGTACAAACATCAGAATAAAAAAATTCATCTAAATAACTCAACAACTTTTCTCTCGATTATTTTACACTTCACTGCTTTACTGTACATTGAATTCATTTTTTTTTGTTTCCTTTGAATGATACTCATAAACGTATACTCTTCAGATAGTAGACTTTTTTTTGTAACAAATTGCAAGCTTTAGAATTAATAAAAGAATAATTAAAAGTAAAATAAAAGTTCAAGCTGTATAGATTAAATAACGTGTGACTGCGTTTTATAAAGGAACGCTCTTAAAAACTTTTTTATGAAAGTCCTTATGTCACTGTAAGGATTTTCTTTAGAACAAAAGTTCTGATGAACTTCTAAAGGATTTTTCTATACGATAAGTAAATATGATTCTAAAGTTTCTTTTGTTTTTTCTTATCAATTGGTTAAACATGCTGTGTTTGTTCTAATTTCCCAGATACCAAATGAATGTTTTTAAGATTATATGATTCGTGATATAATATAAAAAACTAGTTACCATGAAATTCTTAGATAATGACTTTTATGCCACTTAATTACAGCGGTTAAGGCAATTAAAGAACCAACCCTGCTTATTATTACGATGCAACGTGCATTCATCTTCATTATGAAGAAGATATCTGCAGAAGTACTTATTTTGCTGTCAATTTCAGCTTAAAGCTATTTTATTAATCAATTTTTTGTAACGAAAATTCTTTTTATTCCAGTAAAAATATTTAAACATAGTAGACAGATCAATAACTTATGTTAGAAGATTCAATTTAAAATGGTTAATAGCGAATGTCATCACATTGTTAACCAAAGTTTGAGCTCTGAAATTTGCAAATGACAAAAATGTCTCCCTCTAGAAACATGAAGTTTGTGCATAAAGGTGAATCACGTAAAATTATTACATATGTGATTGGTGTAGTAAAAGTGCATAACCAAGCTTACGAAATCTCATCATTTGCTATTTTATTGGTTTCTTTCAATCGCCCTCTGTTTTAAATAGGGTTTTAATCCAAATTTTTATATGAAATACTTAGTTTAACACTTTATTTACAGTTTAAATACAGTTCCGTTGTAGTGAATATGTTGTATTTTTTTCACAGTTTGGTTACTCACGCAGAATATTATTTGAAAACTTTACACAGTGTATCGAACGGAGAAACTAGGTATGTGCACCAAAAATGTAAACTTGAGAATGAAATTTTCTGGTATAACTGCTTAGATGACGTATATATGTACTTACTAACATACTTGTTTACCGATTTTTTACTAATTTTATTATTCTATAAAATCGCCATAAATAGCTTAACTTGGATATATATATATATATATATATATATATACACACACAGGGTGACATACAAAAAAGTGCCATGCATAGTGCCACGCAATAGAGGACACTAAAATAGGAAAAAAAAGTTCCTATAAACTTAGGTCCGCAATATGACCTTAGTTCTTTTATTACTGAAGAGCAGTGATCAACTTACAAGCCCCCCACGACAATTCCACTCAAGAAAAGTGAGCTAGCTTGCCATCAAGCATAAAGTCCACTCTTGCAACAATGTCCAATGAAACATCTTCTAATAATGTGTTCAGGTTATTCCTTTTCAACAGTGCGACGAGTTCTGGAAACTCCCACCATTAACTTTTTTTTTAAACAGACATCTTCACCACCCATCCCCATCCAAGCGCCTATGCACGTCAATACATGTTCAAACATTAGGAACCTGTCCTAAAGGATAACATTCTCGATAGATACGTTGAGCTTTGGAGACATTTGACCGAGCTTCTCCGTAACACATAATGATGTCCCTGTATTCTTAAAAAGTATAGTGAACCATTTTAGGAACACAAAATAGTATGTACTATTGGAGTGATGAAAATAACAGGCGATGGAAATTTACGAAAAAACAAACGAAATCTATGACACTTGTCAAAATATTATTGTCCTGTTAGAGGTATTTTGTGTTCTTGATTAAGTTTCTCATTGAGTCTCTTATTGATTTTTCAAAATTACTTTCAAAAATGGTTCACTACACTTTTGAAGAATACAGTGACATAATTATGTGTTACGGCGAAGCTAGATCAAATTCTTCCGAAGCTCAACGTATCTATCGAGAAAGATATCCATTAAGGCATATTCCTCATAATAGGACATTTATTGACGTGCATAGGCGTTTGGGTGAAGATGGCTGCTTTAAAAAACCAAAAGTTAATAGTGGAATTTCCAGAACTCGTCGCATTGCGAGAAACGAAGAAACTGTTTTAAGAATAGTAGAAAATAATCCGAGAACAAGCACCAGGAAAACAAGTTCAGCGGTACTAAGTTTTAACCATGAATCAATTTTCAATGAACGACTTCTTCGCCCGTATCATTTCCAAAAGGTTCATTCACTATTAGAACATGACTATCTTCCTCGTGTACAATTTTGCGAATGGTTGCAAAATCAAGGACACGATATTTTTTTTTCAATTTTGTTTGCTGATGAAGCTGGTTTTAGCCGTGATGGTGTTCTGAACCTACATAATATGCATATTGGAGTGATGAAAATCCTCATCAAACCGTAATTAGAAGTCACCGATATTGGTTTTCTATTAATGTGTGGGCAGGTATAATTGACAATTACTTTATTGGCCCATTTAAATTGCCAAATCGATTAACAAGTGAACTGTATCTAAATTTTTTGGAGAATGAACTAAATACATTGTTAGAGGATGTTACATTGGCTATTATTAGTAGAATGCGTTACTTGCATGATGGCGCGCCAGCTCACTTTTCTCGATTGGCAAGGGAATTTTTGGCCAGCTCGTAGTCCCGACCTTAATCCCCATGAAATTCATGAAAAATTATATTTATTCTGTAGAAATACATAATGAAGAGCAACTATGGATAAGAATTATGGAATCCGCAGATAGATTCCGTAATAACCGAGGCATATTTCAAAGATGCCGCCAATCCTTAGGAAGAAGAATCTAAAAATGTATTCAAGTACAAGGACAACAATTTGAACATCTTCTAAAAATTTAATGCTTTTTTTTAATCACTGCCCTTCATTTTTGCTATTAAAATTTAATTGTTGAAGTGTTATGTCATTGTTTTTGCAAATAAGTTACTTTGGCGGTTTTGGATAATTTGCATGCATCGGATGCATTTTTCTCGTAAACCGTTGGTCCTAGCGACTTCAATAATGTATACCTTTCTGAAGCAGAAAAGATGGGAAAACAAATTTTTGCAGTTAAAAATGACATACAATGTAAGGCAAAAAAGTTAGGACCGATTCAAACAATATGGAAACCTGTATGTGGCGCTCTCTATCAGTAATAAAAGAACTAAGGTCATATTTGAATTTTACGTGATACAATGGCCCTGTATACAAAATTTCGTCCTCTTATTACATCATTGTAAAAAGATATTAAAAAAAAACAAAAAATAATTAAACTTCAACACCCTATATCTTTCAAACGAAGGTGTTGCAAACCTAAGTTCATAGGAACTTTTTTTCTTATTTTAATGTCTTCTATCGCGAGCCGGATTATTGTTTTATAAATTTTTGGTATGCTTTTGAATATTCTACACCACTTTTGTCAATTTTAGACATAGCCCGGTGCTTTTCAGATTTTTTGTTGGTGATACCCTTATAAGCACTGATTGTTGTGTCCATGTTTGTTAACACGATCGAACCTCACTAGTGTCCTGTAGTGTTTATAAAATAAGCAGGTTTCCGATTAAGAGCAATCAAAATTGGCCTGTCACGATTAGGCGTAAAATAGCTCAAGGTTGGGAATAAGTATTTTTATAGCGCGATCCTAATCTAAACTTATCTTAATAATTATAGTAAGCTGAGATGTTAATCTTGCGAGATCGTAGACCATAGCGTCGCATACTCGCTACATAAAACTGTGAACTTTTAGCATAAACCTCATATAATTCACTTGGAATGTAAATAAGCGCGTTAAGTACTTTTTGGTTCACCCTCAGAAAACATGAACTGATATTTACGATTACCAACAATGCTACAAAATTGATAGACAACCTTTAATTTTACACGAGAACGTGAAAATTCATATACACAGGTCCAAAAATTTATTTTAGCCCACAATAATAGTTTTTCACGTGGGCCATTACTTATTGCGCACAAAACGGTAAATTGTAATGCTAATCTTGAATCATACGTAAAATTTAGATTTTTTGCTAAAGTTTATTTGTATGACCAATACGTACAGTGTGTCCTAAATTCCAAAACATTATTTGATCACACGATACTCTTTTATCGTGAATTCTAAATATAAATTCCTTTCTATAAGATGGCAGTTCGGTGAGGGAACGGATTTCCCAGTGCCGTTTTTGAGCAAATTAATTTACACAAAAAGAAAACTTTTTAACTGCACAGTTGTCCATCCCAAATACTTATACTATTACCTTCTAGATTAAACGATATGTTCCATTCCAGTGGAATGGAAAAATAGTATCCGTGCGTAAATAGTTAGTTACGTTACTTGTGTACGTTTCTACATCACTTTACTAACCAACTATTACGGCTGCCATCGTACAAAACCAAAAAAAAACTTGACAAAAGCTCATTTTAAGACATTTGAAAGCGAATTGAGTGTGATGTGTGTGTGTGTGTGTGCATGCGTACGTGCGTGCGTATGTGTATGTGTGGGCGTTGGAGTGGGTGTGGGTGTCGGTGTGGGTATCGGAGTAGGTGTCGGTGTCGGTGTGGATGTGGGTATGGGTGTGTTGTGTGTGCCTGCGTCAGTGCGTGTGCCTATGTTTGCGGATGGGTGGACAGGCAGGTGGTCCGGTCCGTGTCGGGGTGAGCGTATCTGTGCGAGCGCGCACTGAGTGACACATAGCCGAGCCATGTAGTTGGAGAGAACCTAAAGATGGCATATAATGCAATTTGGCCGAAACGCTGCTTATGTACTGAAAAGAGTTAGAGGCTATGTGTATTAAAGATTTGAATCATAATTCATATTTGGATATTCAAATCTCAGTGTGACAGATTGTGACTCATTATAAACACTTTCTATTCCAAATCTAGACTAAAGAAACTACAGTTTAATGTCACACAGGCGTTATACAAGTTAAAAAGGTTATAGCCTCACCCCATTTCGTTGTACGATGCCTTAAATCCACGGTGTGCAATCTGAAAGTGAACTTTTACCCTTTTCAGTATCGGACGTTACAGATGTTCCTGTTGTTAAACAAAATAGAGAAGTAATTTCATCGTTCGGAACCATCTATAACTGTCAACTCTTAAAGTCACAGGTAAAACCACAAATCGTTGAAGAGTAACTGCCAGAATTGCACTCAATTGACGTTCTTGTTTAGTTGTGGCCATTCTAACTTAATAATTGAAGTTTGAGTACCTTACCTGTCCCATACGAAGAAGTGAAACAAATACAAGGCTAAACGCGAAAGTCAAAGGCGTTGAATCTCGAGTAACCTATTAAAAAAACTATAAAGAATGCCTTCTCCTTTGTTCTTGCAAAATAAAAACAAGGGGGAATATGTAGGAAATGCAGAACGCAATTTTATGGGTAATCCAATGTGGGCACTTGTTTTGTGATAACATTTACCTACTGCATTTTCCCCTTTCTCTTCTTGACTGTTATACGTTATGTAGACACATGCAAACATAGTTCTTCAGTCCCAAATTCAATAGGTAACCAGAACATCAATACGTATCTATTTAATTTAACCTGTCCAGGAAATCCACAGCGTTTTTCAATAATAAGTAATCCAATGAAGCTAAACGGGGTTGACCACAAAATTACTGCTTCTGTATCCGCGGACAAGACCTGGCGAAGACCAGATATTTAAATATATTTTTACTAAAATTGTAATGTCAAGCAGTGGGGTACTATTCCAACCGCATTATGTAACCAGTAGAATCTAAATCTATATCATTATCTGAATCTGAGTCGGACTCACCTAGTGTTATAATGACAATTGGGATATTTGTAGTCAGAAAATATGTTCTTCCCAATCATAGGAAACTCTTTTCAGTGTGTGCACAATTGCAGGAGAACATTTAGATAAAATAATAACTTCTGACCCTTAGCTTTCGATTGAGGTTCAGAACTTATTTGCTTATTGTAATAACTTTAACAAAACCCGTATGTCGTTTAAATAGGGTTATTTTTACAACGGTGAGGGGGTAATCGTAAAACTAAGTTTTGTTCCACAGTCCGCTTTTTGTAACTTTTCCCTCAAGTTCAACTCCGTGTGTACCCAATATTACTCCTGCAGCTGATCTTTTTTACTAGAAAATGAGGGTGGCTTATCTAACTGCACCTAATGATACGGTGCGTTATCCATACACACCACACAATTTTCGGGTAGCTTGGACGCAGGAATCAGCTGTTTCGTCGCCCAGTTTAGAAATCCGCCCCCATTTGTAGTTTTATGATAATCCCGATCCTCGTTCTCCGAATCTATTAAATAGTGACAGTTTTCCAAAAGTTCTAAATTGTACACCGCGGATCAAATGGTATACCTTTCACTTTCACTTTTAAATTTAGTTTGGATTACTTTTGATGTAATAATCATACAGCCAACGATGGATATTAGAACCATTTTGATAAATATACGTTTTGTCTAGATACACAAATCTGACATCTCGGTCTGAGCTTTTCATCTGCAGAAATTTTATGAAATACCTAATTTTGGCTACAATTTCTCATTTCACAGAAAAGTTTCTGTGCATTATCACGTTTGTGTTTGTAACCCATAGAATTAGAAATCAAAATCTGTTTCAACGTGATGATACAATTTGTTCATATTTCGAATTAAATTGCCAAATTAGTGGTTCCAGATCTTTTCTAAGGGTGAAATGCTAACACAGGTTTTCCGCCTTTACTACAGTGTGTCGACTTTAAGTTTTGAAATCTTGCCATTATGATGTCTTGACTAGTTTGATGTGAAACTTGAAAACAAATACATACTTAATGTGCACACGAAAAAGTGATTAAGTTCTTACGTACTTGAAATATATCCGACACCATTACGATAAGTTCCTCATTACTTTTCCCCTTTGCACTGTTCTGAAGGTGCTTATAGTGTCTTAAAATTTACATATTTATACTCTTTGCGATGATTTTTGGCATTTCCCAACAAATTATTATTAATTGAATCATATGCGTTACTTAAGAACGCAATACAGTACGACTACTTTTGATAGAACTGCATCAAATTGACTTCTTGTCATTTTGATAAATGGGAATACCACTGCAGAAAAATATCATTGTCTGCTCCAATGCAAATTAAAATAAGCATCAGAGTATAGTTTTCAAGGACCCAGTGTCTTTATTTTTGGCAAAGATGGATTATAAATAAAGTCTAGCAAATACCCAAGTTTTAATTATTCACAAATTATTAACATTTACTTTTATCAAAAATATCTCCAAATCATCAATTTTGTACTTTGCACTTTGAATGTTTTGATGCTCGACGCATATATTCACTGTCACGTTTCCGTTTCCTATTTGATTATTCTCTAATTTAGTAATTACTTTACGTTAGATATTCGTTTTCGCCTGTGTAAAGAAGCTGTCTTCGTGAGTTTCGTATGGCCTCTGCTCCACCTGCACACCTTTGTCCATGGTTTTAAAGTCGATGGTTACTTTGAAGGAGTCATAATTTGATTAGTAACTTGTTTTTATATCCTCACATGTTTGTTTTGGAAACTGATTTTAAAATAATTTGATCAATTTTCCAACTTTGTCTGTTTTCAGCCTTGATACAACTCCGCTTTTATGGAACAGCACGTAAGATTACAAATTCATTTTCACTGGAACCGTTTGGTTTTCAGGTGTATAGGATTTCCTTTTACTACGACGTTCCAGGTATTTTGTTCCGCTATCTTACCTTTATTTGATACATACTTTGACTGTAATAAATTTAGGCGGCCCTGGTTTAGTTAAATGATTCAGATTCAGAACATGTGACTCCTATTACTTTGATGATTTGCACACTCCACAAATAATGGAAGCGTTTAAATCACCAACTTCGTTCTCCACCATCTTATATTCCAATCCGATATTGGAATTCGATAATCTAAAAATGGTTTTCTTTTTCCACCCATTCACTAGTTCTAACTGGATTATTCTAAATGTTGTGTAAGGGAAGTTTATTTTTATTATGCTTTCGCGCGGCTGTAGCTCGAAATAGAAAGTTAGGCTGACTTCTTTTGGATAAGAGCTGATTAATTGTTACCTGAGGTATCACACACACGAATAAACAGAAAAAGGTTTTATACATTTATTGGAATATAACCTTCCAATTCTAAATATTTAGACCTTCACTGTTAATAAATGCGCGATAACGTTCTATTAGTCCTTAGAATATTTTGATAAGGGTGTAGGTCAGTGTGTAAGAGAATCGATATTTTTATATTTGAATGGATGTTTGCGTTTTAATAGTTTTATATCTAATTTAAAAAAAAGTTAGTGCATTTCGAGTAATATTTCTAAAGTGACTTATTTAATTAACAGGGTGTTGTTCTAGTTAGTTTTTAATTAACTGAAATTAGAATGAGGGGGTTCTTTTTATTTTGTGTAACTTTCTATCCGTAATTAGGATATACCAGCGACCTCTCCAATAAAGTGATAGTGGAATAGGTGACCACTGAGTATATCCTGGTTTGTTTTCAAACGGGGAAATTTGATGGTGGAGATATAGGTGTTCTCGTGCTGAATGCTTTTATACAGAAACGCTTTCTTCATGTACATGGGGAATGGTACGTTTGGGACTGCTTTCGTGGTAACTATAAAATTGTGGTGGTGTAAGAATGAATTGTTCTTGTGGGCGAATTTATTATCTCGGGACGGGTGTTTAAGGTATTTAAATGTTTGAGAACTATTGGTTTACTGGAATATTTATATTTTAGTACAGGTTGGTTGGATCAACTAAACGTTTACGTAGTCTGCTATTAAAGAATGCATAATCTGGTGTTTATCCCAAAGTGCGATACAGGAAGTGCTTGGATGCAGGGCCTTTATTTGTGGAAATTCTACGGATTGGAACTTGACAGAAAATAATTGTGTACACAGTGGTGTAGTTATTCGCTTCCTTCCGGGGGCGGCGTGGAAGCGTGTTTTGTGTGTAAATTTGTAGGTAACAACCAGCAGTAGACATGGGAAATCAGCTCTGTTGCGCTTTCTGGTTGACATTGTGGGGCCGGTAGCTAGGCAGCGTTTCTGTACGAAGGTGTTGGGCGACAACGACACCGGGAATTAATCTCCTGCCGTCATGTTCTGTAAATATGTGTGGTGTGTACGTGTATGCGTGCGTGCGAGCGTACGTGCGTGCATGTAGGAGAAGGATTCGAATAAAGAGTCCTCCTTCTGTAATGCGCCTTATGGTTAAATAGAAATCCACTGAACTACTTCTGGTAGTTACGTTAGATTAGGGGAAAATTTATTAGTTAGCGAATAATTAATTGAAAACAATTAGGGGAGAGTTTTGGCCCCTTGCAAGTGGAAAACGATCCGTAATGTCTCCACAAAAAGTGATTATCCAATATAAAACATTAGGTACTACCATGTAGACACTGCACAGCTTTCCGACTGTTTCAGGTCATGGATCAGTTTTTACTAGCTTCCAGTACTGAACTAAAAGACTGTGATTTGTGCAATCTAATCGGATAAACGTAAATTGTCAGACGTCCAAAGCCAATAATCTACAGTGCTCGCAATATACATAGAAATTCACAAAACAAATTTTACCCAAATTTATATTTTCAAAGATTGAACAACTTAATTAGAATACATCGATTACAAAAGATCTAAGAAAAATTCGATATACTCATACATTGCTATATCATACAGACAATTCAAAATTCAATTTTTTAATGTTCAAATGGTATCAAAACAGTACGTCAAAGTACGTCAAAAGTCAAAAGTTCCAAGTCAATTTTCAGACGTCATCATATGATTTTCCTTGATACATACATACGTATGGGAATTGAAGAATTATGTAATAATGTACAGAAATAGTTGCTTCTTAACAATAAATAATAAGCCTAAGTTTGTCAATACAACTAATTTCACATGAAATAATGCAATAATCTAAGAGATTAACCATTACTGTTCAATAAAACAATATTTAATTGTATTTCATTTAGTGTATTAGTTTTTTTCAGCACGGTTACTAAATTGTCATTTACTAATTAAAAGAATGTAAATTAATGGGATCTAACGTCTTTGAGGAGTGCATAAAAAGATGTAAAACGTTTGTGTTGCTTCTTAAAAGAAAACAAACGTCAACTTTTAGCTGTTTCGCTTAAGCCACCAATTACAATTCTTGTTAGTCTAACCCTTGAGAATGAATGCACGCAGAATAGCTATACCAGACGGAAACGGATAAGAAATGGAGGAAACATTTCCGGGAAAGTTACCCGGGATTAAGAACGGATTGTTGGTTTGCGACTTATTCCAAAAGGCTATAAAATTAACTTAATTAATGTAATAAAAGAAAGCATTTTCCTTATATTATTCTGTTACTGTAATTTTATTTTCACTCTCATGTAAACAAAATAGAATTAACTAAATTAACTTTAAGTGATGATAATTAAGCTTCGCGTTGCTAAAATTTGGATAATTTTTTCAAACGAGCGTAGATCCATTAAAATGCGTACATATTTACACAATTTAGATTAAAGAAAAATTTAAAGTGGTTTCCTCTAAACAAAAACGAAAATACTTTCTTGGAAATTTTATTATTCTACAAAACACTAAGCTTTTTTGGGGAATAAGAATTGCAAATTCTAAACAATGCTTTTATCCCGTTTTCTTCATTGACAATCTCCCACATTTTTATATAATGTCCGCGAGATTAAGCTCTCAATCGTAGGACAAAAACGTTTTTAGTTAAATCTTGTTATCAATAATCTCTTAATGATGTTGGATTTAACGAGCAACTTGCAGAATGCCCCGGGATAATGGCTCAATTTGACAGCGTCGACCAATTCCTTTTTCACTCTTTACTAGATCCTTTCTTAGTCATTACGTATATTTTCTTTAAGTAGATCTTATCTATGTTGTACCTTCCCAAACGTTTTCTTTTGTTAATCATACATTACTTATGCTTAATGCAGGTATTTATGATGGTGTAGTAACTAATATTTTTATGGTAAAGGTAGCAATTGAACCAAATAAAAAAAACTTTCAATTATTTTAGATACCATCTAAGCTGTAAAATTTTCAGTTATTAACGAAGCATATAAATCCTTATAAAAGCTTCAAAGAAACCCTACTACAGTAATAAAAAGTAATACTTTCTGAAGTATAGAAGCAATAAAAGCAAGTATAGCAAATTTTAATTTTAGGAGTTGGATCATAAATAAGACGAAGACATAAAACACAGATTATTTTGAAATATAACGAAAGTAAAAGTCAAATTACCGCATTAAATATGAAAATTTTTGGTTAATGAGTTATGTAAAAAAAAACAGTAACTATCCATAATAAGTAATTTAGATGAGTAAACAACGATAATTTTGATCAAAATAATGTTCTTTGGGTTTACTTTTATGGGAATTATGTACGAATTTTAGCTCACTAGATAATAACTATAAAGTAATAAATTTCTTTCATTTTTTGCAGATTAACACCCACTACATGCCGTAAACAATTCAAAGATAAATTATATCCATCTTCAACAACAATATTTAGAAGATGATAATGTGTTCTATATTAAGAGAGCTAGAAACCATTCTTAATTCCATGTTCTTTTTTAGCGCCTTAAAGGGTTATTCACTCTCGTAATATATGTTCTATTTCAATCATTCAGAAATTAAATACAAATAGTGTTTTCTATATTTGCTTTATAGAGTAGTTATAATTAGTATATGACGCGTTATTTGTTAATAGCAAGTGGGTATATTATTGCAGAGGTGTAAGCTACAATGTCAGTTTTTTTAATAAAATTTGTGAAGGAGCAATTACATCAAGAAAATTGTACGACCTATATTACGCGTATATGAAGAGTTGCACAGGGAAAGCAAGTAACAGCAAAAGTAACCGGAATTTTTTTCTGTTTGGAGCCAAGTTAGCCAATTAATCGTTTCTGTAATTGTGCATAATGGTTCACGCACCTCGCAGCCTTATGTTTAAAAATTTTTATTCATTGTTTTACGTAATGGCTTAGTACATAATCTACGTACACAGTATGGAAGAAATTATGTTTTACTTTATTACGGGTGGACATGGTAGTAGAATCTGGTGTAACAGATAAGGGGGTGAGTGTGGGCAGCTCAGTTGTTGGCGGTGGGTATGGGTGTAAGGTGAACAGAATATCATAAATCAAATCAAAGGACACTAGTTAGTTTAAAATCAAAAATAGGGGTTTAATTAGCGCATAAATAAACGCTAGTACTCCACTGTTCAAAACAAACAAAAATTTACTTACCTTTCATAGAGTTAATCAGGTTATTCAGCAAAAATGCTTCTAGACCGGTGCTTTCTGTAAAAGCGTCCCAAACGATAAGATCTCTCATTAATTAGTCAACTTTAAACGTTTCGTCAAAGTCATAAACAATAAATAAAGAAATCGTGCTCACTTCCAGGTGTGTTTTTTTTTTTTATTAGTTTTATGGAGCATCAACATCTTTGGTTATTAGCTCCTTCTTTTCTTCCTTTTTACCTACACCGGATTCTAATCTACAGTAAGTTGCCATTCAACAACGACACTATTTTATGACATTGGTTAAGAACGGCAGACAAGGTATCTGTAGAGTACAAATACGTCCGTACATAAAGCAAATTAAAATAACTCTTATACTTATGTGTACACGAAATGTGTAAGTAGTTACGCTGTTTGAAAACACAAATATAAAACAAAAAAAGCATCGTGCTATATCTTCCAATATAAGTCCACTCTTTTCAGGTACTTAATTATTTGTCGTATTTGGGAAGGTTCGTTGGTAAGGATTTCCCGCAAGTCGTTAGCTATCCGGCATTCTGACCTATAACAGCCGTAATGTGGGCAATCTACTAGGACGTGGCGCACAGTAAGTCGAGAATTACACAGCGAGCACAACGGTGGTTCTTCGGCTGTAAGTAAATGGGAGTGTGTTATCCGTGTATGTCCTATGCGGATCCTGGTCATCACAACCTGATCCCTTCTGGTTAAGTCAGTTGGCATTTTCCAATTGACCACAGAATCTTTCACTCTTCGAAGGTGATTATCATCGATTATATTCCATGTTTGCTGCCAGCGATGTAGAAGAAGTGATGACGCGGCAGCACGTACATCGTCCACCTAACAGAGCTTACATCTTCCGACATAAGTAAGGCTGCCTCACGTGCGGCACAATCGGCTTTCTCATTCCCCTCAATTCCAATGTGACTTGGAATCCAGGCGAGGAAGACATTCCTAGCTTGTCGTATATTATGATTGAGTGCGAGTGTAGCGACACAGAGAGGGTCACGAGAAAATGGATTGGCTATTGCCTGGAGGCTACTAACAGAATCACTACACACTAAAAAATCTCCGGAGCTATTTGACATCATGATATACAGCAAAGCCTGCCATATACCATAAAGCTCAGCAGTGTATACACTCGCTTGTTGATTTGGAGACCATCCGTGTCCCACTCCCTCAGGTGTAACCAAAGCACTTCCCACTCCACTATCTACCTTAGAGCCGTCGGTGTACAAAACGGCCACTTCTGTGTATTCTCCTAATAGTTCATAAAATTTCACTCTCATCATGGCAGGATTCATATCAGACCACCGTCTCATTTTGAAATTTGGAATGATTCGAGTAAGATTCCATGGGGGAATCTCACGGGATGTGACCGGATAAACTTGTTGAATTACATATTCTTCTGAGTTCATATGGTCTCTAGCACGTATAACCATTGGTCTTGTAGCAGATGGTCTACTACACCATTTTATCAGATTTGCAGACAATATGGTGGAATAATTTGGATGAAGGGGTTGTGCGCGGATGGCTGCAATGTATGACAACATAAAACGATCACGACGTAGATGTAGCGGATAAATACCAGATTCAACGTACATACTCAATGTAGGACTTGTCCGAAAGGACCCGGTGGCGTAACGTATCCCTACATGCTGAATCACATCTAATTTTTTGAGCAAGCTTTTTCTTGCGGATGAGTAGACTATACAGCCGTAGTCGAGCTTGGATAATACGAGCGACTTATACAACATCAATAAAGCTTCTCTATTTGCACCCCACTTCAGACCGGATAAGCACTTCCTAACGTTCAGCGCTTGGCGGCATCTAGACACGAGATATTTAATGTGGGCAAACCAAGATAGTCTGCTGTCAAAAATCAGCCCAAGAAACTTTACCTGACGACGGCAATCGATAGCTTGACCATACAGTGTTATACGTGGATCCCTATGGGGTCTACGTAAACGACAGAAGTGGATGCAAACTGTTTTTTCTGTGGAAAACCGGAAACCTCTTGATAAGCCATATTGTGAAATAGCATCCACAGCGTTCTGGAGATTCCTAGCTATCATGGGAATAGTGGGCCCAGCAACATAAAGAGCTAAGTCGTCCACATAGAGGCATCGACCGACTCGTGGATTTACCGCCCTTGCGAATTCGTTTACTGCTACGGCAAAGAGTGTGACGCTTAGCACAGAGCCTTGAGGTATACCATTTTCAAGTACATGAGTTCTTGAAAAAGAATTGCCTACGCGGACTCGAAACTTACGCTCCTTCTAGAAAGCACCTGACAAATTTAGCTATCCTACCGCGATATCCCCATTGGTATAGATTGTCCAAAGCTCCATAACGCCAGACCATATCGTACGCCCTTTCCAAATCAAAGAAAACTGCCACCAAGTGCTGTCTATCGAAAATAGCATTCTGAATGGCATCTTCTAATGCCACCAGGTGGTCGGTGGTAGAACGACCACTGCGAAAACCACACTGGTAGCTCGCTAGATGGTCGCACTTTTCTAGATCCCACACAAGACGTGTATTGACCATGCTCTCCAGGAGCTTACTAAGACATGATGTTAAGCTTATGGGGCGATAGCTTGAAACCTGACTAGGATCTTTACCGTCCTTAAGTAAAGGCACAATAGCAGCTTCTCTCCAGATCTGAGGGTAGCAACCTTCTCTCCAGATCCGATTATACATATTCAGGAGGTTTTCCTTAACTGGAGACGTGGCATGTTTGATAAAATCGTAGGGGATTCTATCCAAACCCGTAGCTGTTTTACCTTTCCTACGAATCGCTTCTTCTAGCTCCATCATTGTCAAATCCACGTTGTACGGAAGATCTTCTTCGGTCGAGAGGTCCAACGGGATCTCCCGTTCATTTTTGTGTTGAAGGAAAGCCTGATGGTAGTTTCTAGATGAGCTGATCTTTTCGAAATACATTGCAAAGGCTTCCGCAATATCATACGCGTTTTCTAGCGTTCGGCCATCAGCACTAACTCGCGCTAAATGCGATGGTATGCCCCTTCCAGAGATTGCTCTTACCCTGCGCCACACATCTGAGATGGGTGTTTTCGGGTCTATCTCGGAAACATACCGTTTCCATGAAGAGCGCTTAGCTTCCAGCACAGCTCTACGAGCAATTGCTCTTTGTCTCTTGAAAGCAATGAGATTTTCTGCTACTGTGTGGCGTTTGAATTTATTAAATGCTCTCTTTTTCCTGTCTATGAGAGTCTTAATCTCATCACTCCACCAAGGTACAGATACCCTAACTTGTCCTCCTTGGGTCATAGGAATGCTGGCCTCTGCTGCTCTTATCAACATCTACGTAAACTTATGAACATCATCTTCTATATCAGTAGTAAGATAGAGGGTCTGAAGTTCCTCCCTAAAGCCTGCCCAGTCTGCTCTTTTTAGCGACCATCTATTAGGCATGACGTTGTTCAGTCTTTCACAACCTATTTTAATAGTTATTGGTATGTGATCACTATCATGTGGATGGCTAACTGTACTCCAAAGACAACTGAGTGCGATTGATGCGGAGCATATGCTTAGGTCGATGGCTGAAAACGTATTCGATCTTGTGTTTACGAACGTTGGAGAGCCAGTATTCAGTAGGACAAGGTCAGGATTGTCATCCAAAAGGCTTTCTATGTAGTTACCCCTCGCATCAGTCTCCCTTGAACCCCATAACTGACTGTGGGCATTGAAGTCGCCCACTAATAATAAAGGTCTCGGTAATTGTTCTAATAGGGCCGATAAACCATTCATTTCGACATCTGAATGTGGTAAGTACACATTGCAAACAGGTGTTATAATTTGAAAAATTACTATTAAAACAACTAGCAACAAGAGGGTAAGTAAAGATATTGCTGCCCATTCCTATGTGTGAACCGTAAATAATAGTAATGCTGTGAGAAAATCACGTACAGTATTACATACACTAGTGAAATAATACGCTTGAAGTTCATTGCCACTATATACAGGGTTGCTAATTAGTGCGTCAAAGTGCGATATCTCAGTAAGTATAAATTTCATATGGAAATGTTTCATATAAACGTTTTTGACCATTGAGGGCTGCGTACTTTAAAATTATTTTGAAATGTACAGGGTGCGTCATAAAAGTGTGGTAGTACCAAGTTATATTTTTTTAAATGATATCACCTAATTTTTTGCCATTTTTGGATTTATCGTCAAATTTTAAGGTTAGTTTATGTAAAGTTATATCAAAAACTTACCATTTTCGAGTTATTCGGGAAAATTCGGAAATTTTGATAGCTGCAAGGTCTTACGAAAATGGGGGTTGTACCCTAACTGCTGCGAATTTCGGAATCCGTCTTATGAGGCTCTAAGGGGACCTAATAAGCTACATTTTGATTTATTTACTTTTATTAACATTACACTATCCCCAAACCCAGCCGTTTTTAAGATTTCGAAAATTTCTGCTTTTTAGCTTTTAAATATTTCAACATTCGCACCGGTGACGTCACCATACGCAAATGTTACCCATTGTCATGGAAACAAAAACAAATGCTTTATTTATTCCTATTGATGTCTGTTTTCTTTCGAAAATATTATAAATGTCGCAGGTATTTGTGAGTTACAACTAGTTTTATTGTGCATTCGTTATTTCTTGAGTATTTTCCAATCCATATATTTTTAAAATTTGTTTTACGTAATTTTCTAAGACTTTTTTTTCGATTTGGTGAGCAGTTACGTAGATATGTTGCATATATCATTCTTATATCATATTAATCTTTGTAGTTAATTTAATAAGTATGAAGTTTGAAAGGACGGAACTGGTTGACATGATCATTGTTATGGGATCTGCTGATCAAAATTATTTACTAACTCTGAGGATGTATGCGCAAAAATATCCTGAGAGAAGGCAAACCTCGGTTACAAGTTTAGGAAAACTTAAGGAGAGATTTAATAGAACAGGCAACGTAAATTATGAAAAATGTTAAAGAACTAAGATGACAAGCGACGAAGTTCAGTTGAATGTTCTGCTGTCTGTAATTTCGGATCTTTCTACCGGTTCGACAATAATATCCAATGAAACTAATATTCCCCGATGTACCGTTAACGAAATTTTAAAGAGGAACAAGTTTCATGACTACAGCATACCTTTCTATCAAGAACTATTGGGATCTGACTTGGAAATATTGCCAGTGGGGGATTGGAAATGGAAAGGACAACACCTAACTTTTTCCGAAAAGTATTGTTCTCCGACGAATCAACTTTTACTCAAAGTGGTCGTCCAAACCGTCATAATCTTCATTATTACGCAACCGAAAACTCAAAAATAGTAATATCAGTTAACACGCGGCGGCAGTGGAGCCACATTTCGTTAACGGAGATTTGAATGGTGTGCAATATTCGCATTTTTTACAAAATGTCTTGCCCCAACTTTTACAAGACATTCCTCTAGTTTTAAGGAACAGTATGTGGTTACAGCATAACGATGCTCCAGCGCACTTTGCTGCAGATGTCAGAGAGCACTTTAATCAAGAATTTGAAAGTAGATGGATAGGTCGCGGCGGACCCCTTTTTTGGCCATCAAGATCCCCAGACTTAATAAAAATAGATTTTTTTTATGGGGACACATAAAAAACGTTGTATACCAAACTGATCCCACTACTGCAGAAGGTATGAAACAATGCATAATTCACGCGAGAAGTAAATAGGTCTTTTCTGGAAAGACTGCAAATGTGTTATGACCGAAACGGAGGACACTGAGAATTTATTGTAAATACAAATATTGTTGTGAAAATAAATAATAATAATTTGTTATAAATAATACAACAATAATAATACAGTCATTAATATGCATGAAAAATGTCAAAATGACATTGGACATCACCGGACAACGCGTAAAATTTGCGTATGGTGACGTCACCGGTGCAAATGTTGAAATATTTAGAAGCTAAAAAGGAGAAATTTTATAAATCTTAAAAACGGCTGGGTTTAGGGATAGGGTAATGTTAACAAAAGTTTTAGATTTTTGGATTCTAAACACGACGTCGTCGAGAAAATTGGGGCACTCCATTTGAAATAACCAAGTTATTGAAGATTGAAGTCATGCAACTTCGGAGATTTATTTCGGGGGTTTTGGAAATCTTTTTTTAGGTAAACAAGACAAAATGTAGCTTATTAGGTCCTCTTAAAGCGTCATAAGGCGTATTCCGAACTTCGCAGCAGTTAATGTACAACACCGATTTCCGTGAGACCTTGCAGCTCTCAAAATTTTTGCATTTTCCCGAATAACTCGAAAATGGTAAGTTTTTGATACAAGATTCTTTACATAGACTAACCTTAAAATTTGACGACAAATTCAAAAATGGCAACAAAATTAGGTGGTACCATTTAAAAAAACATAACTTGGTACTTTCACATCTTTATGACGCACCCTGTACATTTGAAAATAGTTTTAAAATACGCAGCCCTCAATGGCCAAAAACTTTTATATGAAACATTTCCTTCTAAAATTCATGTTTACTGATTTACTTATATTTATCGCACTTTGGCGCACCAATGAGCAACATATATATATATATATATATATATATATATATATATATATATATATATATATATATATATATATATATATATATATATATATATATATATATATATATATATATATATATATATATATATATATATATATATATATAAAACAAATGCATTTTCAATGTATTAACAAACAAAACAAACAACTATACAAATTAAATTAATAAATAAACAACAAACTAGATTAATGCACCGTATAAAACTACTCAAAACGACCCCTATACAGAGCCCTGTTCTTCTGTTCATGTTTAACAAATTCGATTCCCCCATATTTCAGGAAAATCACCAATAAACTTAACAAATAACTATTCAAAATGTCTCTAATTTCCAATAATGCTATTTTTGAGAAAACAAGTTATTTGCAGCGTTCAAAGGGCGTTCAGGGGAGGTGTTGGGTACCTACTAAAAATGTTGTATTTGATCAAGTTGAAAAAGCACACTTAAGATCTTTGTATGCCGCAATAATTAAATAGAAATTTTGAATTGTCTTAACAGTAACATCTAGGTTTTCTGTTCGTGAACGATTCGATGTATAACGTTTAGATATACAATAACTGCAATTCCGCGGCGGCATCTCGAAATTTCGAAAAACCCTATCCCGAAAGACTGCAACTGAACAGAAGCATTTTCCAGCGTTTGTTCAATCGTCTAGAGGAGTTTCTAGTGTTAGAAAATGTTAGTAGGCACCCTGTCCATAACGGTGAGGTAAATGAAATTAATGTTTTGGCACAAGTGCATATGAATCCTGTAAAATTGCAAAATTCCTGCAGAATGTAATTTGTCAAAATCTGGCGTCCAAAAGATTCTTAAAAAACATAAATATCACGACTTTAAGTTTTTACCAGTACAAAAGTTTCATCCAGGAGACTACCAAAGAAGGCTTGAATTTCGCCCGTGGTTTCGCAATCAACTGACGGAAGATGCTGAATTTCCGACTAAAATCCTATGAACCGACGAAACATTTACAAACAGTAGAATGTTTAACGGAAGAAATAAACATCTTTATGCGGTTGAAAATTCACATTTTGTACAGAAACTAAGGTCGTAAATTCGGTTTTCTGTTAATGTCTGGTGCGGCCTAATAAACAACAAGCTTATGGAAGCCTATATTTTACCGCAACGATTGAAAGGACAGTTGTATTTACATTTTCTTCAAATTTAATTTTAAGAAATGCTGGAAAATGTAGCTTTAGCGACCTTCAGAAAGGACCACGCACTTTTCTTATGCAAACGAGAGCACCGTCAAACTGTCTGAATTTTTGATATGTAATAGTGCTTAATGTTTTGATCAAAAGTCTTCATGGGCTCAATTCTATCTTATGGATATTTTTAGAAATATAGGGCGTTGAAGTTCAAGATCCCGAAATTTTTAAAATGCGTACCAAAAAGTCCCTTTTTAATATTTTTGAAAGTTTTTGGCTGATATATGTAGCCAAAATACATACTTAATGATAAAAATAAAAATATTGATAGTTACAGGGCGATTCAAGCTGTCACAGAACTTTCTTGGATGAAGCATGTATTTTTACATAACATAAAATTCCATTAAAAAAAATTACCGTCAATGTTTCGGAATATTTGACATAGTGTAAATTTCGATGTCCTCGTTCAAAATCTATAATGGTAAAGTTATATCCTATGCTACTTTTCGAGATTAAACGTTTAGTTTATAAAATACCAATTTTTATAGCAAAAAAAAAAAAAAATTACAAAACAAGGGAAATGTTATAAATTATTTACTTTCACATACTGCGTTAGATCATGGTACTATTTTATTGTTTAAGGGTAAACTAAAGTAGTCATACTTACAGGGCGATCCCACTTGTGAGACCATTAAATCCACAAATCCAAATAATAGAAACTAGGTACATACTACCTACTTATTTTATAATAATAAATCTTACTCTTCAATATGGGTTATTAATTGGGTTTTACATATAATACAGGGTCATTTAATACTCCATTACAAAAAGGGTTTAAAGTTTGAAAATAAATTCAAAAATCAGATTATGCACTCGTATTTACCTGTATGGCAGATGCATAAAGGACTGTTTACTTGATCGGATTACAGGTAAGTCAAACTGTAGCGTTTTTTTTAAATGGTATCCCCTGTAGGCCTATTCCGCTGATATTTATTGCAATTGTTAAAACGATGGGAAAAAACTGTAGTTACTGTAGCGTCTCCCAGGTACCCGATCTTGAAAAGTTTAATTTTAACTTATTTACATTAATACACATTCAAGAACAAAAGAATCGCTAAGTGATTTATCTTGACTGAACTGACAATAATGTTACTATTACTCGAATAAATTGCTTGCCTTGCTTTGACTTTCCTGGCAATAATTAAAACATCAGAATTTATTTACAAGTCTGATATTGAATTATTCTCAATCCTCAAATCTGATCAAACGAATTGGCTGTCTAGCGGTAGGTACGTTGTGCTGTTTGACTGAGACAGGCTAGAGGAGGTTAAGTGTTGTATCGTGTGGAGCAGGTACACATTGAAACTACTCTAAGTAAAATTAATGAGCTTTGCGCAATGGTGGTTCAGCCCGTTAATATACTATTGTGGTAAAGAACCACCAATACAACCCACTTTATTCATACATAAGTAATTTCACAAGTACATTATTAAATCAAATAACACAAAAAAAAAACAATGAAAAGGTTAAATATATAACAAAACACCATTAAATCAGGTTACAATGCAAAATTATAGCATTACGAGAAAAGAAAATAGCCCATCTAGTCGCACCTACAATTTTTTCATAAATAATCAGAATAAAAATACCAAACATGTGGTCCTTTAGAACCAATCATGCTGGTCTTTAAGTAATATAAAATAATAAGGCAATAATTAACCACAGTAAAATTGCACAGGTGATAATAAGGTTAATGCAAGGACAAAAGAAAATAGACAAGGGATTTACACTTACACAATTGTTAATTACTACTAACGCACAAAATACATACGTAAAATTACAATAAATCACATATGAAGAGAAATTAGTTCGCAGGAAAACAATTCTACTTAACAAACTGACACAAAAAATTCATTAAACAAAAATCATAACATCGCGACCGACATATAAGGTTGAGTGCGTTAGAGAAATACAGCGCCATATTCTCAGGGTATACATTCATCTATATAACAATAAAAACCATAAAAATAAAATTTGAGATGTTTAATGGTCATCTGGACTCGGGAGTATGTACACACTCGGCAATTGCCTCTTACAATTAATAACCAAGCGGTATCCTGTATCCGTTCGGCCAGGCCCACCTCTACACAAATATAAATACAAATAACAATACTAATTCTCCCAAATACCAGAGTGAGGAAGCTCTGTACTGTCTTTTATTTTAGCAGATTTCCGCTTAACGAGCTCGCGTGCGAATGAGATACCTTAGCAAGGCAATGTTTGATTTTTAATACGTTACATACGCTTGTAAAATTATTTTCTGCCAGCCTTAATTTGTATAGAAATACCTACTTAATAGTCTCAATTGGATAAGTGCGGTAAGTGATCTTTGAAACATGTGTTTTACGCTATTTTTTCTATAAAGGGAAATAATTTCAAAATATTAAGAAAATTTACATCAAAACTGGCTAAATAGAGTATTGAATAGACTTTTTTAGATGTTTGGGTTGGTAATACCCAAATGTAATATAATAATGTCATTATACGTTTAATCTCACAACTTTAGAATATTAGATAATGTTTTATATTCCTTTATTCATTCTGTTGCAGCGCAATGAATGAATGATTTAATCGAATAAAACTAATCAATACACTTGTACCCATTAATAGTTTCTTATTAAATTTTGTTCATTATTCAAGTCATTCAAGTATTAAAGAAGACGTCCATCAGATAATAATGTAGTTGTATCCGATTGAATTATCTTATAAAAAAAGAAAACATATTAGATACTTTTGCAAAATATGACTTAATTATATATTCTCCTAAAATATCAGAAAAAAGTGTAATATTTGTTTAAAAAAAAATACTTTGAAAATAAAAAACCGTACCTATGTATACATACTAATGTTATTCTCGCAAATGTACTTTCTAAAGTAATCAAATATTTAAAAGTATGTATTTTTCTTAAATTTAATAGATTTTTTTAAAATAATAACGCTCATTACATTAACTTTTTAATCTTCTGTCGAAGTTTACGCATCCTATAATTTTTTATTAAATATCTGCCTTAGATCAATGTTAAAATATTATTATACCAGAACAGTTACCAGAAACAATGCTTCTAAGAAGCATCTAAACGCACTACAAACGATGCGTTTAAGAGCCTTTAGACACAACGAACTAGATAAAATAATAACCACGCCTAAACCAACATATTTTTTCAATAATTTATTATTGTTATAATGAGCTTGATAGAATTCAATTCTTAGTGTGGGTGTGTGGGTTTACTGGTAAGTGTATTATTTTTATAGTATTTACTTTACATTTACAAGAGAGCAAAACACCCGTATGGTGAACTAAACTCCTCCTTGAATTTTTTTTCTCTCATTTTTATTTTCATTATGTAAAAAAATAAAAATAATATAGCTGCATTATTATTAATTGGTATGTGAGGATTCTACTTGTCAACGTTTTTATAAATTTCAAATTAAAGTTTCTCACATCTGATTAAATTAATATTGTTAAATTTGTTATTTGATTATGACATTTTTCATTTCAAGCCTTGGTCCCTTACAGGGTATTCAGGCCAGTTTAATATTACTTAATTTATCACAACGACTGAGTTACTTTTTATTAAAATAAAATTAGATTCCACAGTTGACTTTTAATTACGATCATTATTTTTTAATTGTAATCGATACGTTTAAATTTGTATAAAAATACAGGGTTTAGTACCCAAATAAATAATTATTTTAATGATATTTAGCTTGATAGAGTTCAGTCACTATTGTTTTTTCTGCGTGCAACACGCGAAACACACGGTTTTACTGGATACACGTATAAAAATTCTGTATTTATCGTTGGTGTTTAAAAGGGGATAAGGGCCCTACTTAACACTATTATAATGAAAAAATAATAAATAATAACGACCGATTAGGAGAAAAAGAGATAGGATAGAGAATTCGGTACTATAAGTTTTCTCATTGGCTGCACCACATTTTTTATTAAATCAGCGAATAGAATGAACGGAAACTTATTACCATATTTAAAAAAGACCTAAATTAATTGAAAATATTTTAATTTCCGATTTTATGATTCAAAATTTAATTCTGTAAACTCTTAAAAAAGGAGGCAAATTCATGTGCCAGAAGCGAGTTTATAAAGTAATATATTGATCAAAGCTTTTCTTAAGAAAACGAAGATGACAACCCAGATATAGAAGCGTATTGCTGTTATTAATAGTTAGCGCTTTTATGTGATCTTAAGCACAATTTATTCATCTTCTACGTTTAAATACTATCCGTTTCTTACATTTCAGAAAAGATCCGTGCCAGCATGTGCTTTAAATGGAATAAACAGAAGTTAAAATGATTTATGTAATGTTACAAACTTTTTGTGCACACTGCATACCCACGCGATGTGCATTAAAAGAAATCAAAGCACATACCAAAATTTCATTATTAATTAATTTACTTACCAAAATTTTTTTAATAAGAATATTAGTAATCATAGCAATCGATACATTTCGATTTTGGTTGGGTTATAATTCGAAAAGCTTCTAAATCAATTGCTTTTGCGATATATGATAAGAAACAATTGTATTGTCAAGCGTTTTTTTATTTATTCATGTTATATTTATTGGGGTGTAATAATTCTACGGCCTCTTCATTGTGAATACTCGTTTAGATAAATTTAGTATCGTTACCGAAAATTGAAAATTCTGCTTTCAGTGATGCGTATAATGGAGACCTACCGTGCAAAAAGAAATATATGAGAAACTTACAGTGATCGTAAGGGGTCCAAAGAACACAAATACGTTGTAACGAGATTTAGGTTTATTCGTTAGTCAATATATTAATGATTACGTATATACTTAGCATCATTAAACAGAACAACACACTGTCTACTCTTAGTATTAATAAAACAAAGTGGACAATCAAAAACTGTTTCATTCAATTTAAGCTGTGGAGATAAAAGTAAAATACATCCATAAATTCATAAATTTGGTCGCATTCATTGTTTACATTGGTATGAAAAAACGATTTCATTTATTTCTCATTGTTATGGCACTCCGCTAAAAATATAATGGACACCGCTTTGAAGCGCGCAGTTTATCATTACAACCATTGTGTTTAGATGAGGTTGAAAATATAAATTGGTTTGTAAATTGTCATCTTTCTGAAGAGGTTGGTAGAACTTTAAATGCTCTCCGTTTATTTTTATAATTTTTTTTGTATTCGAATTAGTCGTATGTAAGGGTATAATATGCAATTTTAATTAATTTAAATCTGACGTATTTCTTTAGATTAGATTCAAATGCGAATTGACGTTTTCAGGTTTTGGTTCGTTTTATTTTAATGTTTTCATTGTCATTTTGTCATTTTCAAAGAGTATGAAAGGTATTTCTTTTATGCTTTGGAACAACGCAAAATGGCAGGACAAGATAATGCCTAACCTAAGGATTCTATCAAAATTAATGTATGTTTTTCAAAGGATATTAAACAACAAAACCTATAAGATTAAATAACATATTTTAGCCCATTGATAGCCTGGAAAATTTTGACAGTTCCAGGAACACAAAATCGACTTGGATTAGATTAATAATTTTGATGAGATAATATTAAAGTAACACTAACTCCCAGCGCGATAACGTACTTCTATATTATTAATTGCATTTGACGCCTTGGCCGGCAATTGCAGAACGTGTTATAGAGTAATCTTCTTGTGCCTATGCAAGCCCACGGTTCGATATCATGTGCACTCTTATAATTTATGATTATCTATTCTAATACTTATGTAGCTTTTTCCAGGTTTTTTATTGCGAATAAATTGTTTTTAGTTGCTCTTATTGGAATTTTTGGAATACCTTATAGGTCAAGTAAGCCTTTCTCTATAGAATTAATCATTCAAATATTTTATTGATTCCCTTATTACACTTCGTATTAATTATTAAATGACACAGCACACATTTTTAACGTGCTCCTAACTTTCAGTATTTTTGTTTCACAATTTTGTGTTACCCTTTATATTTCGAAATTTTATTTGTGCTACGGGATTTCTATATTAGGAATTTTCCGTTTCCTTTGAGGTAAAATATGGCTTAATGCGTGATAGATCAAAGCTTAACTTATTAGTGGAGTTTGCTTTGTCTTTATGTATTTTCTTCTATTAATACGCTTCGATGGATGTATATCTTGAATTCACGTAGACTAGGTATGTCATGCTTTTCATCTCAAAACATTACTAAATTTTGTTCTTTTTAGCTTAGGAGAACTATATCTAAGAACTATTGCATTATAATTGGTAAAGCGATTTCGAAAACCAATATCTTCGTATTTGAACAAGGACGAACACGATCTCTATACCCATGCGATTGATAATTAGCACGTAATACTTCTACTTTCCCTGACTAGTACACTAATAAGCAATTTACACTATTTTCTTTATCTGCAACATGATTAATTCAGTTTTGGAAGACAACCGATGTTGATTTGATTACTTCATTAATTTATTTTAGACCACCGTGGGGGCTTATTTGAACTACATAGTTTTAACCACTGTATACTGGACTGTCTAACTTCCACTTTTGGTGCTACAATAACATATTAATCTGTTATCTGTTTCATACTGCAGTAAAGCCAATATTCTTCGCTATATAACTACAGATAATGATAGAAGAAACCAAATTTCGAGAACTATTAAGATACTTGGAAAGCGTTGCAGGACTAAATGACATCTAATGCTAGATTTTGGTGTATAGTATACCAACCTAAAATTGAAAAGTGCGGTATGTCATTATTTCTAATATTATTTTGGTTATTTTCACGTGGATTGATGGATTTTTAATTACTCAATATTAACTTATGAAAATCTGGATATTGATTTATATTGAAATTATTGAAACGTTTAGAAAAAATATAAATACAAATCTAGAAAATTGGAAGAAATTGGAAATATTTCTGTGACATGTCATTATGATTCAAATTTTAAGTTATACAATTAAGGGAAAATCAAATTTGATATACAATTAAAATCTGGATTTAAATTTATGATTATGATTGGAAGTTTTAGAATACATATGTGAAATTAATTTTCGTTCCTAATCAATAATATAGATTTATCTAATATCTTTACAGATACCGTTAAGATATTCAAGCTAATGAAAATCCAATTTGATATGGACTAGGAATCTGATATTTAATTTATAATTATGATTAAATGAATAGATTGAAAATGTTTTACGTGCAAATTTGTACTTTGTCCACTAACTTACCGTGACAGAGAAGATAGCCTTAGGGCTGCCGAAAATCTCAATCAAAGTAGAGAAGTGGAATGGGTTATACAGTGAGGTAGGTGGTACCTAAAAGCTTAAAAGAGGAGGGAGGGCGCCAGCTAGAATGATTAACTGGCAGCCCTAGATAAACGGAGAGAATTAGTCACTTTTCTAGCTAAGCAACGAATATAAGGAAGGATCTGGTCAGTAAAAGAAATGGTTACAAGATAGAATGTCTCCAAAACACAAGTAATGTGTTATATGCAAATATCACATAAACGTAGTATATAGCTTTTAAATATATATAGATATAAAGTAAACTGTATTCCGAAGGTATGGGATAATTCTTCAAATAAATATTTAAATTGTGCTACACACAAAATGTTAACCCAAAGCTTACACAATAAATACTTGTGCCCTTAAATACACTATAGCAAGCCACCCAGGATTATAGTATCAAATTTCTACTATAATATCAAGTAAATATAATTAAAAAACAACCAAATAACACATTGCTATGAAACATAGGCAATTTACATTTAAAACAGTAATAACACTTACCAACCGCAAAGCTGAATGCATTCAGTTGTACACTTTTACTCTTTCTACAGTTTAAATACATGAAGTATAAATTGGTATTGTAGCCATTGACCCCAACACACAATAAACAAATTAATGTACAAGTAAATAGTTAGTGAAGTACACAATTAACTGTTTATCAATTCAATCAACATATGTCTGTATAATCTTACACAATGCAACAATTAAAGTATCAAGCTTAAGTAATACAAAAACAGGTGTAATTGGTAACTTAGCTTTCAATTTCTAGGTAGTCTGTCCTGAAGATCCAACGTAACGACCAAATGTTTAACAGTTAGTCATCACCAGGTGTTGCAAAATTTGCATCAGGTACCTTGCTAATATGTATGAAGTATAACGCACTTAATAGGCAAAATGTAGGTATACCCAATTTATGTACAGGGTATGTACCGCATATAAGACATATATCCAAGTATGTACAATGTACAAGACAAGGTATATCCCAATATGTACAACGTCTAAGACATGATATACCCCAGTATGTACAACGTACCTATAAATTAAATATGTCAACCCAAAACAAAAGAATAAAAATAGATCTCATATTTAATGAGGTAGTTAATCGGAGAATGATTATACACTCTGTAAGAAATGAATTTAACCAAGTACAAGTTCGAGAACAGCTGGTGTTTGTGTAGAAAAGCAAAATACTATATGATTATCCCTTAAAATGAATAAAGGAAAACTCACAACGGTTGATCTAATTAGTTGCACCTTACTTTACGATTTATGATACAAAACTAATGTGTCATAGAAAATCTGGTGAGGTTATGTATAACCATTTTAGTTAATAAATTTATTGATCTGTTCTTAGTTAATTATCGAAGCCCAGATATTTTGATGAAAATACTAGCAAAACAGTAATAATCCAGAGATTTTAACAGGTCGAAAAATTTACTAAATCGTGCAGCGTAGGTAACGAACGTAACAAAAATAAAATTTATAATTTCTAATAGTGGACTTATTGACATACATCAAATTCTTTATTGTACAAAAACTTAATGTAATGGAATATTAATAATAACTCGTGGAAAAATAATCTACCAACCGAACGACTCCAGGTATAAGGAGTCAACTCTACTAAGTGCTAACGGTCTTTATAGAGCAGGTGAACGAGTAGAGCAGGGCAATCTCTTGTCCTGAGGGTGAGAAACCGCTTTCAAAGGCGGAAAAGTTGAATTCTTCGACCAACGGCATAAGAATGCAGAAGACAAGAAGAAAACTACTGCACTAAGGGATCCTAGACTAGATGTCCGTAAAATATAAGCAATCATAAAGACGGGCGACAAAAATCAAGACATTAACATAGAGTTCGGATGCCAAGACACGGCATCAGTTGGATAAAAAATAGCTGCAGAAAACGAATGCATGGGAAAGTATGGGCTTGCTAACATTAACGATAGGGGAACCAGATTGGTTGAGTTCTGTGAACCATTCGACCTTATAATAACAAATACGTTCTATAAAATGCCAAACAGAAGAAGATACACTTGAAAAGCGCCTGGGAATAAAAACAGATACCAGATTTATTTTATTATAATCAGGACGAAATACAGGAACCAAATCATTTGTAGTTACGCATACCCAGGATATGACATAGATAGCGACCATAACCTAGTCATGCCAATACGCTATATTAAATATAAAAAAATGGGGCAAATTACAAAGAAAAAGAAAAAAATGGTGTATTGAAAAACTGAATGATATGGAAATAAATGACTCTTTCAAAAAATAAATGACAAAAACAGGAGAAGAATGCAAAACATGGCAAAGTTTAAAAAAGAATATAATTCAGCAGAGAATATATTAGGAAGAACTAAACTAAAACCACGTAAACCATATATGACATCACAAATATTAGATCTTATCAAATAACGACACTATTGGAGAAACAAGGATACTAATAAATACAAAAGAATGAAGAACGAAGTGAAGAATGAATGTAATACAAGCAAAGGAAAAATGGCTGAAAGATTTCAGTGAGGAATCTGACTAAAAAAGAATCATACGGACAAGATATACTTAAAGATTAAAAAACTGCAATATGAACCCAAAATGAAAAATAATGTAGTCAAAGATAAAAATGGAAAAACATTATTTAACGAACAAAAAGTAGCAGAAAGTTGGAAAGAAGACATAGAAAGTTTGTATAATGGTGAAGATATTGTAGATGAACAAGTATATATAGAAAACGAAGACGCGGTAAGCGAAGACTATAAGGGAGCAGGTATTATTAGAGAAAAATTCCGTATGGCTATAAATAATATTGCAAATGGAAAACAATAGAAAATAACAAAAAATTCTGAAGAATTTAGATAAAGAATCAGAAAATGTTCTATTTAAGATTGTTGATGATTGATAAGAGAACGGAGTACTACCAGATGATTTCATTATTAGCGATACTATAACGATACCAAAAAAAGGAAATGCAAATGTCTGTTCGAACTACAGAACTATAACGTTACTATCGCCCGCCTTAAAGATTATTCTGAATGTGATCAAAAATAGAATAAAAGGCAGAATGGCAGAGGATTTAGACAAGTATCAATTTGGCTTTAGAAAAGAGAGAGGAATAAGAGAGCCAATCTTAGCGCTGAATCAAATACTGGAAAGAAGAATAGAAGTTGGTAGAAAGACATACACCTCGTTTGTAGATCTGGAAAAGGCTTTTGATAGTGTTGAATGGAAATTAATGTTCCATGTATTGAAAAGGAAAGGAATAGATTAGAAGGGTAGAAGATTTACCTTGAAACTATATAAATCGTGTATAACAACCATACATATAAATGGAAGTAGCATAAAAGCAAAAATCAGGAAAGGAGTTAGCAAGGATATTCATTGTCGCTGTATCTGTTTAACATGGTCTTAGAAGTAATATCCAACATACTCAAATGAAACACAGTAGGCATAAAAATAAGTGGCCAAAAAACACATTACATCCGTCTCGCTGATGATATTGCAGTTTTGGCAGAGTCTGAAACTTATATGGATTATACGTTGAATGTACTAAATAATACTCTATACAAATATAAATTTAAAATAATTATACAAGAAACAAAGGTAATGATATAAGATAAAACTAATCGAAACATAAGAATCAATAGACAAAAGATAGAACTAGTCATGGGTTTTTCTATCTAGGAAGGGTAATAAACAATGATAACAATTCGTCCGAAGAGATAAAAAGAAGAATAGCACTAGCATAACAAAAATTTTAAAATAAAAAAACATACTAACTAATAAACGTTTGAACATTGAATCACGTAAACAATTCATGAAAGCATTTATATGGAGCGTGCTAACGTATGGACGCGAAACGTGGATCATGGGAAAATACGAAATAAGCAGGATAGAAGCAATGGAAGTGTTAATGTGGAGAAAAATGACTAAAACAAAATGGACAGACAAGAAATCAAATAAGAAAGTACTCGAGGAAACCAATGAAAAAAGAACACTCATGAATATAATTTTAGAAGTAAAAACCAAGTAATTTGGCTTTTCTCACCTAATAAGCCATAATCGGCTGTTGAAGGCAGTGTTTGAAGGAAAGCTACAGGGAGAGAAAGCATGAGGTAGACCAAGAAACAAATTCTTCAAATATGTCAAGATACTAATGAACTGCACAACATACAATGAGATGAAACGAGTAGCGGAATACAGAGTGTAGTGGTTACAAAGACAAAGCGAAGCCTTTAGATAATAAAAAAAATTGTGTTCCTCATACCTACGGAAGCTAATTTAAGTTTCTTTATTTAACTGTAATTAATGTCTACATTGCAAAGTGCTGAAGTAGCACAATCCTAAAGTTAAATTTCATTGTTTTTCTTATTTGTAGATTTCATTTAAGTTGTATTTTATTATAAAATAAAATACAAAAAAAGCGGTCTTTATAAGCTTTTGTAAGGTAATAGAATGATCGCCGTCTTACCAACATAAAATATGTGTTTGTTTAATTAAATATTGGGGTATGTTTACTGATAAGTGACAATGTTTCAACGCAGCTATATATTATATATTGTTATGTATATTTCATAACGGTAAGCATTATTTAAACCAGGTATTTTATTAACTTTATTTGCTGTTTTACAAATTTAATTTCGGGATTTTTTTTTTCGTTTTCTTTAATATAGTAACTATAGAAAACAACGCCGTAATTTACTTTAACAGTAACTGTACAAAAATAAATAAAAAACTTATGACATTGGTTCCGCGAATCTCTATTTTAAACATAGAAATTTTACAAATGGTTGTACGCCTACTTTTGCAATTCTCTTCTGTTTTTGAATACAGGGCGTCCTGACTTGATCCACTTGACTTCAAGTCTCATTTCGATACTGTCCTCTGTCCTCCACTAGACGCATGGTCTAATCATACGGATATTTAAAAAACTTAAAGTTAACAAACAGTTACTCAACCCTGAATTTAATTCAAACTTATTATAAGTATATGATGATTCCTTTTACTCTGATAAATATAACTGTTTAGTGACCATCCTTGTGTTTTCTTGATTATCGTGTTACTTATTTTTATGTGTACCTATGTGTTCTCTTACAGCTTTACTTCCCCATTTTGTAGCTTAGGGGTAGTTTTATCTCAAAGTACGTGGCACCTTAGATATCTCTATACTGTACGGTTACACCACTCACACATCCAGTGAACTACCGCTTCAGTGATCCCAACAAATCAGCTGAGCTAGACACCATATCTTTTATTCTATCTTTAGCGCATTTTGGGCCAGTTTCAAAAATCATTTTGTGCAGATATAGATATTCTAGATATGGTATCTACCTCAGTTGATTTTTTGGGATCACTAACTAAAGCGGTAGTGCACTGGATGCGTGGGTGATGTGGTGGATAATATATATATATATATATATATATATATATATATATATATATATATATATATATATATATATATATATATATATATTATATAATCAGGGTTCGGCATAGAATTGTTACGATTTTTAACACAAAATATTTATTGAACGAAACAATACCTTTTTCTATCCTTATCATAAATTAATCTACATATCTTTAGATTTTATGACTTAAAAATGCAATCTTTCAAATGACCACCATTTTCTGCTATGCAAGATTGAAGACGTTGCGGGAAAGTTGCCATAACTTGTCGTAATGTTTCCTCAGTGATAGCTTCAATTTCGGCAGTAATGCGGTTTTTTAACTCGTTGAAGTTATTAATTCTTACGGAAAATACTTTTTCTTTAAGGTACCCCCAGATAAAATTATCTGTAGCTGTCAGGTATGGACTGCATGCCGGTCAGGGAATATCGCCGAAACGTGAAATCAAACGTCCAGGGAACATATTACGTAAAGTTTCTAACGACCGTTGGGCGCTATGAGCGGTGGTTCCGTCTTGCTGGAAAAAAACATTCTCGATTCCTCGCTGATGCAGCTCTGGTTGCAGAAAGTTTATCAACATCTCACGATTCCTATTGGTCCAACAGCACACCAAACAGTTACCTTTGGAATGTGCAGTGGTGTTTCATGGACTTCCCTAGGATTTCTGTCAGACCAATAGTGATAATTCTGTTTATTGATAAATTCTAATAAATAAAAATTGGCTTCGTCAGACATTAGAAGCCGATTTGACAAAACAGGATCGATTTCCTTTGTGACGTGCATTCAGTTCTAGAACAATTTGTATTTTGCATGGCTGGAAATTTAGATCCAAATCCAAAATTCTTCGAAGACTTCTTTCAGAAATATTGAGATTTAAGGAATGCCTTTTTGCGGAACGTTTAGGACTGTGCTCAAATGCCTTTCTCACCCCTTCCATATTTTCTGCATTTCTGACAGATCTTCTGCGACCAATTCCTTTTTTGTTGCGAACCGACCCTTCATCTTGGCATTTCCTGATCCATCTGCGAATGGTCAGCCGAGATGGTGTATTCCCTCTGCATCTGTCTCCAAATTCCGCACGAAACGCACGGTGCACCGCAGTGATTGTATGCAAATTTGCAAATTTTTCGACAACAAAATTTTTTGATTGCAAAGCCCAGCTATCCATTTTTTAACTGCCACTACTGATATATAAAATCCAAAGGTATGTAGATAAATTTATGATAAGAATAAAAAATGTATGGTTTCGTTCCATAAATATTTAGTGTTAAAAATGGTAACATTGCTATGCCCAACCCTGATATATATATATATATATATATATATATATATATATATATATATATATATATATATATATATATATATATATATATATATATATATATATATATATATATATATATATATATATATGGTGTATGCAGAATTAGAAAAGGTACAATTTTTTTCTTTGACGATGGTTACATAAGGAAATATTGAATAAAAATTATCGTAAACATCAAAAATTAGAATTGCCAAGGTAAGGATACCTCAAATTGTACATTCTAATTATTTGCACGTTAGCAACTTAGTTTTTTGACTGGCGACAGCATTGTTATCGTGACTTTAGTTACAGTAACCATGACGATAAATAATACCCGCAAAACATGCATCATGTGACAGGGGTTTGTTTGGTGTCGTTGTCAATGTAAGAAAACGTGGAAAAAGTGGAGGTGAAATTATGGGAATTTGAGCATGTTCCGGATATGAGAAAATCTGGTCGAAGGTCGAAAAGTGAAGATCAGTTGAACATTGTGTTAGCAGTGCAAGATAATTCTAATACCACCATTACGACACGACTAATAATACTAGTGGAGCCCCATCTCCTTGTGCATAAAGTGTTGAAAAGAGAGAAGTTCCATTTTTACAAGATATGCTTACTTCACGAGCTGTCGGAAGATGATTTTTATCAGACATGAAGATTCTGAGTAAACAACAGTTACGTAATGGTAACGCCAATTTTGTAAAAAGAATAATTTTTTCGGACGATGCAACATTTGCTTTAAACGGCCCTGTGAACAGACAAAATTGTTGTTTTTGGGTAACGAAAATCCTCATTGGTTCACGGAATATCACACCCAAAACCCTCAACAATTCAACGTTTGGTGCGAATAGTTGACGGAGAGTACTTACTTCTTCGAGGTTACTCTTACTGGTGCGAGATATTTAGACTTTCTTCAAAATTACCTCATCGGGATTTTAAAAGCTCGATATGCACCACTGTGACTCCTTTTTCCACAAGATGGGGTGCCGCCACATTACGCTTTACCTGTTCGCGTTTATTTGGATGAAGTTTCTCCACTTCGTTGGATAGGTAAAAAAAGGACAATCGCGTGGCCAGCCAGATCATCCGATTTTTTAAATCCTCTAGATTACTCCTTGTGGGGATACTTAAAGAGTAAGGTATACGCGACGCGAACGGCCAATTTAGAAGATTTAAAAGCACAACGTTCCAAAATCACTTGTTAATCGCCTTGGCTATTGTCAGACTGTCAATGGTGCTCAATTCCAACTTTTAATTTAAATTAGTGGAATCATTTTACAGCTAAAAAAAATTGTCTGTGTTTCAAGATATATTTTACTAAAACAATCATTTGAATATTTCTTATTCGAAATGATACATGGTGTCCATTTAGGTAAGATTTTTTCTTCAACATGACCACATCTTGTAAACTACCCAGAACTACATAATCAAACATTACATTGAAAGAATGGCCGAAGTGAGCTGAATCTAAATTTGAAATAACATACAATGGCCCATTTAAAAAAATCCATGTTTGGTTCACCCTGTATAAATAAAACACCCTGTATAACATAAAATAATTTTAAAATATGCGCCTCAGTGCTTTCCACAACACTTCAAAATTTAGTTCTCCTATTCCATCAAATACCGGAGGTATCGTCTGCGCGTTAACATCTTCCATGTGTACCTCGTACGTAAAAAGGTGTACCCTTTCTAATTCTGCAATAAAAAATGAGGGTTAACATTAAAAAAAATATCGATGACGTCATATCCTTTTCTTGTCACATTGTGTACTTCACTTAAACGTAAAAAAAATTGTAAATTGAAAATAAAAATCAATTGGACCGAGCGTTTTCTTCCTAAAGTCCCATCCGAATTTTGATTGAACTTATCCGCTACTTTACGAACGCACCCTATAAATAATAATAATATCTTACCTACAGCTGCGCTTAATAATTAGCAGTTAACATGCCCTAATTTGAAGTTAACCAAACATATTTTATGTTGGTGAAACTACGATCACTCTATTACCTTACAAAAAGGTTAGAAAGACCGCTTTTTGTTTTTATTTTGTAACGAGGAACAATTTAATCAAAACCAAAAAATAAGAAAAAGAATTAAACCGTCACTAACGCAGTTATATCATGTAAAACAAAATAATTCGTCAGTTTGGTCATAAGGGTACTTGATGATTCTATGGCTTGAGCTCTTTAGAATGCAGCGATTTATTACATTTAAATTTAGAAATTTTAACACTTAGCTTAAAATAGCTTCCGCAGGTATGAGGAACATATAGCGAAGACTATTGGATTTACTGCAGTATCAACAAGATAACAGATTAATATAGTATGGACTAAGAAAGTGATGTTGTCACGACAGCCATCTTGTTGCGGTAGGTCACTGATCACTTTCCAAGCAGTCATTAACGTGTATTCAAGAGTGTTAAGTGTTGTTATGACAATAATCTAAAAGTGTGGAATCATATTTTGCTGTAAGTAGCTACATAATGTTATATTGGTTTTATTTTAAGCATAAAATTTATAATAATAATGAATTCCTGTCAATTATTGCGGCTGTAATTTATTGATTGTGCGCTATAAAGTCACCTTAATAAGAAGAAAGTCTTATTGCATTATTGATTAAATATTTGTTATTTCAGATTAGATTTGTTAGTATGGCCCAGAAGCATGTATTGCGTTTTTCTGCTATTTTAAGTTTTTTTAAAGATGATGAAAAATTGGTAAATTGTGGTTAAAACGCAGTGAAATCGAACCACATAGAAAACATGATTTACGATGTGACGATTTAAAATTGATTAAAGGAAAGGTACGTACTGTACAACGTAGAGATGTGTAATATTTATTACTTGTAGTATATTTACCCAGTCTTTGAATTTATGGAGACTAGTAAAACCGGTAATTAATGGTATGTAAACTGTGTATTTTTGTATATAAAGACACTAAGTTATTATTGAGAAACATTATAATGTATACCGTTATTTTATTTTAGATCATATTAAATGAAGAATATTTAATTATTGGTGCCATTTGTACATATCCACGAGGACAAGGGGATACTCACATACACGACCACATTTAAGCCTCTACCTTAGAACGTTAAAAATATCTTAGAGCCAGATTTGGCGTATCAGAGATCAGTACGTCCAATACCTAGAGCCACGTCACTAACTTCAACTGACCCCACTTTTGAAAACCAGCTCTCTGAACAACAGACTATAGAAGTGACATCAATCGTTTACTGGAACTGTGAAGGACCTAATCATCGATCGGTTAACTGTCCTCAACCCAAGTGTTGTCCTACCATTTAAACTCGAACCAGTGCCGTTAAGAGATTGACTAGCTCACTGTCCCTTAACGGAACAGTCCAAAATTGTTCCGGAAAACGACCACCAACAAAGTCTGCTAAGTTTTATACTGGACAGCGTCGGCCACGACAAAAGAACTTATCTTAACGTGTCCGTTTTTGGCAGCCAAGTGCTAAGTCTTTTGGATTCCGGAGCTTGTCGTACCACAATAGGCAAAGAAAGTTAGGAATTCCTGAAAGATCTGTAAGATCATACAACTCGCTCGAAATCAAGCATAGTTGCTAAAGGCAACGAATGCGTCAGTCTAGGTACTGTTTTTGTTCCAATTGTCTTAACAAATAAAACATGTGTAATGGAGGCCCTAGTGGTGCCGTCCATCCCCAATTCTCTTATATTGGGTACCGACTTTTAAAAAGCGTCACTAGTCCAGTTGGTTGGATCGCACGCTGGGCGGTAAGACTCAAACAGTACGATTTTGATATAGTGAACCTGAAGTGCAAGGAACGTGTCGTTTCTGATGCCTTGTCAAGGTCTGTGCCCATCATCGATGGTATCACTTGTCCTGACATCACGGATTTGTTGTATAAACGCATGAATAATAAGGTCTGCACATATCCACGCAAATACCCATTTTGGCGCGTGTCTGAAGGGCAACTCTATAGAAACGTGCTAATTCGATTTCCTGAGCGCTCAGCGGAAATAGACGAATGGAAAGTAATCCCTCCAAAAGACAAACGCAGCGTTTTACTGCGGTTACATCACAACATCCCCATCTCAGGTTACGTTGGTGTATCCGAAACCTTGTCTCGGCTAAACCAAAAATATTACTTGCTCAAAATGCGTAAAGACGTGGCTACATACGTAAATTGGTCACACGTTTGTAACCAGACCATGCCACTACAACGCAGTCCAGCTGACTTAATGGGAGGTCAGGCCAAAATCAGCAAGCCATAGAAGTTATATGCATGGACATTGTCGGACCCCTGCCTCGTTCTCGTAAAGGACATTCTTTTATTCTTGCTATTCCGGACTGCTTCCTATGCGTGCATCTACCACCACTAAAATCATAGAACTTGTAGAACATAACGTATTCTTAATATTCGGAGTACCTACACGAATTAGCTGCGAAAACGGTTTTCAATTGCGAATCAATGATTTCGTTAAGTTCGCTAAAGGATATAACTGTCATATTTCTTATACGGCCAATTACCATCCGCAGGCCAATCCTACTGAGTGTCTTGGCTATGCGCAGTTCATATGACCAGGATAACCATCGTAACTGGGATAAGCACTTACCTCATCTCACGGCACTATTTGTAACCCAAAGCACGATTCTACCGGCATGACCACATATTTCATTAATTTTGGTCGAGAAATGCATCTTGTGAACGAAAACACCGACACTATTAAAATCCGTTAATTTCGGTCCCAAAATCCTAATGCTCGTTCCACAATGCTTCACCGATTCTACGAGAACATTAAAACTAGACTGAGAAAATGTTACGAAAAAGCGCAAAAATATTATAATCTCAGACCGCGACCTGACCACTTCAACGTAACTGACAGGGCGTGAAAAAGAAATTGTGTTCTCTCAGATGTTGCTAAATATTTTTCCTCCAAGTTTGTAGGTCCGTTTGTCATTAAAGAAAAGTTCTCTCGTTGGATATGCGAACTAAAAGATCCTGATGGGATTGTCCTAAAGAGAAGTTGGCACGCTAAGGATCTAACATTGTTAACAAACAATGAAAATGGCGCCTCGGATTAATAAACGTCTAGTTACCTTTTTTTGTATCGTCTGTGGGTCCTGTAGCTCTGTATCCATCGATATTCGAAGTTTTCGCGTATCTAATCAACAATTGGGGAACATTTTGGGAAGTTTTTCTTTTTGTGTAACGGGATTCTGTTACTTTTAACTTTCAATTTTCTGTAAATTTGTTATAATTATGTAAAATTTTGTACTTGGGTATATTGTGGGTTGCCTATCCAACAAAAGTGCAAGAGTGCAGTCGAGATGAACAAGCTTGTGCTAGTTTTTAATTTTCATTATTGTTACTAACAATACAATAATGCACTTCCGGTGAAAAATTCTCCCCTCAACGCCTTCCGCTAACAATTGACATTGATGGATTGAAGGTTTTAAGTGCCAAGTTTGGTTGATACCATTTTTCTTTTAATCAATTTTATTAAAAATCTCCCTATATCGAAGGGGATCTAAAAGATTATTGGCCATCAAAATTAAAATAATTAAGCACTTATTTTGGTTATTGTCTCACCTTAATTATTTTGTCGATTGAGGATTTAAACCAACTAATTGCACCATGTTCCTTATGCGGGTAGCATTCCACCGTTGAGCCTACTACTACCTTACTTTTACTGTGATTTACCACTCCCAGCGAAACTTTGATTGTTTCGAGAACTTCGCCAAAGGCTCGCACTGCACCTTAGAGGTACGTTACCCGCTTAGTTCTAGATATCTGTAACTAGATTAATTTAATGTAGCTTTAAATTGTCGTGTTACTGTTGCTGGATTCATTACAGTACCACGATACACCATCGTTACAGCAAGCTCTCTTTGATAACATACCGATTATTAGCACTAGGTTTTATGACTATATATTATGATTATGTTGTTAATTTCTTTGGACCGTTAATTTAGTCACTGCGTCGATTGTTCGCGCCACTAATTATTTATGTTTTTTTTTTGTTATTTTGCTTAGTCACGTTAATTTTTATTTATTATTTTTTATACCAACCTTTAAACCTTGTTTTCGCCTTTAAATTTTGTTGTAAAAAAACCACACTACATATTATTTTTATTATTATATTATACATATTATTGTCATCCACTTTAATTTTAGTTACACAATTAACCCCTTTTTTTTGTTATTATGTCTGTGTAGATGTTTACGCTCCTTCCTTTCGTGTACGCTTACGAGTCAAAGATTACTCTGGAAGCTGGAGTAGCGTTACGCAGTTTTGTAGGTTTCTAGTGCTTCGCAAAAACATACAATTAAGTGTCTGGCGCCCTTAATCCTTTTTTTCTTGACAACCATCGTTGGCACACGATCCATACCGACTCGAGCAGCTAGCCACGAACCTTTTGTTCCACCCACCACTAAGCTACAAGTCTATATCCTCCTTTCTTTTCAGTAATTCTTTTTTATTTCTGGGGTAGCGATCTTTGCGATGGTTTATTTTAATGAAGGGAAAATGCTTTATAAAGTTAGAACTTTGCTTAGAAGAAACAATAAATTTTGTACTTGTTTGTGCACAAATGGTTACATAATAACAAATTTCTGTTTTATGAAATTAAAAATTTTAATACTACTGAAATTTTTGTTGGAGAAGGTAATGGCGCGTTAGAATCTGTGTTGCTTGTTGACAGAATTTTGCTAAAAGAAAAAAATATGTACATTGCAAATTTTTTTTGTAGGAAATGAAAATAATTCATTTTTTGGTTATAACTTGGGTAACATATTTTTCAATAATTTCAAAAAAATTATTATTCAGCTCGAAATATAAATAATTAAATTATAACGCCTCGCTTGGCCATAGAAAGGTTATGAATCAAAGTACTATGCTATGGCAAGTTCCGCTGGTGCCATCGAAGTGAATCCCTAAATAAACGTAACTGTGGATGTAACATTAAGTTAAAAATTATGTAAGCTCGTACAAATATGAAATGATTGCTGAAGTATGCTTCGGTTAAGCGCAGAAGAATGTGAGCTCGGTAGTGTTACACGAATAGTCTAAACCGATCAATTTTTGTGATAGTGGAATAGAAGAGTCGTGGTTTGAGTGTTGATGTGAACGTATTTATGGTGGGTCTCCTTTGGTTGAACCTGTTTTAAACGAGCCCAGCTGCATATCATAATTAATGTTATGTACAATTCTAAACTGATATTTTAACTTAGTATATTTATCATTCACGCTTCAATGTTCAACGGATGTAACCAACACGTTGTCTCCAATCTGGTAGGTCCGCCGGTGGCTCATTAGCAGTTTATGGGACAGGGGCGGCCAGGAAATAAATGTGTAAAAGTTATCGTTTTCGTTAGTTGTAATGTCTTTAAGAACTGTTTAAGATGTTGAAACTAATTTGGAAAGTATGAAAAAGATGAAAACGCAAACACAAGTCTGCTATTAATGTAACAGTTTAATAAACGTTTTAAGCCAACTATGGAATACAACTTTAGTGAAGAATAACTGGATCTTTAATAAATGAAATTTTGTTAAACTGCGTTGAAGACAAGAAATCAGAACACCCTCTAACGGTAGAAGGTTAACGGTGAAAAATGTCATAATTAAAGAGAAAATTTAATCAAATTATGTAGTAAGTGTAAAGCTATGAAAAACTGTAATTTGAAATTGATAAAAGTATTCACAAATTCAAGAACATTTAAGATCATTTAAGAAACATCTAAGGATGCTTACCCGTAATTGATATTTCACAGTGAAAACAATGCAGTACGTTTAATATAATGTTTAGTTTTAATTTTATTTTCAACATATTATGTTAAACCATTATAGTGCTGTTGTAACTTAACATATAATTGGTAAAGCATTTATTTCACATTAAAACCTAGACACACGGAAAGATAAAATTAAAACTAACACGTACTATTGCGACCTCTTTAATTATAAGATGCCAATGCCTATTTAAACGAAGGTATTCTATTCTTGCCAAGTGACCCGCTTTTACTAACATACAATAACTTTGATCTATTTATCTAACTACTTCCTATTTAAATAAAATGCATTTGCTTGATTTACTGTTGTAGTCTGTACCTGTGTTATTTTAATGAAAGCGAAACCTGTATTATATTTTAATAGCATTAGTTTTGAAATTTAGGCAATAAGAAGCCTTAATTTTTTTATATTAAACAAAGCTTTTTTTATCATTTAATATTGTTGGTATAATCCTTGTGCCTACAGCTATGGTATAGTATACGTTAAAAGTTGCTTTTCGGCAAAAACTAAACGTGTTTATTATTATTGCTTTAATATTAGAATGCTTAATAAAATAGTTAATAGAATATGATTTGGTCTATATAAAATTGTGTAAAATTTCTAATTAAATAGGTAATGTTTCTACTAGTCCAATACTGCTTACCTCAAATACATAACATGAAGAGGTAGTTCAGCAAGTTGAAGTATCTTAATTGAAACTCCACATTTCGTGAAGCCCAGACTAACACAGAGGGTAGTGAAAGATAGGGGGTTTTCATGATAAACTGTTAAGGGCGTGCTAATACCAGAATCGTACTGAAATCACAAGCTCTTGCATGGTAAAAAGATAATGATTATAATTTACATTAATTTAAAATATTGTGGCGTGATATATCTTTTTTTATTACCTTAGCATAAATTATGTTCTCAGTTTAATTCTATTAAAATTTCTTAAACCGAAGATTATAATGGCTAACCTCAGCTGTAATCCTTTAATTAAATTTTTTAGCACTGTTGTATAATGATATTAAATTATATCGACTAAAGTACATGAAGAGATGTAAATTAGTAATTACCCTAAATTTAATGAAGTTGAAAAATTTATAGCTCAAATAGAATACAATTAACTTAATTCTAAGTAAAATGAAGAGAAATAAAATTAGATTAAATTGAAGTAATTTAGGCATATCTGCTTGCCAACTCGTCAACTCTAAAGCTTCATTCTATTAATTTACTAGTTAACTCATAAAATATAATGTAGATAATTAAATGTTTATAAGTTCGGTCCTGTTGAGGGTAGGAGTTGGGTCGGAAATTTGAAGAGGGAAACAGTAGACAAAGTGACGTCGTAAAGAGCAAATTGCTTGGGATATATCAGTAAGTGGCACCCTCGCCGGCAGAGATATTACTGACATTCGTTGTCGTTCCTTCCTTCCCTCTTGTTGCTCTTTAATGTTATAAATGGCAATACTAAAGAACACCTTAAGACTTCCTTACGAAATCACCTGAATACGTATACCCACGGAATATTTATTACCGAAACTTGTTCATATAAATTAAACATAAGAATGAAGATAATTTAATTAGAAAAAGCCTTGTAATATTGTACGTTTTTGAAAAATTAAACTATTGCCTGTAAAAATTACATTGACAAAATATAGGATATAAAAAGTTCTTTCGTTTAAAAGAATTTCTAACAATATACCTTTTCTTATTTTCCTATTTTTAGGTATAAGCATTCCGGGATATTTTTATAAAATTGAAAGGTTCACAAATATTTCTATTATAACGAAAAGTACGAGAGTTTCTTCAGAAAAATAAGTATAGGACTGCAATTCGTAATGTCGATCTGCATCATTAAGTAACTGATGGATTGGTTAAGAATGAAAATGAAATAATTCTATACTTAATTTTCACGTTTTCTAATTATAATAATTGTTTATATAATGTCTGTATATAATTCATCATGGCGGCTGGTGATACATCTTTAGTTACGGCGGAAATTAGCAATTACGTAAACGGATATACTTTAATTGATATTATTATTAATAGTAGAATGGTTGCAGAATAGGGACGCGACGTCATCAGTGGTAGGGGAAGGCTTGGGCCGAGGAGTGGAGGTGACGGTGGGGTCGGCTTGTTTTCGGGGCCGATTTCAACCCCTTAATGGAATTTTGTGAGTTCTACCCCTAATTAAGGCCCTTTTGGCAGTATTAAGAGCCTTTCTGGCAGACCGGCCCCCGAGGTTAGGGGTGTGGGGGTGGTCACGTGGGAAGGGGCCGGCCGAGTTAAAGTTTAACGATGAGTCATAATCAAAGTCCACCGCGATTTTGTTTTCAATTATAAGTCATAATCAAAGTCTTCCACCATTTTGTTTTTAAGTATGAGGTCATAATCACATTACGCAGCCATTTTGTTTGAAATTATGAGTCATAATCAAATTCAGCGACCATTTTGTTTTCAATTATGAATCATAATTAAATTGAGGAGTAACGTGGGGAACGAGCGGCACAGGCCAAAGTCCAATTATTTTAATTATGAGTCATAATCAAATTACGCAGCCATTTTGTTTTTAATTATGGGTCATAATCGAAACCCGACGCAATTTTGTTTTTCATTATGAGTCATAATTAAATTGTTGGTGGTAGTCGTGTGAGCGAAGGGGTTGGGGAGATGAACAGTCAATTAGTTTAATTATGAGTCATAAAGCCCCCGGCCATTTTGTTTTGGCGGGACATTTGATTCCGCGGCCATTTTTTTTTTAATTATGAGTCATAATTAAGTTGCTGGGGGTAGTCGTGGACGAAAAGCGTGTGGAAGTCATATTGTAATTATTTTAATTGAGTCATAATCAAAGTCCTCGGCCATTTTGTTTTGGTGGGGAATTTGAAGTTGTATGGAGGTCCTCAGACTCTCTCGTAAGCCAGGAATAGGAACTTGTGTTATGGTCTTCAACCCCTCTGTCGTGTGCACTTGGCGGGAAATTTGAAATAGTGTGTGGGCCCGCATACTATCTTGTAAGACATGTATAGGACGTCGGAACTTGCTATCATATCTTCGGCCCTCTGTTACGAACCACTTATTTTGAATTTAATTACGAGTCATAATTAATATAACGTCAGGAAAAAACACACTAATTAGCTAATCATGTAAACGTAAACAAGTTGACCTTCATTTTCAGTTTTGGTAATTCAGTTGCAAGTTAAGATAAACCGTTACAGTCATCCTAAGGCGTAATTAAAACAACTGAAGTACTAAAACTTTTTTTATTTGTCAGAGTAAAATGATCGAAAAACAAGTATTATACAGTACCATGATTACTTCATCATTTATTATTAGACATGTAGTGAAAAACGTATTAACAAAATCAAATTATTTAACCTAAAATACAAATACATTATCGTATAAAATCCGCACACATTCGAATGGTAATCGTGCAGTGTTGTTTTATTGTAATGGAAACCTATAGAGTCCTTCTCAAGGAAATGTAAATGGTAGCACTGCGGGGATCGAGCCACGGACGCAAAATACTCCCCACTACCATTCTCGTCAATGCAGGTGGCTGTCCAATTTGACCTAAACACATTCTTGTGACTGGGGATCAATTTCAAACATCAAACACTTGTACCGCATACATCTTTCGAGTTGGTATGCGTCCAGCCTTGCAATAGTAATGCGTTTTCCAGAGCACACATACCTCCTCCAGGTTTAGTATTGGTTTGATACGAAATCTTAAAAACTGGTTTTTCGTTACCCTTAACGTGAATTTTGTTAAACGGCAGCAGCGTTCTTACCAGCTCGCCTTGAAAATCGTTTTTGGGTACATACCCCGACCGCCATCTAAATTCCTTATCTGTCTTGACATGGGTTTTGATATAAAATAATCTCGAGATGGTTTTATGAGTATAACCAATAAAGAACCATGATCTGTGACTACTGCGATTTCTCTCAGTATGAATTCGTTATTAACACCTCTAAACCCTTGTACGTCCAGGTATGCATCCATCTGCTTTCACCTACCACTCTACACTGAAGTTTGCGATCCAGAGATGACCCTTTTAACAGGTAAAATTTACGACGAAGTTCCGATGTTTATCGATCTCTATCACGTTATCGAATTCGGCGTACACCAACTACTTAACGGTTTCTGCGAACGCTTCTTTAAAGTCGACTTCTAGGCGAAGGGAACCGTTTCTAACCAAATTAAGGTACGCGCTAGGGTTTTCAGACCAGTCAGGAGTTAGGTCAAAGGCCGTTAAACAGTAGCCGTTGGGGTAATCTCTTCTCGTTATATCGTTACCCTCATTCAAAAAATGAATACCCGTACCGGAGAATAAGGTGTGATATGCCCTTACATACAAACCATTAGCTGCAAAGTCTGGTTGTAAGGCCTTCGAAGGAATTCGTTGACCCTCAATATATAACGACATGTAGTTAATTTTATTGTGACGAAAATTGAACGAATTTGAGGCATAACCACCGTTGAAAGCTTTATTTGCTACAGATCCCACGTTTGGCTACTGTATATCAAATAAATTTGATAGGAAGGCCATTAATTTCTAGTGATTCTTCAATTATCCTGAAGAATTAATATAATACTGTTGATAAGGACAAATTATTATTGAACTTTCTTAAAGTGTAGCTTCAGACTTGACGTCCCAACTCAAATGGCATTACTGCACCCGTATCTGCTTTTATATTAACCTCAATGTTTTCAAAGTCCTGTGTCATCACAGGTACGTAGTATGCAGTAGAGAATACCACAACTTTATGACTCCCGTAAGCATACTTTTTTGAAGTAACGCTTATTATACGCGTAAGTGGAGATAAAACGTCACCCACAACTTGCGGTTCACAGATGACGCAAAAAACTAACATCTGCTTTGGTAATCCTATTCACATACTAGCTGGGTGCGGTAGTATTGGTTCCGTAGCTATGTTCTGGTACGGAAAATACCCCAACTGTAAGGCTAAACGCTGTGAGAATCCGAACAGCGACAGGGAGGTTTATAATTTCGTGGTGACCCGCTTAGTTAGCTTATGGTATTCGACTGTTAACGATTTACTTATTAGTTCGTGGTTATTTAGCTCTTGCCAATTTAATCTATGTCGGCATAATTCCTCAAACCGAAACGTAACACATACCAGCCATCCTGAATATAAATGATTTTTTCACTGTCGTGTTGAAAACGTGACGCAACTCTAGCACATCCTATTCTCCTATAGGTAGCTCAGTTCTACATTAAATGAAACTGTCTGTCTCAAAAGAACATGGGTACTGAATTTCCGATATGCATACAACCAATGAACCCCTAATCTTACTCGCTTTTGCAGCTGCATAGTAGGACTTGACGATATATTACCAGGAAAAGACGTCAAAGAACTATTACTCAATAAGGTAAGGTAAAAATCCATGTGATACATCTCTCAGCTGCGAAGCTAACATCAAACTATTAAATTTGTCACTGTACCCGCGCCATTGGACCGGGTGTTGTTTATGTCATCCACGACCCTTGTTTATCAACCATAAGAACTTCCAATTCCTCCTCGTAAAAGGTACCCACAACAGAATCGTTATTAAGATCGATTATTCGATAAATTGGTGGTCTTCTTTTTATCACTGCACTAACTGTAAAACTTTCCTCACTCCAATTCGTTTCATATGCCTTCTCAAAGGTGTACTTAGCTCTGGTGATCCTGACATGCTCATCGACGTTGTATTTAAAGTGACGTGCCTAATCCTTTTACGTATAGGTTACGCCACACTTTCAAAATGTTTTCATCGTTTACAGCCGCAGGGGCCACCTTTACACTTGAATGAGGGCTATTGTAGTAAGCAGTCACAAAGTTTTTGGAGTACATCAGTATAGGTAGGTGAAATAACGCCACATCCTTGTTTTCAATATTTCATAAAATATTTTAACCACATCAGGGTTATTTGTTACATGGAAGTTGATATTCTTGAAGAAGTTTTGTACACAGCCCGTCATAAACACTTTGACTTCTTATTGTCACGTTGCTGTCTTCGTTGTAAGTGCTCTGACCCACGCCCTCTTACTAAACACATCAATAACCGTTAGTACGTAATTGTAACTACTATTGTGTTTATTTAAAGTTCGCGTATGACAAAGATCCGCTTGCCACAACTCGTAAAGGTTACAATACATCTATTGCGCGCAAACTTCGTCCTCACTGGTTTATGAACCGTATAAGCTTGCTGTGTCTTCAGACAATTTTTCACTTCACCACATTTACCTGTTACAGCGTTAGCTAAATCGTTCAACGTTAGGTGTAACAACAGTATCGCGTCTTCGAGTATTTCCGATAAACCCTCGTGGTATGTTTATTTATTTCATGTACGTCGCAAACTATTGCCAACCGTGCGGGTTTGTACTTCTTCGCTGTTTTGTGAACCAGATCGATAATGTTAGAATGTGGGGTGATCTCTACTTTTTATTGTAACAGTATCCCTTTTATCCCAAGACACATCACCGTCCGTGTTCAGTATACACAAGAAAGCCTCCCCTTGCTTCCTGTATGTAGCTGGAACCGTTGATACCATTTCGTCGCCTGTCAGGCCTTTGCGTTTCGGTAAAACTCTAATATCATCAACATCAGCGGTGACTGTGCAGGTTGACGTAACTGATTGGAAAAGTGCAATGTCTTTCAAAAACTTGGTTGTTCTTCTGCCATTTGTCAGGGTCTTTCATTTTGGTTTTTAAAACGTTATCCATATCGTTGCCCAACTGCGTTAAAGTGTTGTTGTGTGTAACATAGGGCGCCTACAAGCGTTGAATAATCATCTTTTTCAGGTTGTGGTTCACATTTATTGAAACAGATTACCGAGAATACCACCAAATAATGGTCCTAAAAGAAGTAGTAGAAACGCACCGCCCTTCTGTACAAGAAACTGTTTCTTCCCTTTTATATAATCGCCTCTCTGTGCCAAGCGCCTCCAAGTATGCTTGTGCTGAGAAAGTCGATGCTTCTGATCAGCTGACACAGGTACACGACCTTTTAAAATGTTGTGTGCACACTCGGAGATACATTGGACCTGTTTACTATCCAAACATTTCAATAAAGCACTTAGCACTTAGGTTTCTATGATGACAATCCTTTGTAAAAATATCAACCACCGAGCCGTTAGTTTCGCGCAGTAGATCTTCAATTATTATTATGATCGGTTTTTCTCTGTCAAACTGCTCCGTGTCAGGTAAACCCTTCTGAAATTCCACCGAGAGGTCTTTAAATAACGGCTGCCACTCGCTGTAGAACCGGATAATTCTTTTCCAAAGTTGTGTCGCAGACAGTTTCGATATTTTTTAGAAAGTCACGATAAAATACGATTTCCCGCAACCCAATGGTCCCAAAAATATTTCTGAAATGGTATACTTAAGCTCCAAGTTGATTCTCAAAACGATCCTAAAGGAAACTCTGTCATAACCCACTATTAAATACCAGATGGAACATCTGTTATCACCTATACATTTTACCTTTATCGTGCTTTTCTTTTAATACCAAAACTGCGTTTTCGTTTTCTAGAACGTAAACATCAAAATAGGAAATGAAGGTCAACTTGTCTGTCTTTCCGTACTTAGATAATTAGTGGATGTTTCCCAGATGTGATACTTTACGTAACTAGTTAATTAGTGGGTACTTCCCAGACGCGATAGAATTAATTAGACGTTGAAAGTTTGTTATTACTGTTACATAGCCGTGAGGAAATCCATAAAATAATTACTGTTTGTTAATGTTTGGGAAAATCCATAAGTACTTTATATTTACTATTTATAAACAAAATACAGAAAGTGAATGCAACGTGACTATAATATCGTGTCAACCTTCCGTGTGTCCTTTCAGTGCAACACTGGTAATTGATTGTTTTTGGTTTTAATCTTTACTTTATTTACTTTATTTAACTACTGGTGCAGATTTTTAATGTTATGTTATAATTACAGATATGGACTTATATACCCTAAAATCATTAACATCTATTGAACCTTTTAAAAATGTTAAGGATATGGTGGATGGGGTTGAATACAAGATACTCAATTTTGGACTCATAGCAACAAAGTACGGCGAGAAGGTAGTGGTGGAACTGGTGGAATTTAAATGCATACTACCTGAGCGTTTTCAGAAGTCTTTCAAGGCCGAAGATCAATGTATACGACAATTTAACGAGCGGCTAAGGAGTAAAGATGTTTCAATGCATTTTAAGACCAATAGGGAAAACAGTAAATTTAATGTTCAATTAGAAAACGGTATCATAATTACTGCAATGTGATGCTCAGATTGATTTAATACAATTTTCATTATCGTGGTACTTGAGATTGATTTGACCGCTAATGATTTGAATGGTAGAAAAATTTAATTATGACTCATATTATGCCAAATTAAAACAAAATGGCAGAGGACTTTGATTGTGACTCATAATTAAAACAAAAGGACTGTGATATAATTTAATTATGACTCATAATTAAAATCAAACTAAGTCGTCCGCAACAGAAAGAAGACGCGAGAGCAAGCCCCGACGTCCTATACCTGCCTTACGAGACAGTATGAGGGCCCTCATACCATTTAAAATTTCCTGCAAGGGGACCGGCAAAGGGAGCGAGGACCCTAACACAAGTACCTATACCTGGCTTACGAGATGGTACGAGGTCCCCCATGCCATTTCAAATGGCTGACGGAAATCAGACTTATTACTTCGTAGAATTCCATAATTAACAGCTTTTATGTCTTTAAAATGAATGGTATTATCGCTTATATGCCTTTTTTGTTCTAATACATGGAATTCAAGCTAGTAAGTTGTAATTTTCCGGTTTGTGTCACCGTGAAGGGTAAAAATTAAGAAAGATGGTCTTCATTACGGGCAGTATAATTAAGTTTTGCACATTAATGCTTTTGTGAGAATGGTATATTGTATATCCGAAAACTAGAAATTGTATATTATTTACATTGTATCAGTGGTATTAATTTTTTATGTTTGACAGGACTTACTATAGTATTATCCAGAAAAAATGCAGTGATTGGTTTAAAATCATAGAAATGAAGATCTCAGTAAATTGAATTTTAAATTTGAAGCTTAAAAATTCTTTAATATAATGTTTCAATGATTTAGAAAAACAAAATTAATATTAAAATGTAACATAACTAAATATACGGGGTTGGGCAAAAGTCTGGAATATAGTTAATAAAGCCTAAACTACTGTCCAGAATTTAATGAATCTTTGGATTTTTGTATTTGGTATTGTTACCCATATATAGACGTATTTCACTGATTTTTTGCATGACCAGGGGACGTCATACGGTGCAACTCCGGTTGCAAAGGGTTCACCCAGTCAAATGTTATAGCTTCTTAAGGTTTTCAATATTTTCTTGGTCAAAAGTAGATGTCTTTGTTTTATTGCGTTTAAATAAGCTTTCGGATTTAATTTCAAACACGTGTTTCATTGTTGTCCTTGTTCATGTAAAAATGAATTTTCATTCCATACAGAGCAGGTGTATACCGCTTAAACATCTTGTTATTTTTATAAGTGTTTGTTATGAACGAATAAGTTCAAAGGTAAATATGTAATTAAAAATTATTATTAATTGTATTAAATGCATAAATAAAAAGTTTACCTCGAGTAGGATTTGAACCTACGACCTGTACTTTGCTAGAGTACCGCGATAACCAACTGCGCCATCAAGGATCAAGCCCCAATCGATGTAACTTTTGTCTTTATGTATGTACAACTGATGTAAATTCTAAATATAATGATATTACAATCAAATGACTTATATTAATGGAATGTGAGCCCGCAAGGATTTACACATGACTTAACTAATATTAAATTATTATAAGTTTTTGTTATGAACGAATAAGTTCAAAGGTAAATATGTAATTAAAAATTATTATTAATTTTATTAAATGCATAAATAAAAAGTTTACCTCGAGTAGGATTTGAACCTACTATTAATTCCATTAATATAAGTAATTGGATTGTAATCTCATTATATTTAGAAATTTGATCAGTTCTACATACATAAAGACAAAATTTACATCGCTTGGGGCTTGAACCTTGATGGCGCAGTTGGTTAGCGCGGTACTCTAGCAAAGTACAGGTCGTATGTTCAAATCCTACTCGAGGTAAACTTTTTATCTTGTTATTGTTTACACATTTTCTAGAAAATTAAACTAACAATTCATACGCCATTAATTATGTGAAGTATTTATTTCAGTTGTGTACTGTAGTACAGAGTGATATTATCATGGCACCGTTAACTACTAAAAGCGCACTGACATTTTAAATATTTAGGGCTATGGGGATAAAAAGCGAAATTTTTAACCAGATATACCCTGATGGAGAACTACAGGAATCAACCGTGTCAAAAATAGTTAAAAATTTCATTGAAACTGGAAATGTTCTGGATAAATCTAGAAGTGGCAGACCGAAGACTGCAACCACGGAATAAACATCATTAAATGTTCTACCATGCTTTCATGAAATCCCCATAATTCTACCACTCAGATTGCACTTAATGAAGAAATAAGTCGAAGTTCCGTAAGTAGACTCTTAAAATTGGAAAAATTTCATCCCTATAAAATACAACTTGTTCACGAGTTGGTGGATGATGATTACAATAGAAGTTTAGAATTTTGTGAATGTACGATGGAAAGGTATGTGACTGATAGTACATTTTGTTCCAATATAATTTTTACATATGAAGCAAAATTTTCTCTTCACGGAAGTGTAAACAAACAGAACATGAGGTATTGGCCGGCTGTAAATCCTCACTGGATGAGAAAGATGCACACTGCACACTAGGGCGGAGCGATTAAACTTTTTTTTTAAATCACGAATGCTTGGGGTCGAAAAATATGCATTTTCGTGTAAGTATCAACTACAAAAAATTTTGGTTTTGTCGGACTAAATTCTTAGGTTCCTAGAAAAGCGTAATCTTTCATATTTTTGATGAAATCGCATGCTTTAAAATAAATCAATAAAATATTAGGTATTGAATCAATAATTGCCTAAGGTGGTAAGAGGTGTTGTTTGAGGTTAAAAAGTGTAGACAAGTTGGAGATTCCTAAAACCCATCAAAAACAATTAATAAAATACTATATTAATTTAACTATATTTATAAATTACATTTTTTAGTAATTAAATAGCTCTGTTATATTGCATTTTCAAAGTTAAAAGTTCTATTTGAACTAATTTAGCGGAGTTTACGAAGACTAACTTGCTTCTTTCGGGGGAGGGGATGACCTTGTGTTACGATTGGAATTAATCGCGCTTCATTTATAAATATAGTGTGGCCGTGGCGCAGTTCGCTAGTGATCTGCATACGACGCGCAGTATAATTCCTACGTTTAATATTAGTGTTTCCGGGACAAATGTGCTTCCAACATATTTAGACGTTATGAGAGGATATTTGTGGTGGCGAGATTTTTTAAAGAAAGATACTAATAAAGGTCCCAGTGTTTCTGATATTGCATGCAGACTTTTAGTTCAAATAAAAAATGTTTGGGAAAAAGCATCTTTACCAACAATTTCTGATGAAAGGATATTAAAAAGAATAAAAGATTACAATGAGAAATACAAAGCATTAAAAAAGAACACGAAATCAAAATATAATAAAAAATGTCTTGAGAAAATCGAAGTGTTTCGGAAAGATAGTCTTAAATTATTCGATATATCTTCTTGCAAATGTTACGATTTTACTAAATGTGAATGTAAAATAAAAGTACCAAAATGTGAACAACAATTTTTAATTGATCAAAGAACTACAAGAAAAATGGGTGTAGGAGGTATAGATACTAAGATCACGAAGAAAAATTTAAAATCATTGAAAAGAAAAGCAAGAGAAACTGAGAGATTGAAAAAGTACAAAATGGAAATGCTAGAGAAAATGGATTTACAAAGCAATTCGTCAACAAACATCATTGAATATACTGAAACTGATACTGATAAAAGTGAAAATGAGCAAATTAATGATAAATATAAAATATACCGTGAATTTGATTTTGAAGAAAATATTGCTAAAAACATTGATCAAATTGATACGTCAGACATACTAGAATCAAACCAACCGTCAACGTCAAAAATATCAAAAAGAATCAGTACAATCGGGTAGTTCTCAAAAATTTAGCAGAAGCATGTGATAGAAGTGGCGTGCCGGACAGATCAGTTTCTTTGATTGTGAATGCTGCTTTAAAAGATTTTGGATTAATAAGTGTAGCTGAAGGTACATAAAAAATTGTAGATAGATCTAAAATACGAAGAGCCAGAAAAAGATACCGAACGGATCTTATTAGTTCAGAGTCGGATAATAAAAACTTAGTAATTTCGGCAATTTACTTTGATGGGAGAAAAGACAGAACTCTTACAGTTGAGAAAGGAGAATCAGCTAATCACACAAAAATTATTACCGAAGAGCACGTTGTAATAATAGCTGAACCAGGTTCTAAATACTTGGGCCATATTTCTCCAACATCTGGTAGTGCTAATAGTATTAAAACTGGTATTGTAAATTTTCTAAAAGACCTGCTAGGAGAAAATATAGATCAGATTGTCGCTGTAGGATGTGATGGCACTGTTGTTAATACAGGACCAAAGAATGGTGTTATTAGGCAGATCGAGACTTCTTTGAAGAAGCCAATTTAATGGTTTTATGTTTACTTCATGGTAATGAGTTGCCACTCCGATATCTCATGCAGCAACTAGATGGCAAAACCAAAGATCCTAGAGGATTTACAGGAAATGTAGGAAAGCTTCTAGATAAATGTGAGCAGATGCCCATTGTGAGTTTTAAAAAAATTAATGATGAATTACCACCTATAGACTATGAAGACCTTAGTACGGACCAAAATTATCTGTACGAGATGTGCCAAGCAATTGCATGTGGTAGTATATCCTCACAATTAGCAGAAAAACAACCAGGAAAGATATCACATTCTAGATGGTTGACTACAGCCAATAGGTTGTTAAGCCTATATATCGCTACTCTAAATCCATCGGAATCATTACGACTCTTAGCGGAATATATTGTTAAAGTGTATGCTACTAGCTGGTTTTTAATCAAAACTGGCAGTACGTAGTCATGACGGAGTCCCCAATAACTAAGCACATAAAGGAAGCAGAACTTAAGGCAATGATTTTAAATGTTCCGGAAGAATATGAAGTTTTAAAATACCCGTGCCACAAGCAAGCTGTCGAGCGACATATAAAAATTGTAACAGAAGCGTCGGCTGCAGTTTGTGGGCCTACTTCCAGAGATGGGCTAATACGAGTAAGATTAGTTTCCAGACAAAAATTACCCTAGATAGATACGAAAAAACACATTTACGGAATAAAATTATGTAGTATACCCTTTTTACAGTTAAATAAATTTTTGTATAAATTCACTGTTTTTTATTTTTTAATGTCATATAAGAACCTGAAGATGATAATTCTAAAACTTCAACTTTTGGCTATTAATATATTTTGGTAAAAGGCATACATTCTATACCCAAGCAATGTAAAAATTAATAGTTCAAAAGTTCATAAGTATGCAATCGCTCCGCCCTAATGCACACCCAGTGGCCTGAAAAAGTGAATATTTGTTGGGAAACAACATCATTGGTCTGGTCTTCATGGAAGACAATTTAAATGGACGCCGAGAATTGGTTATAGACACGCGTTGCATACAGGGTTCATAGTGGCTGAAGCTGCGGATCTTCCTTAACGTAAAGATAATATGTTTCACAGTTTGCCTTTGTTAACTAATATCTCTATATGTCACAAATCGTACATCCAATGTATTTATCCCCAGTCTTGCAGCAATTGGTTAAAGCACTATTAATATTTTAAATCTGTAGTGTCACTGTTATTGTTTATTTAATTTAGTGAGCGATTTTATATACCAGATTACTTCCCCCGGAGGTGAATTTCAGCTACATCTCCACACTTGAACTGTGCTGTAGCAACTCCTTTACATGTAAAAGTTCGTACAACGGTGTTTCACTCCACAGAACAATGTTGGATCTAAAAATTATTATTAATTTTATTAAATACATAAATAAAAAGTTTACCTCGGGTAGGATTTGAACATACGACCTGTACTTTGCGCGGAACTCTATCAAAGTACAGGTCGTAGGTTCAAATCCTACTCGAGATAAACTTTTTATTTATGTATTTAATAAAATTAATAATAATTTTTAATTACATATTTACTTTTGAACTTATTCGCTCATAACAAAAACTTATAACGATGTTGGACCTGTTTATTTATAAAGAAATTCCTTCCTAAGGTAATGTGTGGCTTCTTTGAATAACAATAATAATTAAACAGTATCAGTGTATATCACAAATAATCACTTTACCTATGCTATGCAGAAACACTATCAAACTATAACTTGAAAAACTGTGGGCTGGTCATATAACTTGTAAGGATTAACTTAATCCCCATATTAAAAAATGCGATAGACTAATTTTGGACAGATTGTCGTAATTGACGTACGTGTGTGTTTGTTGAGGTATGTACCGTTTTGGCCCCATAAATCCGTTCAACCCCATTTTCACATTACCTAAAATTTCTTGAATAATGCTTGTCGTAAAATGAACTTTGAGATTTGCACAAATCCGACGAAATCCAATTGCGATGAAATTTGTAAAATTAAAAAACACTAATGGTCTGCCACTTTCCAATTCTGCTATATTTTGTATTTTCTCAACTTTTGAGAGTTTTTTTGCCATATTGACCGTTATAAATGATTTTCTCAAAAATAATTAGTAAACGTAACGTTGACCAAATACAATCCTAAATGACAAGAAAAAAAATTTAAATGACACTTTGTACGAGATTTATGTGGCGAAAACTGCAAGTACCACAATTTAGCGGCGGCGAGGGGTTTATTAGGAGCAGTGTATATTTCAAAGATATAAAAACACTGATGTATCTATTAGTTATTCTGTACGCAATTTTTTGGTACGATGCGTAATTTAGCGGCAAAAAATTCCTAAGGTAGAATTTAACGGTTAGTTTCATTTTTTTCAATATATGAATAACAATAAATTTGATAAGAAGATGTATAGGGATACTTTTTAAAGAAAATTTGATTTTACACAACTTTTCTGTACAAAGTTTCTTAACCAAGTCTAAAAATTGTTACATATGTTTGAAAATGCTTAAATTGTATTATTCATATTTTATAGAAGCGGGTGACCTTAGAATTTTTTATTAACGTCTATCCGACATGGAGTTTTAAACGTCCATCTAACAAGATTATTGTTTCTGTTTTTACAGTGTTGCCTATATTCGTTATGAACGTATTAAAAAAGGGACTGAATAATAATCCTAATAAATTATTGTTAAAATTATTTTATTTTTTTTAATTTCCACCTTGTAGGTTGGAAGGTCGTATGTTGCTCTACACCAGGTATTTACAACTGGTGCTAGGTCGATACGTTTATCGCCATGACGTATGCTTCACTGCCTACCTTAAAAATAAATCGTTTACATGTGAAATATGTGTATACATATTTCAGACTCGAGTGTGCCAACCAATAGAATATTTGTTTGTAGGCAACTCAGTGTTGCCTTGTGTCCGCCAAAAAAGATCGATCATTTCCTGTTGCAAGTATGAATGGCTCAGTTCTTAAGTTTTCAGAATCTATTACTCTGTTGTGTATGACTGTATCTTCAAATCTCTCATGGGTTGACCATCTTCTGTCAGCTACCAAAACAGCTGCTCGTAAAATAGGCTTTTTGTACAGATCTAAGCAGTACTTTACCTCTCGACAACTCCTTCTGCTGTATAAGGCCCAAATTCGGCTTCATCTGGAATATAATTCTCACCAGTGGGTTAGTGCTCCCCAATACGCTCTCGATATCGTTGATCGTATTCAAAAGAGAGCGATTAGGCTTATAAATGACCCGTCCTTAACTTCTTACATACAGTCCCTTGAGCATAGAAGGATGGTTACAGTTCTTTCTTTGTATTATCGTTATTACAACGGCTATTGTGCTGCTTTGATACCTTCTCGGGACATCTTTGCGAGAAACACTCGGTTCGCTCATTCACATCATCAGTATGTAGTACAAATCTCCACCTGTCGTACCAAACGGGCGCAATCCACATTTTTCTGCACGGCTTCTAAACTCTTGAATGATCTCCCTAGTTCCTGCTTTCCTCTCACTTATGATATGAGAAAATTTAAGGTAGCTGTTCATAGGCATCTATTGGCAAATCATTATCCCTCTATCCATCCCCCTAAGTGTTCCGGAGTGCTTTAGCACGATAGGCCAAATTTAGCCTGTTCAGGTCCACAATCATAAAAAAAAAAATCACATAGAATACGGTTTCTAACCATCATCTTCTACTTCTTCGTTATATATGATCTAAATAATCGTTTTTATGTACATTACGAGGAATTTGATTTAAAATTTTCTGTTTTTTTCGTTACAATTATTGAATTATTTTACAGAAAGTCAATTATATCTCAATACCATTTTGAATTGTAACAATCACGAGATCTTATTAACAGAAATATATTAAGTGCATAGTGACTTGCCGATAATACCGGCATGAGCGCTTGTCGCTACGAAAATTTTTTCAAAAAACAAGTTCGCATGCATCCTAGCCAGTATTATCGAAGCAAAGGAACTATACACGGAATATATTTTACTTGACTATTGCACAAGTTTAATAATTAATTAATTAATTTTTTTAATTATTTTGTTGTAATTACCCTTGCTTTTTTGATAAAACGAAAACGATAAGCGCTATGTAACACTTGAAATGTGATTGGTTCAAAATTTGAAATTTATGCTGTTTCATTAGTTGATGGGAATAGGTTAACATACGTGAGCCATAGTCTATCTTATATACTATTTTTAAGGTTGTTCCTTCTAATTTTGCCTAAGGCTAGAAATTTTACTATGCAGTTATGACTTTCATCAATTGTAAAATTCCGTAAAACAAAGAAAGCTTAATTTTATTACCAAATGAATTTATATAGTTTTTACAAGGTCTGCTTTCGAAGTATTTGTACCTTAATATGTGTAAACTATACATTCTGGATTAAATAACGATCTATGGTTCCAATTGGTGCGCCAAATATGTCTGCCGCGTAATACATGAAAACACCGATGAACGTCATGACTATGGTTTGGTAGTTCCAACAAACTATTCGCGCTACTATTTCGTATGTCCCCATGATTCTCAATAATAGTAAAAATTGTTTTAACGTGGTGATACAATATGTCCAATGTAACGTATTCGTTTTTAAAAAAAATGGCTAAGTTAATTATATATCGACTTTAAATTTTGAGGTCTTGTCGTTATGATGACTTGGAAACCTAAGACCAAACACATCATACTTAATGTGCGCATGACGAAGTAATTTAAGTTCTTACATACTTGAAATATATCAGACACCATTACGATAAGTTCCCCATTACTTTTCCCCGTTCCACTGTTTTTAATATGCTCACACCTTAAAATTTGCAACTTTGCACTCTTTCCCATGATTTTTGGCATTTTCTCAACAAACTATTATTAATTCAATATTAGACTTGATCGACATATACTTTACTTAAGTGGGAAACATTTCATGATTACCTGACGGAGTGAATTTGACTACCTGTCTTTTTGACAAATGGGAATACCACTAGAGAAAGAAATATCATGGCCTGATCTAATGCAGGATAACATGGAACAGAGTATACTTTCAATGTTTTTTAAAAGTTCAGTCGTTACTTTATTTAGTCTAAACTGCTATTAAATACGTTATGATTTTAAATACTCTCGCAGGATTGATATTTAGCACCTTGATTCATTACAAGCAGCTTTTAGTTATCATTTCAGGTACAGTGGCCGGCGTGTAAGAAAACGAGGAGCCGGCGCATCGCGAAGAACTACGGTGGTTGCCGATTATAATAAAAATACTAAGCAGTGCCGTATCACATTTGTATGTTTAATTATATGTATATTGGAAGAATACGTATGAAGATGAATAATTCCAATATTTCCATTGGTGACGCGTTTTTTTTAACATTTGGTTTTTCATGTTTGCAACAGGGTATTTGAAACGACAGCTACAGAATATTGGAAAAGCCTTTGTAATAAAGTAATTAATATAGAAGACAAATATCTTGAAAGTGAACAAATTTTGGATATAGAAACTGAGAGGCTAGTTATAAATATGGGTGAAGATAGTGACAGTGATTATCAGTTTAGTGATTTGAGTGACAGTGAAAATGAAATATTTTAGACAATATTATTTTAGTAACAGGTATCAATTATGTGTAATGTAATAACATATTGATTTTATTAATTTAATTATAGTATTACTTCCAGTATAGCTTTTAATTATAATAAATTGCGTATTTACATAAAATATGGTTCTTTGAATTGCTTTTAATATACCATTAAAATATACATTATGCACCATGTGACGCCTCTGAGGTAAACGAACGCGGGAATTTGAACAACTTCATAAAGTCGTCTTTCGCGCATAGGCGGGCTCGTCTTCTTACACGCCGGCCACTGTAATTGGTACCGTTTAAATACCAAGTGAATTGATATCATTTATGGCCTCCTTGTTGAACTCCTGTTTTGCTATCACCGTGCAGTAATAAGTTAAGATGGGAGGTCGAAGATGTCGTTTGTAAAAATCAAGCTTAATTTCTCATTGTAAATAGCCGTTATGAGAAATTAGAAGATATCATTTTATTGAAATCAAACAAAATTAAAGTTAACTTAACCATCGATCATTGAACTAAATACTCCTATGGTGTCTACTGCAATGTGGATACGTCATTCTATGGCAAACCAAAAGCTGAAAACTATTAGATATTTTTAAAATTTAATTATTAAATTAAGATGTAGAATCCCTTTTAATTTTAATTCACAGAAGTTTGCATATAAACGATAATACACACGCAAACGTATTGATTAAATGTAAGGCTAATTCATTATTGATAAATACATTAGGTTCTAAATTTTTCATTAACCAATGTATATAGGATAAAGTCACAAACAAGACAGATTAAATAAGGATTAGTCAAAAAGCTTAAGTTCATACAACCCCTAAAGTCGACATGTTGCAATTAGTGTTGTTAATAAATTAGCAGATTTACACAAAAAAAATGTTTGAAAGTATACTTAAGACAAAACTAAATTATTAATATTAATATATAACAGATAACGTTCTTTTCTTTGCTGTGGTTTTAATTACATTTTACATGAAAGTAAAAGATCTAGTTGCAATAGAGCATTAGGGCTGTAAATTTTGAATTCTAATTAATTTGTTAACGTAAAAAGGTTATAAGAAAAATAACAGCCATAAAGGTTCCCTATAAATTTGTTCGTTCTCATAAGCAGAACGAGGTCACTTGAGGATGTGACGTCATCAGTGTGGTAGGTGGCGTAGTGGGGGATAGTGGGGGTCGGAGTAGGGTCTGCTTCTTTCGGGGGCGTTTTAAACCCTTGATGGAATTTTCGGCCCCTTGACGGCATTTTTACCAGCAATTAGGGTCCTTTTGGCGGTATTAAGAGCCTTTTTGGTGGTAGTCACGTGAGCCTGGGGGAGGGGTTAGAGGTAGTCACGTGACCGGATGGGTGAACGAATGGAGTAGATCAAAGTCCCGGTATTTTAATTATGAGTCATACTCAAATACCGCGGCCATTTTGTTTTTTATTATGAATCATAATCAAATTACTTCTCAATTTTCCTTTTAAGTCTAACCTTGAAAATATTTATAAGAATTGTAATATGATACACGCAAACTTTAGATTTTTTCGACCTTGACTCAACTACGTCTTCCTATCTTCCTCGTGGGGATCAGGATCGGCTCTATATGATTAACGAGGGAGTCCGCACGTGCACGCCGGACTAACTGATTTGACCTTAAATGCAGAATTCGTAAAATGTGGATCAGAATCCTATATCACTACTCCGTTTGTATCCAAAATGTGGTTTAAACATAAAATTGTGCGTATGTATACATGACAAAGAGGTGAATCTAAAAGTATGATAGACTTGATAGTGTATGATGAGCGGCTTAGAAACCTGGTGAAAGACACAAAAGTAATGCGCGGATCGGAGTGTGGATCAGACCACTTTTTGGTTATATCGAGATTGTGTTTAGGGCAAAAGTGGGTCTAAAGAAGGAAGCAAACGTAGTGCGAACGTCTCGAATTAGGGTAGACAAACTAGCAGATAATGGTGCGAGAGTAAATAGTTGAATGTGAATGAAACAGTGTGGAACGAACGAATAAAAGACACGGACGTTGAAAGTGTATGGATAAGCTTGAAAAGCTGTGTTGTTAATTGTTCCGTGCGGATATGTGGAGGAGCGACTGTATGTGGACAGAAAAAATTTGCTTGGTAGAATAAGTCGGTAAAAAAAGCAAAATGTAAGAAAATAGATGCGTACATAACAATGATTGGTGCAAAAAATTAGATTGAGAAAAAGCGATTGTATGTGGTGTACAGATTAAGAAACAAAGAAGCGAAGGACGCAGTGAGAATAAGTAAAGAGGAAGTGATGGCTGTGGAGGGAGAGAAAATGCAGAATGATTTTGAGGGAAACAAAAAACGCTTCTGGAAATTGATCAAAAATACAAAATGTGGCCCAAAATAGAACGCTGCAGGAGTGATTAATACGAGCAACGAAATAGTATGGGAAGATTGTGAAGTGAGGAAATGCTGGCAAGAGTATTTCGGAAAGCTGTGCAGTAGTGTGGAAAATAAGACTGCAGGGTTAAATAAGGAGAATTTAGAAGTAATGGTGAATAAAACTGAGCATATTGGGATAAATGAGGTAGAGCAAATGGTAGTAAGGTTAAAAATGGCAAGGGAGCAGGCGTAGATGAAATCACTGGTGAAATACTAAAATATGGGGGTGCAAAGCTTATACGAAGATTGCATGAATTATTCAATGTATACCTAATGTGTGGGAAAGTGCCGAGCGATAGGAAGAGCGCGATCATTGTACCACTGTATAAAGGTAAGGGGGACAAGTGAACTACAGAGGAATAAGTTTTATCAGCGTGCCTGGTAAAGTATTTGAAAGAATTCTGATTGATAAAGTACGAGAAACTGCACAAACTAAGATTTGGGATGTGAGGGTGGCTTCATGCCAGGGAGAGGATGTGTCGATCAGATGGTTGGTCTCCAGCAGGTGATGGAATAGTGGTTAAGGGCAAAAAGGAGGCTGTGGGAAATATTAAATGAATATGGCGTAAATAAAGATCTAATAAATGGAATAAGGGAAGTATACAACGGTGGTCGCGCATGTGCTAGGGTGAGAGCAGGTTTGAGTGAATACTTTAATAATGAGCACGGAGTGCGACAAGGCTGTGTAATATCACCGTGGTTGTTCAATGTATACATGGAGAAATGTGTTAGACAAGCATGTACCGATACAAATGGTGTAATGGTTGGTGACGTAAATGTACGACTTCTGGTGTATGCAGATGACGCAGTCATATTAGGTGACAGTGCGGATGAGCTACAAACCACTCTGAGGAAGTTTGATACAGTCTGTGAGAGCATGGACCTAAAGCTAACGTGAACAAAGCTAAGGTTGTGGTGTTCAATCAAGAAGGTGGAAAGAGAGTAGAGTATTTACCCTACAAGATGAAATTGTGGAGCAAGTGGACGAGCAAAATTATATCTGGGTAGAATGTCTACTGAAGATGGTACAATGGTGGGTGAGATTGGACGAATGGTGAACACTGGAAGGAATCTATAATGGCGTGTTTGTCCCATCAGTACTGTATGGAAGTGAAACATGGTTATGTCAAAAAAAGCACGAAAGAAAAATAAATGCCGTGGGTATGAGATTCCTGAGAAGCGCATGTGGTAAATTGAGAAGGGGCAAGATAAAAAATGAATGTATAATGACGGAGTGTGGTGAGGAAAAGACGATGATGGATAGATATAAAAGTAGTACATTACGTTGATTTGGTCACATTGAGAGAATGAACAACCCAAGATTAACGAAGCAAATATATGTGGGTGAGGCTATAGGAAAAGTCGGATCTGGTAGGCCGTGTAAAACCTTGCTGAATGCGCTAGAATATATGATAAAGGAAAGAAAGATAAGGAGTTTTAAAAATAAAAGGGCATGTCAGATACAATGTATGAACCTTGCGAAGCTAGGGAAGTATGCGGAGATAGGAATGCATGAAGAAAGATTGTGAATAAAAAATAAATACGAGGCAGCGATAGTTTTGCCTATCCCGCAAGGGAATGGCGTGAATGTTAAGTTAAGTTAAGGGTACAAAGTTACTGTTGGGATACTGTGCAAATATATACATGTGCCTTGTAGGTAGCTTATTTAGTTGTTATATCTCGAACTAATACTTTTTTTTTTGATTAAGTGTTGATGCTTCTCAATTTAGATCAACAGTTTAGCTTTGCGTAATCCATACTTGAACATTAATAGGTTCTGATTTGTTACAGTATTAGATTGGGTATTTGAATTATTGATTTTTTCAGCAGTTAACTTAAGGGACATTAATTTAACTACTAAGCTTTTATGTTTCTTTATATTTTAATTCAATGCATTTTAAACTTATTGCTAAGCATAGAAAAAATATATAATATTTTCCGTTTTAACATGTAGTCTTTCTATTAGACACTGTCCAGACCCTTTAACTACATTTGTTGCTTAGCGAGTAAAGTGACTAATGCTACTTCAATATTTGGCGCTGCATTTCACAACTTCTAGCTGACGCACTCTTTGATCTAAACTTTTGCTTCACCTTCATCATTTTTAGGAGGCACTACCTCTACAATGACTAAGCCAAGACCCTAAGCTACCTTCGATGCTACTATTAATCCCTCTTGAATGGCAAGTTTAGGTACAGCGTGGAGATTTGCTGGTGCAAGTTGCAACAAATTTAGCAACTCACCTTGATCAATTTACTTACTTGCGGAGACCTATCCGAATTATTTCTACTAAATGATATGTTTGTCTCTTTTAAACTAAAATAAGTTAAATTTGCTTCCTATATCTTCAATAATAAAGTATTACATATGTCTCTCTGCTATCACACGCGCACGCACACATTCACGCACGCGCACATACACTCAGTGAAACCATCACACACGCGCGCACACACGCACGCAAACACGCCAACGCGCACGCGACAGCGCACGCACGCTCGCACGCATCCACACACGAACACACGTACACGGATACCTGCATGTACGCAAAGGCACACGCAGGGGCCTACGCCGATACCGCATATATATATATATATATATATACATGTCACTTTGAACAAAAAGGGGAACTTTGACCATATTAATCACGTACCAACCATATATGGATTACCCCACACCCTCTGCTTACGGAACGTCAAAGCAAGTCAGTTTCTACTTAATAACATGGAATCGTACAGTATCCGATGGCGTAATAATGAAACGACATTAATTGAAACAGCGTTAGGCAACACCTTATAATATACAATTTTTACTTCCGTCCGACAAGATTGATTTGCAATCCTCAATATCGTTTCGAAACCCATCTGATTTTTCACATGAACATTTATTGACGGCAATGGTACATAATAGGACCATTAGATACGTTGACGTTCAGTAACATAACCTTAAAAATGATGGCATCTAATTTTTCCGCAGTATTTACTATGAATCAATAATTTTTGAACATTACCTGTCCAGAAACTAGTTTTGTGGGTAACAAAATTATCGTCTATTACCTTTTTTGTGTTTTTTCTCTTCAATAACATATAATTTTTAAAGTACGGTTCAACTGGAAGCCAATTTTAATTTACAATCAACAAAAAACGTAGGTTTTGGGTTACGTGCCAAACAAATTGAGAATAGATAGAGCTCGGTCTAGACTACATGGTCAAAGGTAAAACTGTATGTGCTTTTCTTTACTTTTAAATTGTTTAAATAGTGTATAGACGTAATGTAAAAAACCTTTGACTACTATTTAAACTAGTGATGCGTTCAAAAGATAATTAATTGTTCTTCAAGGGAAGAAAGGAATCATGTAATATTTAACCTAAAACTCTGAAACGGGTGCATGCACAAATCTTTATTTCTTCAAATATAAATATTAATACATAAAAAAGCAACGGAAACCCCATTAATAAAAGAATGCATAACACGATGAAAATGAACATGTTTTGATCAACAAAAACAATCAGCGTTACATAAAGATAGTCTACATATTTAACAGAAACTTACCTTTAATCTGCTGCTGAAATTGTAATTTGCATTCACTTGTACAAGCATCATTGTTGCTGGTTGTTGGTAACTAATGGAATTGGTAGTTCATGAACTTAATGCTTTTCGGTGACAACAAAGTAACGTTAATTAAATTTCTGTTTTAAGAAATAGAATTGAAAGTTTAGAAACCCCAGACTCATTCAAATACAAATGATCTTAATAATAGGCATTCTTAACATTAAATTCATCTTATTGTTTAGCAGCTTTAGAGGTTTTAATTAGTAATTACCTTAACTTTGGATAGAAGTAAAAGCAATAATTCCAGTTGTCATCCACAGAGTCGGAAGTACGATAGTTTGAATACGGGTGAATAGCACATAGTCAAAACACAGGAGATTGCTCTATAAACTCAATTTCCGCAGAAAAGCGATCCCCTTACACTAGTCTCGACATACTGTGCTGTGGTCTACGAAGGATTACTCTCATTGAGAATATTTGTATTATTATAGCGGTTACCTCAACGATATTATACAATGCACGCGTAACTATGTCCATAGTTTGGATTATATAAATTAGGTACACACAACAATAATTACTATTCAAGCAAACACGAATTCAATACTATGCATGGAGCCCTTTAATACACATTATTAATACTTGCTTGAAGCAAAAATTTCTTTTTATTTAGACTTTTATTACCATATGTATAAATACGACGTTTCGTTATTGGTCAACAACTTTGTCAAGTACAATAATAATTGTTCTTTAGAGTCCTTATTGAGATTTATTTACCATATGTTTGTTGTGATTTGGTACATACTGTATAATATTTTCCTAATAAAATGTCGTTAATCTAATAATCACAAGTAATGTCAATTAGACATAATTTGATAAAAAACATAAATACAAAAATACACAATTAAAGATCAAAAAGCTAACTATTTTAATTATGAAACAGAAAGAATTACTTTGAATTTTTTGCAAATAGCACATTTTGGCGCAATCGGAACAGAAATATGCCAGATACCTCTGAACTTGCAAAGAGGCTAGTATATCCGGATACGCTTAATTTTAAAAACCTTAACGACGTTTTGACACTGTTGACTGAACATTTCTAGTCACAGAAGAATGTGCTTTAAGGTCGTCAAGTATTTTATAGTGGATTTCAAATGGTTAATGAATCTTTCGCCAATTTTGCTAAAGAACTAAAGGTTTAGCTCAACACTGCAATGTTGACTCTGTCATTAACCTCAGAGACAGGTTCATTCTTATAAAAAAAGATAAAAATCTACAATAAGAGTTGATTGTTAAATTTGGATATTGCTATTAACCCTACAATGCGCAATATATTTATTTATTTTTTTAATTGAAAATAAGGATAGTATCAAATTTAAGGCAAAGTGTATTTGTTAACTAATATTACTCAACATAGTTAACAATGTGCACCAATTTCTATGGAGTTTCAAAAAACAATTATTGATCTTATTTAGGTACAAGTACTCTATATTTGCTGCACTTTATTGTGGAACAACGTTTGCATGTAGAAAACTTGCACTGCTGTATAGCGTCAGTATAAATACGCCAATGGGGCTCTCCATCCATTTTCTTTATTTCCTCAAATCTAACAAATGCTAGAACAGTCTGATGAACCATTTTTGCTGCACATGAGAATTTTATAGCGACCAAGAAGACTATCTAGGAGATCAATACCTTCTATGTGCTTATTGTATTCCAACACCTGATTTGGACACTAAATCTCTACTGTTTTCATTTGTTTTTTATTGAAAGGTTCACTTCTCCCTCCGTAAGCTCTACAGTGAAAGAAGATAGCAAACATACGTTTTTATTATCTTTCTATCAAAATTGCACGCATACTCCCAAGAGCTTCCTCGGTCGATTTTTCTCATTATATGCTCTGCAGAAATTTACAATTAGGAACTCAACTTCTTCTCACAGTACCCAATGCAAATGTTACATTGGATGCTACAAATGACATGAGTGGAATGGATGTGTAACAGTTGTCAAAATATACAAGAATTTGGGTTTCTTGCACAAACGCACAACCCTATTTGAAGCAGCCTCTAAACTAGGCTCCTCAGGTAATCTAAATTTAGGTACATTCTATTATTCACTGATGTCACTAAGAACAAGCAATTTGTTGCACATAACGATGCGTCCACTGACAATTTTTGTTCTAAAAGGAATAAATTTTGAGCAAATAGCGCCTATAGCAAAGCCTATCATGGTTTTCATGAAATCTGGACAACATTTGCGAATTATTCTTGAACACTGTTGTTTATCCGGACGTTGTCTCGCGTCTGCTGGTGATGCTTCTGACTCCTGCCAAACGACGTTTCGCCAAAATCTGATTTGCCATTTTCAAGTTTTCTTCTTCTCCAACTGATTTGTTCGGCTCCGTGTTACTCGAATCGAACAGTTCGATTCGCCGTTTTTGTACTGGCAGGAGTCAGAAGCATCACCAGCAGACGCGAGACAACGCCCGGATAAACAACAATGTGTTATACAACACTCGCGGAAACCTAAAATCAACCATATATATATATATATATATATATATATATATATATATATATATATATATATATATATATATATATATATATATATATATATATATATATATATATATATATATATATATATATATATATATATATATATATATATATATATATATATATATATATACAGTGCTTTCATTTCAAAACTAGTCACCCCTAATATTTTTTTTAACAATGGAATCTCGACCTAGAAAGAAATACGTCAATTTAGATGTCGAGGGGGACATTCAAAAACAGTGTTCATGGAATTTTACTTTTCATCCCTTAATCTCCATTCCCTCACTTTAAAATTTTAAATTGCACCCCTAGCTTGTGATACATCTTGTTGATGGTATTCAAAATACAAATCCAACGGCGTTC
>JARFJB010001682.1:6577500-6625000 GCA_036346205.1 Vesta saturnalis | reverse complement strand
CTCTCTCTCTCTCTCTCTCTCTCTCTCTCTCTCTCTCTCTCTCTCTCTCTCTCTCTCTCTCTCTCTCTCTCTCTCTCTCTCTCTCTCTCTCTCTCTCTCTCTCTCTCTCTCTCTCTCTCTCTCTCTCTCTCTCTCTCTCTCTCTCTCTCTCTCTCTCTCTCTCTCTCTCTCTCTCTCTCTCTCTCTCTCTCTCTCTCTCTCTCTCTCTCTCTCTCTCTCTCTCTCTCTCTCTCTCTCTATGTTGATACTCGCCGGCCATAAACTACATTTAACGTAATCTGACGTATGAAACGGAATGTGATCGACGCACTTGTTATTGACCCGTAAACACCGTAAATTTCACTAAAGGATATCCCTGGTACGCTAGCATACCTTGATGATAATATTTTGGTGCGGATGGCAGTGACAGATCACAATAAAAGGCTAAATTAGAAAAATTTGGTGTAACATTAGAAATGGAAGAAATGGAAATGGAAGTTTTTATAAGAACATTTTGAATATGTAGGCTATACATTTGACAAAAATGGAATGCATCCCACCGAAACTAAAATTAAATCAATTCTAAATACCCCTTTACCTTGATCTAAAGAACACTTTCAAGCTTTTTTGTGTATCATATCTTTTAATGAACTTTCCTTGAACACATCTATCCATTATATAGGGTGAGTCACGAGGAACTGTACATACTTCTATCATAAGTAGATGCACCTTAGGGGATTATCTAATGATCATTAAAAAATGTCTTCTTGTTTTGTTTATTAATATACAGGGTGAATTATGGATCTTCACCAAAACAATGTTTCGTCATATCTTTTCAATGATTAAGTCGATTTGTCTCATTTATTGGTGAAAGTGTGTATTCGTGTCTAGCAACTAACTGACATATTCAGAATTAAAAAAATCCAGATCCGTCTTCTTTAAAATTTGTGGGACTGCTTCATATCCAATACTTCACCCTGTATATGATTTCTCTAAAATCTGATATAATTTTTTCAGAGCGCATTAATGGACAGTTAAACCTGGGTATTTGAATTTTTGTTACACTTACCTCACATTTTCAATTAAAGATTCATTTTAGAGTCAAATTGAAAATTGGCAATAATGCAAAATGTTACTGTATAATAATGTTTAGTTATTAAAAAGAAATCTTTAAAATGAACAGTAACGACACACGCTGTGCTCCAGTATGGTAAATACCATAATTTGAATTGATTTAGAGAGCCGGATTTAGAAATCTGGCATATCTGGTTCATCTCAAAAATTCACCCTGCATGTAACTTTTTCCACCCGTAATAGACAGAAAACAGATAAAAAATGTTTGTAATAACCTATGTAGTTTTCTTATTTGTTTGAGAAAAAATCATGTGTAATTATTTTAATCGGATGAAATGAACAAGCCTAAGAAATGTTTCGTTTTCCTCTAACTCCATCGTGAATTTTATTTTGTTGTGTCCTTTGTTTAGATGCTTTAAAAATCCTTTTAGTTTCTTTGTTCCATGTCTGCAGATAACGAATGAGTTATGGACGTATCGCAGCCATAAGTGTGGTTTGTGTGTAGCTGTTTCGATAATTTTTGTTTCTATTTATTCGATGAATAAATTTTCGATAACAGATGAACCCTTCTATTTGCCTGTATCTGTTGTCCTTGAACATAAAGTACGTTTTTTGCATGCAGTGCGTGATTAAATCTATGATGTCCTCCTGTGGTCTGCATTTCTTCCTTTTTTTTCTTAAGTAACCGACTACATTCCTCATTATGGTATACGATTGATCACCTAACCGAGTTTTGAGAAAAAACCGATGGAGAATGGTCAAAAAGAAACAAATGGAGAAATACAAAGGGCTGATGAAAGAACAAAAACCACGGATGGAAAAAACATCAACTAAACCAAATAGACTGGTACATAACCTATCCAAAGTGAAACTGGATGAGATAGCAATCAATGTTCTTGCTAAAGGGTTTAACTTTGCTATCGCAACATCAAGTATTCCAGTTGAAAACGTAATCCACAGAGTAGAGGACAACTCAACAGCTGAAGAAATACGTCAAGACGTATTCAAAATTCTAAGGACTTCCCGTCCACCAAAACAGAATTTAACAATAGCAGAACAAATGTTAAAATCTGTTCCGCAAAAACAAGGAGATTATAATTCTACCTGCGGACCAAGGCAACTCGACTGTGGTAATGAATTAAGACATCAAAATTGAAACATTATTAAAGGATCAAACATATCGACAAGTAACAACGAATCCAACCACGTACCTAGAGAAAACAACAAAACGAAGATAAAAAAGAGCAAAATCGGTTAAAAAACGCAATTAAAATACATAAAAAAAGTATACCGTTACGCCCAATTGTGAGTTCTATAGGATCACCTTTGCAGTTACTAGCAAAGCACCTGGAAAAAGAACTTCGGACACACACAACAAATATTAAATCGCACGTCAAAAGCTCAAATCACTTTATCGAGTTGATAAAAAGGGAAAAACTAAAACCTGGAGACATAATGGTTAGTTATGACGTCGTATTCTTGTTCACCAACATACCGATCGATGAGCTGCTACAACTAATAAAAGATAACTGTAGACCACAAGAGGACATCCTGGATTTAATCACGCACTGTATAACAAATACGTACTATATATACAGACAAGAGATACAGGCAAACAGAAGGAACACTTATGGATTCCCGTTGCCACCTGTTATCGCAAATTTGTTCATGGAAGAATAGAAACAAAAATCATCGAAACAGCTACACACAAACCACACTTATTGTAATTTTAATGTGTCGCCCCACGATATATGCCGGTGACGTGACAGTGATCTTGTACTTTGGAATTTGTATTATCATCCGTAAAAAGCTTGTCTCATATATAACAATTTCGACTTTGTTCATGTATCACCAGTTGTTCATCAATTAGTGGTAACACTGGAACAACAGTTTTCAAAGGCTCAGTATATATCCGTTTCACATCACCCTCGAGTCGTGTAATAAATACCTCCGCGGCATTAACCGCACTATAAATTTCTAATTTAGAGCAAGCATCGTTTACTCCACACTTAATATAATAACAGAATGAGATTTTATTGTGAACAGTTGTTCGGGATCGGGTTCAGCCGTACTTAGCGGTACTAATAGAGCTTCATAATCTGCATATGTTACGAATGGTAGAAACATCTGTGTTTGATAGTTCCGAAACGCAAGTATATTTTCCGCATAGAACTTCCCGGTTCTGCCTTTTCTTTGCATTACGCCAGGTAATTTAGTGTATACGAAATTACAGTTATGAGTTAATTGCTCCTGCGTTATAAAGTAATGAATACATAAATCACATAAATATTTTTCCCCATCTCGTTTGGGTATTTTGACGAGAAAAGTTTCCTCAGGAATACGCTGACTATCACGATGCGTATCATCCAGTACAATTATCCAGTCCATAGACATTGATGGAGATATTATGGTTAGACTCAAACGTTAAGATGTTAGTCAGCTTAACAGGAAATTCTACACCATTCCAGTTGAATAACGTCCTGAAATCAGGGTAAGGAGTCGTCCGTTGTGGTAATCCCTTCGGTGTCACTAATGCTGATACAATAACCCACTAAAAGTGGCAATAATCACTATTCGAAATTTCAGTCGGGACATTCACATAGGATGAACCCGTAGTATAAGAAAATTTCAACATGTTTACCTCAAAGATACGAAATTTTCCAGTGACCACCCTCCAAAACAACATATTAATAATGTATTACCCTACTACTCATAACTCACACTTACCAGAATCTTTATGCTGAAGTTCGGATTGCTTACCATGCAAGATTTACACTACTCTTTGAAAATACCCTTCCAACACCATCCCGACACTCAATAGATCATATTTCATTTGAAAGGACTTTAATTCAGTGCTTTCTCTACTGTTCAGAAAGTATAACCCAAATAACTCGACACCACATTTCAACGAAAAGTGTTTCTGCAACTGAAATTATATTAGTTTCAAAACATTCACTTTAACGTCACCCTTAAACGTCTGTACGTCCGTATAGGTATTGCATGGTGATAGTCTATACGAAATAGAGCGATGTTTAAATGCATTGCGAATCACTTCAACCCCAGTATCAATGAGTAGACACACAGTTGATTTGTACCTATTGCTTCTAAGGTGTGCTTGACCAGCATATCGAGGAACATCAATCGAACAATCAGTGCAGTGCATAATTTCAACACTTTTGCTACTTTTCTTTTGTACTGGTTAGATGCATTGGTCTGACTTACGCTTACGTGAGTTGTTCAAACCTGATGGTCCTGGTTCTGCAAAGGAATTATCAGCATGTCTGTGTTGCGCATTATTCTTTAGGTTGTTTAACCCTGATGGCCCAAGTTGTGCAAGACGCTCAGCAACATGACTATGTTCCGTTCTGTTATCATCGGAAGTATTTGGTTGCGCCACATTGCTATATGCGGCATGGTTATTGCGGTACAGCCTACTGCATCTCTGAAGGTGGGGTAGTTGGAATACTTATAATAATAATAATAATAATAATGTTTATTACTCTACAGGTACAAGAACCCAATTACAGAGTAATCATTAAAGAAAATACATATCAGATACAAAATGAAACGAAAGTAACATTGTATAATAAAATTTTAAACTTAATTAGTTACACACTATTATTTACCTAATATCGAATATAATAGGCATCAATATTTTTTGAACTGCAATATATTTAGACCAAACAAATCTACCTCGGTAGGCAATTTATTATATAAGGTTACCATTTTAAAGACTGGAGAGTTCAGTAAACAGTTAGTGTTTGGCTTAGGAACTGAGAAATAACTTTTTATTCTGCTGTTGATTCGAGGTGTTTTATTCCTATTTTTGTAGTATATACGGGTTATCTACTTTCCTAACATTAATTTTTGCAAGTAACAAAGAATTATAATTGTTTTCCTCTGTTCAATCGTAGGAATTTCTTTATAATGATCATTTAGATAGCTATGCTGATGATGGAGATATATACCATTTTCACGGTAATATTTTATATTTAAGAACTTGTAGCGAACACTTTCCAACATAAGTTTATATTTATTATAATGGGGATACCAAACTACGGTAGCGTACTCCAGCTTCGATCTTACATAGCAATTGAACAAAACTGTAAATGCTGTTGTTGATGAGAATTCTTTGGTACATCTAATTATGAATCCCAATGATTTGCTAGCACTTTTTAGAACATTTACAACATGGTCTGAAAAACTTAACTTATTATCGAACCATACGCCTAAGTCACAAATGCAGTGTTTATCTAACAATAACGAATTATTTAGTATGTACGAAGTTTTAGTCTGAGTCACTTTGCTGTTATACGACACAACATAACATTTATCCATGTTTAAGTTCATTTTATTTATGACACACCAGTTCATTATGCTATTCAGGTCTTCTTGAAGTTCATTGGCAGTATGTAAATCACTAACAACTTTAAATATTTTTAGGTCATCTGCATAAAGTAGAGCTTCTGAGAAAGTTAAGCAATTCACAATGTCATTGAAATATAACAGAAAAAGTAATGGGCCTAGATTGCTACCTTGAGGTACCCCTGATGTAGCAAGAAACTTTCTCGATTTATAGTTATTGACAGACACATAATTATATCTGCCACTTAAATAATCTGTTAACAAGGAACATAAATTCACTGAAAAGCCGTACATATCATTTAGCTTCTTAATTAAGAGTACATGATTAATTCTGTCAAAAGCTTTGGATAGATCAGTATAGATGACATCCACTTGCAGCGATAAATCAATCTTTTCAGATAGGTATTGTGTAATATAAGACAGATTAGTTACTGTCGACCTATTTGGTATGAATCCATGCTGTCTTGGAGAGATTAAATTTTTTACCTGGTTATATATATGCTGGTACATGAGTTTTTCAAACATTTTTGCGGTCACACTAAGAATAGATATCGGTCTGTAGTTTTTATAATTGAGGATTTCGACTCTTGTGCAGCGGTGTGATTTTGGATTGCTTCCATTGAGCAGGAAATACACATTTAGTTATACACTGGTTATAAATATGAGCCAAAGGTGGGGCCAGAAATTCTATGTAACCCTTATAGATATATGGCGGTATAGTATCCGGCCCTGCCGCCGTATTTTTAATTTCCTTAGCTACATTAATAACATCAGTAACAGTCACAGTAGTTAAATTACTAACATAATTGTTGATGAACGTACCGTGTGAGTAATACTCATCAAAAGCAGTAGTATCGGACACATTTTCCTTATCCAACACACAGTTTTTTGATGTCGCAGTAAAGAGTCTTTTGTTGAAAATTTCTTCAGACATTCACATTGAAAGATTTTGTGCAGCCAGGACTTAAGACATGGTGCAATACTACGTGATCTTTACTCACGGGTGATTGCATCCTCTCATACGGCCGACTTGCAGGTTATAGGGTGACATAATTGTTGTTCAACGTCCTGCCTGTACTCGTAAACGTGCGTGATAATTTCTACCAACATCCATTTTAGTCGCCCGCTGAGAGCTGGTGTTAAATTCTCAAATACATGCAACGCTACTTCACAGTTATCCTGGCCTAAATACTGCCCACTCTCCACCACGTCACCGGCAGCACCACCTACATGAAGTAGCTCCATGACATCCTGTGCGTGATCCATATGAGGTCGGTCCCCAGCAACCTCAAGATGGGAGTGTTATCCCGCGGTAGTATCACAACGTGGTTTATGCTGTTCACCCGCCCATCCGCCGCTACGGGACGATCATAATTCACGCTTGCTCGTGACGTACCTAAAAGGTAACCCAGAACGTAAATTGAGTCTATCTGTTGCAGTAATACATGGAGGCTCTTTCTTACTCCTATTTACTCCACTACAGCGGCGGCTACACTTGGGTTTACTAAATCTAAAAGCTATTATGCAAAAAATAAAAATCCACAAAATAACTTTTGACAATTTTACAAGACCGTAAGGAGTTTTTTAAATTATTCTAAGTTCACATAAGTTCTTTTGAATTAATATATATATATATATATATAATATAAATATATTATATATATATATATATATATATATATATATTTTTCGGTAAAATCAATATATATATATATATATATATATATATATATATATATATATATATATATAAATTGATTTTACCGAAAAAGTCGGACAATTTTTTATTTTGATGGTGACACATTTTCATGTAAGCATCCTCAATACTCAGTTGAGGGGGCAGGTTCACTTAAAAACCGCAAATGGGATGGCCCACTTGTGACCCATCATTGTGAAGCGGTGGCTACGGGGACACACTTTCCGATGAAATTTACCCTTTCAAAGCTTTTTACTACTAAATGTTTAACGAAATTCTAATTGTTTATAATAATGGGCTTCGATCAGCGTACTTTGAAAAAATATTGTCAAACTTTGACAGTGGTTAATGTATTTAACTAAATAGTATGATCTACTCTTTACAAGAAAGGATATAAATTATCTCTCTTTATTATGAGAACAATTATTCTGCTAGAATATTTAATAATCGATATCCAGGAAGAAACACATCTGAGAGTAAGCTCTCGTTAACTATCACGAGATACTGTCATCGCTGTGGCGAATATTAAAATCACAAGAATTTCATCGATACAAAATCCATCTTGTGCATGAGCTCACTCAAGATGACGATGATCGCCAAGTGCAATTCGGTGACATTATGACTCTAAGTTTGATGGATAGCCCGAACCTACTATATAATAAATTTTTGTGATGACAGTGCTTTGTTCTTAAATGGAAGTATTAATCGACATAATTGTAGATACTGGAGTCATGGTAATCCTAGAATAGCAAGAGAGTCAGGTACACACTATCCTGAAAAATGAAACGTTTGGGCAGGAATATTTGGTGGGTTACCTTATGTTTGCTTCACTTATTAATTATTTCATACTGAAGACAATTATTTATTAATTACTATAACATTTCAGGTAATAAAGTAATTGGTCCACTTTTTTGACAATTAGCTAAATGGAGATAATTATTAAATTTCTTGAAGGAGCATTTTGAACCCATGATGACGGGGGCAATTGAAAATGATCCCAATTATTCCGAGTTGATATTCATTTTCAACAAGATGGGGCTCCGCCACATTGTGCTGTTGCAGTTAAAGAGTACTTAAACGCGACGTTTCCAGGTCAATGGATTGTCAGGAGACCCATTGAGTGGCCAGCAAGATCTCCTGACTTGACACCTCTGTATTTCTTCTTATAGGGGATTTGAAGGATAAGGTTTACTCGACAGTTCCCAATTCTTTACAGGAGTTACGGGAAAGAGTAGTGAATGAGTGCCGCTTAATAACTCCAGAGGTCTTGACAAATGTGCGAAGTAGGCTTTACTTCTGTATGGGGGTTGGTGGTGGACTTCTTGAACATTTGATAAAGTGATTAACTTTGCTTTTAATACTTTAAGTTTATTGAAATGGTTCAGATTTCGTTCAAAATTTATTAGTGTTGGATGGTCACAACAGGGACAAATGTCATCAGATTTAAAAAAACACGTGTGGCGTATACCCCATGACAACCACTTCCCAATGATGGATGTCAAGTGGAGTATCCCCATTTAAGGTTTTTTAGTGACCCCCCCTCCACTGATTAATGACAAAGAGAATCACGCTTACTCTTTCGTCGGTAAAATCAATCATGTGACAGATAATCGATGGATAATGCTCGGATTTCCTAGTTCCAGTAAGCATACAAGTCAAAAGTAAAACTGTGACAAAATTATTAACGTTTTTGATGTATTTCGGTTAGAAGTTTAACCTTCATCAGAAAACTAATTAATTGGAAAATTACTGTTGGGCAAATTAATTCAGTGAATAACTTGTACATCCCTTTTTCTTTCGAATTAATGTTATTTACAAAGTTTGCCACTTTGAAAGATAACCCTTGACCACTTTATGAGTCTTAATTGCAGCTACCTAGCTGCAGGATTACTGAGTACCCTCTAGTTGACAGCAAGGGAAATATGGCGCTATTGTCCGAACTTTTCTGGTGGCGTCCAATATTGTAATTTTGAGTTTGTGGTTCCGAAGTAAACAATGCTTTTTGAACGTGGGTTGTTTTTCATTTATACACCTCCTTTGACTCCAACTTTTCCATTATTCTTTGTGATATAAGTGCTCAGCATAATCAATAGAAATTTGTTTAATTTTAATATCATAGAAACAGATTAATTTGATTGATCTGTTATTTATCCCATAACGGCTTCTGAAAATCCTACATTCCTAAAAGTAATGTATAAAACCAAATTAAAGTTCAAATGATACATGAGCAGCAGATACGCTTTTCCTAAAAGAGATTGGTGTAATTTGTCTATAAGAGAATTACGTGTTACTCAGATAGTGGTAATGTAACTTCTAGAAAACACAAAGTTTTATCTAATAACAATTCATCTTTTATGTGCGCAAGGAGTATATTTTCCTTGTGTTAGTTTATTAATTATGCAAATAAACTCTATTTACGAAAATATGTACAAGAGTTCCGTTTTATACTTGAAATCTCTTTAAATGAAATGAGTAAATAAGATGGTGTAAATAATAAACTACAAAAGAAGTAAAATGCAAATGTAGGAGAATAAGAACAAGATCAAAGCGAACTTAAGGTTTAGAAGCTGACATGAATAAAAATATAAGTTACAACATGTTGTTTTGTATAAAGTCACTTTGATGTTAAATTTATTTAAGCACCTGTCAATATTGATGTTAGTACCAAGACATTTTGGTACAACGCCATTCAAGAATGGCATCCATAACCCGAATGCATTTTACCTAATAGTGGCATGCCTGTGGAGAATCATTTTAAATAGTTCTAATGGACTTTGTAACAACCAGGTAAATTATTGAATAGAGAAACTATATGAAAAGTTAATTTGCTAGTAATTACTAATTGTTTGTTAACCATTTCCACTACACTTCCATGCTTATTCTTGCAACAGAAAATACTCTTATTAAAAAATTAAATAATTATGGGTTTATAGAATTCTCACTGGATGTGGTATGTGTGTTGCCTAGCTAAAGAAAGAATAATGCAAGTTGAGTATGGTTATGATATGCTTCTCAGCCTGTTTTCCCCTCCCAAATGGTGTGAGTTTCCCACCGTGCTGGTGCTGGTGGTTTGTGTTTAATAAAGAACAACTATGATTAGGTTACATGTGGAAACTAATAATGGTTTCGGGCGGCGTAATTAAGATTAATAAACAAAATACATGATCCAAACTGGTATATGCGGTAATTGTGCTCTTAACCTTCCAATAGACGCGTTGCACCTACGAGGTGCATGCCATCATATAAGCACGTGTTAAAAACAGCGGAGAGGGAGGAGCGGCGTGACCGTCCAGCTATGTTCCTGATTCTATTCGTTCGTTCGAACAGTGTACGAGTTGCAATTGAAGGGGTAATATATCTCTGTCTGTGAAGAAAAATCACCTCATAGGTGCACGCGACAATCTACGTAAGTTTTTTACTTTCATTATATTTTAATTTTTTAGTTCTTATACTTGTTGATTGGTACTATGTAAACTACCTGTTAATTTTAATTTGTCAAAATTTACTATTTATTACCAAATATCACTTGTCACCTGTGAGGTGCACGTGACTATAATTGCTATAATTTTATTTTAGGGTCACAATGAGCTCCAAGAATCAGATTTTTAATTTGGAAAATGAAAATGATATAGCTGAGATTCATAAAATGCTTTTTGATGATGAATCAGATGACAACCAAAACGAATTTGAAGTACCGCATGAGTCCGACCTTGAAGAAGAGGACCAGGTTGAGACTAGAGTTGAAAATTCAGATACCGAGCAAAGTGATGAAGACAGTGAGCCTGAAGAATCAGATAATGATCATTATATAGCTTATCAGCGAAAAAAAGGCAAAGTTATTGATTCCATGTCATGGAAGAAAATACCGTTTTCTGCAAGAAGAAAGTTGGGAAAACAAAATCTGTTGGTTCACCTTCCAGGAGCAGTGGGTGTTGCTAAGGATGCCAAAACAATATCTAGTAGTTGGTATTGCCTCATTAATGATTCAATATTAAATCAAATAGTCGAGTACACCAACCAATACATCAAACTTATCGCACCAGCTTATTCTAGAAATCGAGATGCTCGTAAGACAGACCTAATTGAGATTAAGGCATTCATTGGTCTATTATATTTAGCCGGCGTTTATCGAAACTGTCGCTTAAACCTTGAAGATGTATGGGGTACAAATGGGGATAGTATTGAACCCTTTAGGCTAACAATGAGTTTATCCCGATTTAGATTTTTAATGAGATGCCTCAGATTTGACGACAAACAAACTAGAGCAGAAAGAAATCAGCTTGATAGACTATGTCCTGTAAGAGAAATGTTTGAGAAATTCAATGAGAATTGTAAAAAATCCTATTCACTCGGTAAGAACGTTGTCATTGACGAGAAGTTAGAAGCTTTTCGTGGAAAATGCATATTCCGCCAATATTTGCCGTCGAAACCTGCAAAATACGGTTTAAAATTTTTTACATTAGTTGACTCACGGATATTTTATACGTCACATTTGGACATATATGCAGATGTGCAGCCACAAGGACCATTTGCACTCAGTAATAAAACAACAGATGTTGTAAAACGACTAACTGCTTCAATCGTCAATACAGGTCGTAATGTCACCGCTGACAATTGGTTTAGTGACGTTTCTCTACTGAAGGATTTAGCAGATGTCAAATTATCTTTTGTAGGAACATTAAGAAAAAATAAATGGCAAATCCCGTCAGAATTAAAAACTATAAAGCATCGAGATGAAAAGTCCAGAGTTTTTGCTTTTAGAAAAGAGGGGACAATGGTCTCTTACGTTCCTAAGAAAGCGAAAAATGTTCTATTAATTTCCAGCCTGCATTTTGACGCTTCGATAGATGATGAATCTGGTAACCACAATAAACCAGAAATCATAACTTTTTATAACCAAACTAAAGGAGGCGTAGACACCGTCGACAAGTTGTCAACGTACAATGTTGCTCGAGGTACCGCACGATGGCCTATGGTTATCTTCTTTGCTATGCTAAATGTTGCTGGTATAAATGCGCAAATTATATTTACCGGAAATGGTGGTATTATAAAGAGTCGGAGATTATTTCTACACCAACTAGCGAAAGACTTAATAAATGAACATATGGTACGTCGTACCTCAAATGAAAAACTTCCGAAATCTCTACGCACTAGATTATCGGAAGTTACAAACATTCCAATAGAATCTCCATCTACAGTTGAAATTCGTGAAAATGTTGAAAATAGCAGGAAAAGAAAATTGTAGGAACCATGCCAAAAAGAAAAGCAGAGAAAAAACACAAAACACTGTTGCAGCAAATGTGGTAAATATCTCTGCCTAGGACATGTTTTTATTACCTGCAGCTTATGTCATGAGCAGAGTTTTCGTAAAGAAAAATCAAATTCTGAAAATGAGGACAATTCATAACATTGATTGTTTAAAAGACATTATTATTTAGTTTTTATTGTACAGAGTTGTTTATATTTTATAATTAATAAATATGTTTGCTTAGTTTACATTTAAAATATGACGAATAGGTTAATGTTTATTTTTAAATTTTTTCAGTCGTTGACTTGTTTGTATTATTAAATAAATAAATATGTTTTCTTAACAGTGAGTACCTTTTTCTTGAGCCTAACTTTAATACACAATACAAAAAAATAGCTTTAGACTCTCTATCATAACATTGCACCCATCAGGTGTCACGCGACAATCCACGTTACAAAGTGCTAGGCGTCTATTGGAAGGTTAATACCTTATCGGGTTGGTTAAAACTGTTATATTGAGTGACAAAGTACGCTTATTTATCATTATAACCACTAATTGTTGAGTGAACTTATAATTCAAGATTTTCAAAAATAATATTTTCTAGTGAACTAACTATTGGTTTTAAATGGAAAAATTAGTCAAACGACACCTTGATTATGACATCAAATGGATCTGTAAAGAGTAACTACCTGGTTGTAAGCGTGGGAAATTAATTTGTGATGATAAATGGGTTAAGTAATGGCGTAACTACTGCGCACATGTATATCCATAAGATATACACGCAATGTATTCATGGAATATCCAGGATATAGAGAATATATCTCCAAACATCAATTTAAATCCATTAGACATCCAGATGTCCGCCTAATATCCATTGATCTGGATATCTATGTGGATATCTGTATGATATTTGCATGAAAGTTTGAGGGATATTCATTAGATAACTAATACCTATATATATATATATATATATATATATATATATATATATATATATATATATATATATATAGATATTCTGTGGAAGGTTTTACATATCCATATTATGTTTATTATATGACATCCAGTGGATGCATTAAATATTAGTACTGGGTTGTTTGTAGGTACAAAATTAAATATTTGCAAAAATTTTAAGAACAAAGAACTAATCAAATGTTTTTTTTCCTTCACTGGGTCTAGTCCAGAACTCAGGTGCACTGCACCTATTAGAGTTGGCTTAATGTACTTTAATATATCACGTTTAATTAAACGGTTATAGTGACACATAACTTTTTAATAGATCTGCCCCATCACTGACCATTTGACTAAATGTTCAGTTGCTGCGCGACGTCTGGGTTACATATAGACTTGTGATAAGTATAACTGTGTTTTTCTGGAAAATAATTCAATATGATAATTTGATTTCTGTATTGACTATTAATATTCTTAATACACATTAACGTAAGAATTGAAGATATAGGTACATTAATAATTATATCACTTCCACAGTCTTGTTAATACTTTAGTGGTTGTCGCGTGTTCTCTGCAAAAACACATGAAACATTATTTTCATTTATGTACATACTTTGTTTTTATCCCTTGTACTAGCGTGACGTAGCCAATTTTTTTATACTCTCCACAACATCCTTTTCTGTGCAATGAGCAGCATTCTTATTTGCACATACTGAATCTATGAATTTTACTCATTCAACACTAAATTTACTAACATCCTACTTAATTACTTACTTAAAATAATGTCTGCAAGTTGCAGGTGGCAAAAGACTTTCTTCTTCTTCGCTCCAATCAGCTGTAAAGCGCAGTAAGTTTGTCGGATAGCAATCTTCTTAATATTAATTTTGTTTTTTCGTCGGTTTTATGACCGTCAATCCGACAACAGTACTGATTCTAAAAACAGATATAGCAATAGAAAACTAACCTTATTTACTCAAGCAGTTCTAAAATAATTAATCCGGTACTTTGAATGCCATTGAATGATAAGAGGGTATCGGTTTGGTCATAACGAAACTTAGGTCTGCGCTTACCAATTTAACTTTGAACTGGGCTTCAACCACAGCAAGATCTTCCTCATTTTGCAGTGGGAAGATATTAGCTGTAAATTTAACATGCACATTTTACCTTCATCAAAAATAAAAGACTTGCGGAAGGTCTCGAAGATGGCGGTGTAGAGTTTTTTAATGCTTGCAGATGTGTGGAACTATGAGGTCGAGTACTGGACGCTAATAAAGGTCTATGGATTGTAGGTAACATGCCACCATCACTAATGTCTTCATAATTCTCCGCTGAGTATTCACCATCCTCGATGTTGTAAATTATGCTGTTGCTACAGTTATCAATTGTCTGCCTTTCGCCTTTTTTAGCACATTTGTATTTTTTAACGTCATTATTGAATACTGGGGTGTAGGAAATGGTTCAGCAATATATTCCTCCCTATCTTCATTTACCTGATCGACACTGCTTGCCAGTACTTTTTTCTCTTAAATTTTCTGTTTCTTTTTGCCTGCTCATCGCCATTGTTTAAATCAGATTGTTTTTCAGCTAATTTTAGTATTGGCTTCGAAATTACGTAAGAAGCTAAAAAGTAAATAGGTTTGTATTACCTATTATCGAATTATGGATATTTTTGAGAGAAGTGTGTCATATTTTATACAACACGTTCACAAGGCATAATTTTTTTTAAATTAACTTTTTTTTTCAACATACCTTTTTACTTGATTGACAATGTGAAAATGAAAACGGTGACAAGAAATATAACATGTGAGTTATAAGCTACATAAAACAACTAGAGTTAACATAGTTATGCCGTCATAATCATGAGACGGATAAAATATTTTACTTACTGTAAGTTCCCAGAATGCGAACTGAATAAATAGACTAACCTTCTTCTGGCTTTTCGAAATTTTTCACGGCTTTTTCATAACGAAGAGTACTCTCAAAATTCGACCAAAAACAATCTTTTCCTTACATCCAATTTTTCGGTACTATCTGTACACAATCGTCAAATGCAACAATGCACCACTGTCGAGTGACCACTACTGTAAAATAACTATGTTTACATGAGTTTATTGAGTGAAATACATTGCTTTTCAAAATACTTCTTATTAACCTGCGAGGGTTGAAACAAAAGTAGACAGACACACTTGTTTAAATTCAAAATTGGGAATGTTTAATCTTCGTACTCTTTCGAAATATCACCCTTCAAGGAGGAAATACGTCAAAGGCATCACCAAAGGGAATTCTAAGATGCTTTGACGTTATCTCAGAAACAGGCCACATTGTTAACAACTGACCCAAACAAAAATGATACACAAGGTTTAGTATAAATCTCACAAACACTTAGATACCGTTATCCAACTAACATCACTTGCTTATACTCTGAACATAGGAAAAATTTTAAACCAACAACACTGTATTATCGTTTACTTTAACACCACGCCGCAGTTTTGAGATTTTTAAGCTGTGCCTCGCTAACTGTTAATACTTGTCGACTTTTGTGCATATTCATGCACATCTTTTCGGGCGTGTTCTTCCCTAAGTACGGAATGTATTTCAATGTATCGTCTATTAAATTGTTGTAAAGGTTTCTCATGTTTTCGTACTTGACGCTTTACTGTTCTCATAAAATTTTTGAAGGGGAATGCACTAAACGAATCTAAAGTGCCCAATTTTTTTGCGCCATCTACTAAGTGAAGTAAACCGTGAACATTGTGAGATATTAAATCTCCACTGTACACAAGTTAGAATTAATTTACAAAATGTTTCAAAAGTGAATGTGCATAATCGCCATTAGTGTTCAAATATATTTCACTACAAAGAATTCGTATTGCAACAAGTAATGTTATAAAATGATTATAAACAACTGGATTCAAAATGCCATCAAGTACAACCGGTGCCAGATACAAGAGAAACATTCGTAATTCTGTTGCTTTCCATTTGCTAACGGCCTGAATTTCTTGTGGTCTTCCAACAAACTCCTGTATGACACAAGGCCTCAATGTTAGAAGATTTTTCGATATTTTACAAATTGTCTTCTGTTGGAGACGATATTTCAATGATGCATTATATCATAAGGTGATAATCTTTTTAACCACGCCTATGATAGATTCATATAATCGAAAGGAATTTGTGAAATCATTCTAAAGTTGGGAATCGTAGTAAGGATTGACTGCTCCTAGTAATGTGCTTCATCCGTCATTTGAATAAAGTCTTAATTTGTTCGTTTGGTGCAGTGCATTTCAGGAAAACACTTACGACTCTCTAGGTATTCTCATTCTTGAATGCATTTCGAACAACTGGATTAACCACCATGTCCTTTTGTTTTTGTAATCAAACTTTTCGCAGGAGCATCGCAGATTATGCTATGAATCCTTATATGTATAATTTGACCATTGTATTGAAAACCTTCATCGATTAATACTTTAATTCCTTCCACAAAGATTAACAAAAAAGACTTGGTTTTTTGTACTCATGGTATGCACCTATTAAAAAAACTCTTGTACTGAAATTTATACAACTTAGAATAGGCCATAGTTGACTGTTTGAAAGGGGCAAACCATCAATACCAATATTTATGCTAAGTTCCCGATGTTGCATGTTTAAGAAATCTAAGATACCCGGGACAATGCCAAAATGATGATAATGCCCTGGTGCTACAGGTTTAATCAAACTAGTTCTAGGAGTATTTAAAAGTGTTTTTGGATCTTCTGGGAGTTCTAAACCACATGAGTTTTGACTGCTTAAGATGTTTAATAAATCAGATAAGGCAGAATGGGAAATTCTATGTTTTATAGACCAAATTGCAATACTGTGTTGAAAATCACTTATAATATTTCCAGTGCTGATACAGTGTCAGGGTATTTTGAACACCCTGTATACGTATTGGGTAATTTTGTTTATAGTTTTATGCATTTAGTTAGATTCCGTATATACACATATATTTTTTTTGTCAAATTGAGTTTTATAGTAAATTTGTTTTAACGTGTGTAACGACCTTTAGGGATGGCAGGTGTATGGTGAGCTTTAGATTCTTTGTTTGTGAAATTATTATTCCGAAAATTTAGGTTGTTTTTCCGTATTATTTTCGTTTATTGAATATTGATTAACGCTTATTTGTAAATAGTAGTTTATAAATTTAAATAAGGTTTATTTCGTTTGATTTCCGAAAAATATCATAGAAAAATTTGTAAAAATGACGTAATTTAAATAAATAGTGTAGGTTTGTATGTGTATGATGTCATTGTCGCGACAAAAAGTCGCTTAACTTCGGTTGTCCGGATGAATACTGAGTATGTTGGTTTTGATTGATAGAGGAAACATGTGGGCCTTATTGTTCGTACTTTAAGGTAAACATACAGAGGCTGTACAGGATATTTTTGCTGACGTGTGGTTTTTCAAAATTTACCGAGTCCTTACGGACGAAAACGAATTTATAATATTGGGGTACTTTGGTTTCTCCTTCCGTTTTTTAATTGGTGGAATTAAGTAGATAAGATTTTTTTAAGAGAGTGGATTAAAAATCCAAAATGGAATTGTTAATAATTTTGGGAGTCTAAGACAGATCACGCTTTCGAGTAGTTGTACGTTGCGCTTGTGTTACGCTTTAAGGGGTGGTTTAGAACGTTGATATTTTGGACCTTGTGGTGTTTAACGAACGTACTTTTTGTGTAGTAAGGGTAGTTAACTACTCCTGAAGATTACCTGTAAAGGGATTTATTAAAATTGTTCATCACCAAAGGATTATACCTAGTGCCGATTTCGGTTTTACGTAAAATTACCTGGAGGACATCTTCGTGTTTTCTTAGTGGGTCGATGGACTCTTTGGTTTATATCGCCTTTGCGGATTTATTTAAAATCATCGTTCTTGAGTGCCACTTAATTATCGTATGAAGCGTGTGTAAAGATAAAGAAACTTTCGCAATATATATAAAATTTATAGTTATTTAAACAAATTATTAAGGATTGTTAGTGGAAAATTAAAATTATTTAAAGGAACATTAGAAGCTAAAAGTAATCAACAATTTTGAACACTCACATTAACCTTTTAACGAGATTAAATTAAGAAATTGTTCGTGTATAACAGAATATCAGTCAACATTTTATCATCATTTGCCGGACCAGGAGTTTCCATTCCCGTTATAACCGATCACCTGAGTCGTATCTATCGTTGTAACACAGAGGAGGTGCTATCTAGACCCTGTAAGGTAATATAACAGTGGTTTATATTGAAAATTTGAATATTTTTGTGTCTCGAATTATTTTATTTGTTGATGAAGGTTTGAAAGCGGAGTTGTGTATTTTTTTTTGTTAACGTAAGTTGTTGTTTTAAATTTAATTATTGGAATTAATTATAGTTTTAACGCTCCGCCTTCACACTTTTTTTCTATTTTTGATTTTATTAGTAAAGGGCAATCGACCCTATTGTAGTTGTGGATATATATAATCCACGGTTTATTTATATTTAGGTTAAACGATTTAGTACGGCGTAAGCAGATTCTGATCAGACATCCTGTCGCCTAATAAGCCTTTGTAGTTTTTTTGTCCATACACTTTATCGTATGTTTATATTTATCCTGATTTTATTTTATTATAGCTTTGTTTTGTTTTATAAATGTGTTTTGTATTCTGTGGAAACCCTTCTGTGTTGTATACCAGTTTTTTTGCAAATTTACCGATAATTTAAGTTATAACGTAACGAAGTTAGTTTTTTTATTATTGAGTAATAACGTAACTTTTGTTTCTATTTTGAGTAATAACGTTCTTAATATTTAGTGTTTTATTTGATTTTTTGTTTTGTTTTGATTATTAGTTAACGCCAAATTATTTACACTGAGGTGTAGTAACGTAATTTATTGAGTGTTGATCACGCTTTTATTTGACAAGCGTGAGTGCTTTTTGAAGCCCTATTTCAGGTTATTTTGCGAGTTGCTGTCAGCACACCTGAGATTGATTACGAATAGGTAAGCGCATGTTTTTTGGATGTTTAGACACACTAAGTACTCGTAATTTTGGCACGACAATCCTTATTTTTGTCTATCAAATATCCTGGCGCCCTTAACCGAACCGATTTTGACTTCATCCCCTATTTTGACTGACGTACGATTTATTATTCTGGATGTGCAAAATTATTAACATCAATCCACGACCCATACGCTGACTAGTCGAGGCAAAAAGGGGCCAATTTATCTGTAATCCCGTTCTACCACCCGTTTATACCGTTACAACAGCACTGGAAATATTATTGTCAAAATTGTCGAAATTCCCATCACAGTTAATATCAGCTATATCATTACATTTAAAATGATGTTCAGGACTATTATGATGATCATTTTATTTAGTATATTTAACACTGTGTAGAGTAGGCCGTTTTAAATTATCTTCATGTAACTCATCAGTTGTTAATTTACTACTACCATTGATAGTAGGGTACTGATTATAATTATTAAACATTTCTAAATTACACGAAATACAATCGCACTCAACTTTACAAGGACAAGGCTTCAAGAGTTCACGGTAGTACCATATTGTTTCTTTATTGGCATTTCACATTCCTCGCTTGCATTAGCGTTAATTGACCTACGTACATGGCGACTGGAATAGTCGAGAAGTGATTTATTTCTCAATTTTCCAGACATTTTTCCTACTTCATGCAAATGCAGAAAGCTGAAAATTTAAGGGATCACAAACAGATACTAGAAAACATTATGCTGACTCGTTCTTAATCTCAATTTATTCATTACCCAGGTCTTTTATTAATTTTGCATGCATAGTACATCTGCAATTACACTAATTAAAAATTATAGCAAAACCGTACTTATTCGATATCAGCTGATTACCGCAACCACTATTAAAACCAAACCGTTTAATAAAATAAAACGTAAGACATGCGGAGGGGTTAACGGATAAACGTAAGAAGACGAACGCTTACGAGTTGACTCAACGATTTACTACGTAGGTGCTTATCATTTATGTTGCGGCTTTGCGCAAATCAAACTTGCAGCAATAAATACAAGATTTTCCAGTTGATTTTTATCCATTTGTTTCTCTTCAAAAAGTTCAATTTTTTTTTTCAAATTCAAATAAATAATTTCAAAACAATAAGTTTTGTGTTTTGTTAAACTGGATATCAGTAGATATCTACTGTACATACATTAGATGTAGGCGTCAATTATTCGACGCCTCTATTTTCTTATTTTCCACATGTTATATTCTTACACGAAACGTTAAGTATACTCTGGAATTGAAAAAATAGCTAGCAATTTGGTTTGTTATTATTTTTTGAGTATTGAATATATATTGAAGTTAGGTCAAATAGATATCTATATGATATCATGTATGGCGTTGATACTATATGGACACTGTAGATATCCACTGAACATATAATGGATTATCTGTGCTATGTGGGCCGGCTTCCGAAACATCACTCTATAAAGAAAAACTGTGGAAGTCGATCAATTTAATTAATATAAGAACACAGTTACAAAACACTTCTAATACAGATTTAGTATTACGGTGCGGCCCCGAATTCAAATAACGATTCAGAAAACTTAAGACATTTCTGCACAAGTTAGCAACCAGAAAAGAAGCATCTAACCTTCCTCTGCACATCCCGTGATTACAACGTAACAGCTGCCGGGCCCAACATCCAAATTTCAAAACTCCAACTCATATCCGCAAAATATCACAAATCGCAATAGGATCTAGAGATGTCAGAGAAAGAATTCGGAGTCACAGTTTTAGAAGACACCAGCTAGAGCAACAATCCAACCAAATTGATGAAACCATTCGAAATCTAGTGAATGAACAAGACTTTGACAGGATAGATATGGCCACCAGAAACAAGCATTTAAAAACCAAGGATAAGCGCAAGGAAATTTACTAAAAACGCTAATTAAGGACAACTAGTAGTCAACCAATACCTGTTCAAAAAACCATGAACATCTCTAAATCATATTTAAACCAAAAAAATGAAGGTTCTGAACTATACGATAATACCGAGGTATATGCACACTTAAGGACCGCACATCAGTCGAAGCTTTCAAAGCATAAAGGGGAGTTCTTTGCTTACCAGAGAACTAAAGTCATACCTTAATACAGCAAACCTTCGCACCTGAATAGCCTTTCAAAATTCACAATGAAGAAATTCCTCTGTGGCAAATGTGGGTCCGAGAAGTTCTCCTTGTGATGAATTATCTGCTAGATATCATCACTCTTAGCGGAGGGTATGGTCAAGAACACAGTACTTAATGGAAACCATCAGAAACTCCTAACCCAACTCCCACGAGATACCTGTAAGTTTCGATATTGTGAACCTATTAACACATGTGCCCACGAACAAGGCACTGGCTATCATAACGGAGAAGCTGGAAAAGACTACAACATTATATGGGTGCGCATAACTGTCGGTAAACACAATAATGGAACCTTCGAAAATTTGCATAAGAACAACATACTTCCAAGTCGAAGATAAATTCTACCAAAAGAGCGACCGCAATGTGTTATTCGGTATTACCCATAGTAAGTAATAGCATGGAAGGTTTCTAGACCAAGTGACACCCGAATTCACGGAAAAACCAAAGATGTGGCTTAAATATGTGGACTGTGACGTCGCAACTTGGCAACTTCAAAAGTTCACAATGTAATTCAAGTCGGAACAAAGACGACCACATTACAACTTACCATAAAAACGTCAAGTTGGCGTGGCAAGTTGCCTGTACTATAGAATTGAGACATTCCGAGCAAAACAAAAGGACCTAAAGAAAAGAAAATATATCGTCAAGACGCTTAAATGGAATGACTTTCTATACCTATCTCCTTAGCTAAACAGAAAAATGGTAGCCAAAACAGGAAAACACAGCGTTAATACAATAAATGCTAGATACCTTGGATAAAATACAATTCGCGTGTTTTTAACCATTAAGGTCCACTCCACCAGATGGATTTGTTCTTCGTTTTTGGTGCTAAGTATCCCCTTGTCAGTATGTCCCCTAGATGTTTTTCTGTGCTGACGTAGTTCCACTACTGGTGTTGCACGAGTATGTTGATTTCTATAACTCGATTGGTCACGAAAGATTTCCTCCTTGACGGATCCCCTTTTATTATCATGGAATTGCTCCACGCAAATAGTGTAACATTTGGAATCTTTAATGACGCTGCTGACCTCTTTAAAGGTCTTTCAAATAATAATACTGCACACAATTCCAGCTTGGCTATGGTAATTTTGTCTTGACTAGCGCCACTTTCTTTTTTGCTGTGAGCAGTGTTACTTTCCCTTTATTAGTTCTAATATAGACTGTTGCTACGTTCGTATTTGCTTTTTCGGATGTGTCGCAGAACCCGTGCAGCTGTAGTTCACTGGTCGAATATTTTCGCTGTTTCTGATGATATACTTCTTCGCTACTGATTTTCCGCTGAGTTACACCTTGAATTGGAAACTGTCCGGTCTGGTAGCCATGTAACATCTAGAGAAAATAACGTCAAAAACCGGACATCCGGGATCTTATTATTTAAATACATATTTATATGCCTAATATTTTATATCTGTTTATTTTATTTTTCCGCTAACTTACTTCTTTGTAGACTCTGGACAAACGAACAAGTAAATGCAGTATTTTTAGGGTCCTTGTTGTTTGTTAATTTCTGTCAAATTTAGGTTACTGTTTTGTTGGCTAGCAAAGTAATTACACTTTTGGAATATAACTGTGGGAATTATGCACAGCACGTAAATTTTATATTATATTTAGTTTTTTAAAAAAATAAACGCGTTTAGTTTTCAAAGTCAGTTTCAGGAAACGCTCAATTGAACTTTGATATGTTTATAGCTCAAAGTTGATAGAGCGTAATGTAAAATTACAGTCAATTACGTTTGGAATCTTTCATTGTATTGAGGTATACTGTGTCTACTGAATCATAGTAAAATCAGCTGCAACAAATTACAATAAAAATATCTATTTTTGTCAGTTTGACTTAAAAGAAAATAAGAAACTGGGCCGTCCAACTGAAAATTTTCATCAAGTTTCAGCACATAGTAAAAGGCAAAAAATTAAACATTTGATCTACGACCACAGCTCAGAAGTAATAACTTCTGCTGCGCAAACTAGTTTTCATCGTACTGGCCAAAGAAATACGGCTAAACTAATAGCTTCTGCAGGATCTTCAGTTATTGTTAGTGAGTTTCTTAAGGTCTGTATATCATGAAAAATTGCTCCGGTTAAGTACACTCCAGAAGAGGTTTTAGCACTTTTTGTTGGTCGCCATTTTACCAAAGCATCCTATATATTAATTCAAACCAGTCCAAGAACCAGTAATGCAAATATACACCCCGCCCCATATAATCAAACCCAACGAGCCAATAGAGATTGCTACCCTGAAGAACAATCTATCGTGGCTACAGAGGTATCAGCTGTTATTATCTTACAATCTCTGAAAAACCGTATCGAAAACTGCAAGAGGAAACCTTGCAACATTGTTGTTCCAATAATACTGTTGAAGTGACTAAAAGTCGGGCTTGGATAGAAGTTCGGGCCACTGTCGATATAAACAAATGTTTAGGGGTGATAATTAAAATGCTACCCATGAGTTTTTGCTTTCTGGATATATGGTACCATTGCAAATGTATACTACCATTTCAAAAACCATTATTTGGAATAATTCTCGACCAACCTCTATCAGATTTTGCCGACTAATTAAGTACATTTTGGTAAAGAAACACGTTTACTTTCAAAGAAGAAATAGATAACGTTGAACATCGAATTTTAGACCTAGAACCATCTCAAATGCTTGATGGTAAAATATTTGGTGTGATTTGTGAAACGTCCAATCAGGTATGAGGGATTTGTAAAGCAATCCCTAAACAAATGAACAACTTAGACTTAATTAAAGGGTACTTAATCTCAGCAACTTACAATGTGGTCTATCTCGTCTTCATGCCTAGATTCGTTGCTTTGAGTGCCTCTTGAGTGTGTCATATCGAATATCGTTTCAATCTTGACAGGTTAGATCACACTAAAATAAGGACATTTCTAGAAAAGAAAGAAATAAATCATCGACGGTATAAAAAGACATGGGCCTTCTAGTGCACGTATCAAAACCTGTTTCTGGAACCACCAATGACGGAAAACAGCAAGATGTTTTTTAAAACGCCACATTAACATCGCAAATTGCGGGACTAAGGTTGGAACTTGTTAAAAGATTTGATGCCTAAGAACTGCTACCTAACAACTATGCCATGTGGGTATAAAGTCGATGCTAACAAGTTTGAAAACCATGCACTAGATACTGTAGAAATGTTTATCGAATTATATCCCTGGTTTTACCTTCCAAGTCCTGTCCTTCGTTTACTTATTAATGGTGGAGATATCATACGAGCTGCAATTTTTCAGTTCTTGTTCAGAAGAGGCACTCGAAGTAAGGAATAAGGACTTAAACAGACTTAGATAATTTAATACAATAAAATTGTCTAGAAAACTAAAACAGACAATGACGCATTTGTTGCATTCCTTACTTTTTTTCATCGGATCCTATAATATCTAGCCTTTCGAGAAAAACTGCGATTTTTTAATTCTTTCAACTCCTGATTATTGTTATGACAATGATTATTTATCAGAATTAAATTATTGCTCTTATTCTGATAATCAAGAGAATTAAAAAACATATTATTTACAGTCATCGCACCCTGAAATATACAGGGTTATTCAAATTCCACCATTCCATTCTACCATTTGCAAATCTGTGGGTTAAATTAGCAAAGTAGTAGTATTTTTTCTGTTTATTAAGATAGTCAAAGTAGAAAAACAATTAAACATGGTATTCCGAATAAATAGGAGAAACAAGATTTTTTAAAAATGGAACACTTAATCTGCATAACTCTGTATAATATCTGAAATTTTATATAAACTTTTCCTAATCCTTCAAAATAATTAGTAATTATTATTATTTCCAAGATTCTATAATCTACATTAATAGCATAAAATAAAAAAATATTTTGGGCCCTTAGATATTTTCTAAAGTAACTGTTAATGGACTGTCCCAAATATTGGTTTTATATTATTCATTCAATTGTCATGGGAAACAATGAAAATATTGACTTTTATTTTGGTCATGCATCGTTTATTTATTACCTTGTACCGATATTATTGTGTAATAACAGGTGGTGCAGAGGAAACGCATGTTTTCAATATTGAATTACTGGGACACAATGGGTTGAAAATAATAAAACAAGTATTAAATGATAGGTTGTTTAATGCAGTTTTGAAATTACATACCATATTTAGGTTCGGAAAATAATGTCTTTGAGATGACGTCCTTCTTGCTGGATACCAATTTGGATCCTCTCCTGAAAATTACGGACGGCTCTCCAACATTTCATTCGGCACGGCTTCAATTTCCTGACGAATGGAATTCTTAAGGTCATCGAGTGTGCGAGGCTTGTTGATGTACACTTTTGATTTTAAATATCCCCACAAAAGAAGTCACATATCGACAGTCGGGTGAGCGAGGGGCCAGTGAACATCACCAAATCTCGAAATCACATGTCCTGGGAACATTTGTCGAACCACTTCCATGGATGCTCTCGCCGTGTGAGCTGTGGCACCATCCTGCTGAAACCAAATGTCTCTCATGTTCACTTGACGCCTTTCAAGTTCTGGACGAAGGAAGTTGTTTAACATTTCAACGTAGCGAGCTGATGTAACAGTAACTGCAATTCCTTCTTCTTCAAAAAATAGGGTCCGACAATCCCCAACTTTGAAATGCAGCACCACACTGTTACCTTTAAACTGTGCAGAGGTCTTTGGTGTAATTCTTGTGGGTTCTCCGATGCCCAATACCGACAGTTTTGAACATTGACGTAACCGTCAAGATGAAAATGTGCTTCATCACTCATGAAGACTGTAACATCAGGATCTTCCGTAAACATTTCATCCATTATGCGACAAAACTCACTGCGCTGTACAAAATCCCTTCATTAAGCTGCTGGACGATCATTATTTTGTACGGATGGAACTTGAGGTCATCATGTAAGATGCGGTGAAGCGAACGACGTGACATACCCAGCGCTACAGCATGTCGTCTAGTCGATCGTCTAGGGACTACTAACAACTGCCGTTCTGACTCGGTCTACATTTTCCGGAGTACGAACTGAACGGGGAAGACCAGGTGGTTTCTTTTTCATCACAGAACCAGTACTTCTAAACGCTGCAACCCATCGGAGTACGGTATTTCGATCAGGCACTGCACCTCGACGTCCAGCTCTAAAATATTGACGGAAAAGACGTTGCACTGTGACTACAGAATCATTGTTTCTAAAAAACTGCTCGACAACGAACACACGATATTGTACGCTCCAACGCTCCATAGCGACTGAAATGGCATTGTATGGGCCGTCTGCCAACATTCGTTCAATGTCAATATCCCCTCACGTCGCCGAGTACTAGCTGTTCGAAAAACATGCGTTTCCTCTGCACCACCTTGTACACAATATATTAAAAATTACCAAATTTAGTAGCATTTGTATAATACGATGTATCTTTTATATTTATTTCTTGTTATAATATTTGCGTAGATAGTATGACTACCCCTAGTTATATTTTATGAAAAATTGTTAAATTATAAAATTAGTTTTGACCTTTTCATTTAAATCCATGTTGTAATTATTGGTAACTTTGAAGTAATTTAAGTTTTGGTTGCGTTTTCGTTGCCCTAATTTGTCAAACATGGGTTTATAAAAATAATATGGCTATTTGTTACTTGTTTTTTAGATTTATACATATTTCAATAATAAAGTATATTTTCTACCTTTTACAAAAAGTTTTTATTTTGTAAATTTGCTCATAAACCCTCTGTAGTCCCTCTATAATTCTTGGTCGTTTCTAGCCCAGTTTATTCATCTAAATCCCCTGTGCTTAGCAAATTCACTAATTCTTCTTGTAGAAGTTTTGCTTCTTCTATCGTTTTTTCTCCTGTTAGCAAGTCGTGGTTGTAGTAGTCATTTAGTACCACTAATGATGCGTTTAGGTAATTTCTTTCTCCATCTCGGGCCAGTTGCTGCAAAGTTCTTACTGTTAAGTACGGAGCGCATGCTGTTCCATGTGTTACAGTGTCAGCTGATATTATTTGATTGATACCCTTGGATTCCCCACAGGATGGTGTGAAACCGCTGGTCTTCTTCGTTCGGTTTATAGCATACTTATTGATACAGTAATAGCTTTATTATCCTAACAAATAACATCCACGTAAGGACAAAATTAATTTAAATAATCCATAACAGAAATAGTGAACTTTATGTATACATATACTTATACCTATATACCTATGAGTCTACTTCTGTGATTTCTTTGAGTGGGAGCATGTTTTGCTTTCGTGGCCTGGGACATCGCCTGGAATCTTATTTTGAGGAATTCCATTAATGCTTCAAGGAGCCGTCTTTCATTTGGTATTTTTTAGAGACTGTTCCAATAGTTTATTGAATCCCGAATGGCCACAGAATGCCGTTTCTGTTCCTTGGATGATCAGCCCCATGCACTCGTGAATCGTGTCATGTAGTCGCTTTATTGACACTACATACTCCTGTTCAATTGTGGGAAAGTCTAAAATTTGATCTTTTTGTTTTTAATACCGTTAATGTTCTATTAGTATATTTGCTCTTGGGAATACCCCATACTGTTGTATATGAACTCTATTTGGAGTTGTTGAATCTGTTTAGCTGGTTCTCCTGTGGCATGGTTTTTTTAGGTAATTCATCCTCTCCGTCTCTGTTACAGACTTATTGGCGTCTGGTGTATATTTTCTAAGATATCTTGGAGGGTTGTACAGTTTCCATAGCCACCACTAAATGTGGGTAGCTTCACTTTTGGTAGTGAAACCTTGCATGTCTCATTTACTTGTGTGGTCATGTTTATTTTACATCAGAGTGTGATGTGTATTTCGTCACACTATTGTTCAATCTCCTCAAACTCGTTTCCTGTAAAATAGGTATCCTGAAATCTTATTTCATGTACCTTAATTGTGCAGCTCCTCAACCGTAGTCCATTACCGTTAAATTTTTTCATGCCACGTGTTTATTTGAACTGTGTTCTAATTTTTCATCTACTCGTTGTAGAAACTTTAATCGCAGAATCTGAATTTATTGTAGTTTCAGTCGTCGTCATTGTTCCTCGTCGGTCGCCTCATCTCTTTACGTGCTTCCCGATATATTTTTCTCCAGGTTTGTCAGGTAATGTTTAATATTAATGTATACCTTATCTAATTCCTTTGTATGCGTGAGCGTAATGGAACTCCTCACACAATTTCCGTTTATCTAATAAATGAAATGTAAATATCTTCTAGGATGGCCTTTTCTGTAAGGGGCGTAAATCTTCGAGTTTCACAGGGGTAGATTTTTCTGATCAGCAATGCACCATTTCCGTAGTGCTGGGGGATCGCAGCTTTTTTCTTGTTTCCAGTGGTGGCGATGATGTTTTCACTCCTTGTTTCCCCCATAGGTGGTTCAAAGGACTATGTTTCCTTTCACTTCTTGCCGATATCGGTGGATCGAGGGCCCATGTCTAATCTCACTTTAGTAGACATTAAATGTGTTGGGTATGCAAGAGGTACACTGTCACTTGTACCGATTTTAGACTGGCCCTTAAATTAGTAGTTAAACTGGTGGAATCTAACTCAATACTGTTTATTACATATAATATTACAAATATTTATAGTGGCTGTATCCTACTTTCGGATTTACAAAAATAAACAACTCTTGCAATTTCATATGGTGCGCAGGTGCTGTTACGTTATGCTGCGTTGCGCTCTTCATTTATTACGAAAGTTTCTATTGGCCATGTTCGTACAATCTGAGATCGAAAATGGCCAAAGGCAGGTCCTGTTCAATTTGAGGTCGAATTAATGTGTTTTTGTTTTTTATTGCTTTATTGTTATTACTATTAAAACCAAAAATTATTGCCAATGATTTCCATCAATTTCTTATGTTTCTTTAAATTGGCTCTTAATAATATTCATAGGTATGTATGTAAACCAAAAATAATAAAAACAAAAACATTTATTTAATAAAACAGGAAACTGTCATGGATTACAAATATGACAAATAAAACTAAAAAAGTGATAGCATGTTGATAACGACGGATATATGTATCAGTAAGCAGCACTTTTTATGAAGTCTTTTACCTTCCAAAGTTAACCTGACATAAATGTTAATAATACACCTAATATAAATATATTACCCTTAAAGAATTTATTAAAAGTGAAAAATGTTGCTGAACAAAAATGTTTGACTAGTGTTGAAATTCAATAAAAATTATTGTGATTAAATTCCCTCTTTATGTAAATAAAGACAAGAGACAAGTAACATTAAACTTACATTACCAAGAAATACATAAATGCTCAATACCTCGGTTTACACAAATCCTTAAAGAAAAAATGCGAAATTCAGGAAACTGAAAGAAAGAAAATACATTCAGCTACGTTACTTTATATTTATTTTTTCATAATGTTCATTTTTTAATCCGGTAAACCCTACTTCAATCCAAATGAATGCGTAGTAGATCAGTTCCCAAAACTTAGTAACTTGATACGTTGTTAAAATATTGTAACACGATAGCTTTCTCGCATTTACATTGTTCTGTTTTATCTAAGATTGAATATACACAAAGTATATTATTTAATATCTACTAAATCCATGTTTGAAATTAAATTTTAAAACAAATCGAAGCTCGAGCCTTTATAACACAAAGAAATCAGAATTGCATTTGAAAATCTAACATCAATTTCAATTGGTAGAATTCCTTAAAAAAAAGATTATTCATGTAAATAAGATCAAACAGGAATACCCCTTAAAAGGAAACACTCCCTTTCTATTTAGGTAAAGGTGGAGTATGGAACAATATTGATTTTAAAACTAATTGGCAACTGCCATAGAAAGAATTAAATTATTTAGTCGAGTAAGCAGTTAATCGTTGACTCCAATTAACTTTTTCAATAAAATACCTTATAATTACGTTTGATTGCGTTTTTTTTTTCAAAGGTAACCTTTAGCTAAACTACAATGAATTGCGCTACAAATTATAAAATTATAATTACATTTACATTTTGTTAAGAATAAAGAAATTATTAGACTAGTTTAACTAAATTCTGCTTGATATTTTAAAATTTTGAGGTTTGTTGGGTTTAAACCGAATCACTTTTACTTGAAAAATTGTTTCCATGTAAATTACGCCGTGACAAACTTGATGAGAGATATTACCAAAGCTAAGCGACGCAAAGACAAAGGAACACTCGGATGTGTGGGAGAGATTAAATTAATTACACCAGGACTAATTAAAATAATAGTAAACCTTCTTACTAATAACTAATAACCGGATTGCAAAAAGTGTTTAAAACGAACTTAATAAAATTGGAAAAATATGAATTAAAGGAAGCAAATACATAGATCCAAATAAGGTATGCATAACATTACCGTGCACTTGCATTACACTGTGAATCATTTTACTTGTAACAATACATCAATGCCACTTGAAAGACAAAGATATTAATGTAATGCGAGCGTGCGTGCGCACATTCGTACGCGCTTGGGTGCGTGTGTGTAGCAAAAAGCGTGCGTGTATGCGTGCATATGTGTGTGTGTGTGTGTGTGTGTGTGTGTGTGTGTGTGTGTGTGTGTGTGTGTGTGTGTGTGTGTAGTGCGTACGCTCGTATGCCTGCATATGTGTGTCCACGTATGTGTGTGCGTGTGTCAGTGCGTGCATTCGTATGCGTGCGTCTGTATGTGTGATTTTACGCGTGCGCATGCGTGTGCGTGTGCGTGTGCGTGTGCGTGTGTGTGTGCGAGTGCGTGAGCGTGTGCGTGCGTGCGTGTGCGTATGCGTGTGCTGTGGTGTGAGTGTACGTGAGGTGAGGTGAGAGGTGAGTGTAAGTGTGAGTGTGAGGGTGAGGTGTGAGTGTGAGTTTGAGTTGAGTGTGAGAGTGAGGTGGGTGGAGTGTGAGTGTGAATGTGAGTGTGAGTGTGAGGAGGTGAGTGAGAGTGTTAGTGCAGGGGAGGTGAGTGGAGTGCTAGTGCGGGTGCTGGTGCGGACGTGGGAGCGGGTGTGAGTGTGAGGTGTGAGGTGTGTGTGTGTGCGTGAGCGTGCGCGTGGGTGTGCGTGTGCTGCGTGTTCGTATGCGGGTGCGTGTTCTGTGTGTGTGTGTGTGTGTGTGCGTGTGCTGTGCGTGTGCGTGTGCGTGTGCGTGTGCGTGTGCGTGTGCGTGTGCGTGTGCGTGTGCGTGTGCGTGTGCGTGTGCGTGTGCGTGTGCGTGTGCGTGTGCGTGCGCGTGTGCGTGTGCGTGTGCGTGCGCTTGTGCGTGTGCGTGTGCGTGAACGTGTGCGTGTGAGTGTGAGAGTAGGTGTGCGTGTAAGTGTGAATGTGAGCGTGAGTGCGAGTGCGGGTGTGGGTGTGGGAATGAGTGTGGGTATGAGTGTGAGTTTGAGTGTGTGTATGTGTGTGAGGTGTGTGTGTGTGTGTGTGTGTGTGTGCGTGTGTGTGTCTGCGTGTGCGTGAGATCGTGCGGGTGCGCGTGTGTGCGTGTGCGTGATCGTGTGCATGTGCGTGTGCGTAATCCTGTGCGCATGCGTGTGCAGGAGGGAATGCGGATGCGGGTACGGGTGCGTGTGCGGGTGCGGGTTAAGGTGTGAGTGTGAGTGTGAGTCTGAGTGTGCGTATCCGTGTGCTTGTGCGTGTGCGTGTGCGTGTGGTGTGCGTGTTAGTGTGCGTGTGAGTGTGAGTGTGAGTGAGTGTGAGTGTGAGTGTGAGAGTGAGTGTGAGTGTGAGTATGAGTGTGAGTGTGGGTGTGAGTGTGTGTGTGTGTGTGTGTGTGTTTGCATGAGCGTGCACTTGCGCATGCGTGTGAGCTTGCGTGTGCGTGTGCGTGTGCGTGTGGGTGTGCGTGTGCGTGTGCGTGTGCGTGTGCATGTGCGTTTGCGTGTGCGTGTACGTGTGGGTGTGTGTTTGTGCTTGTGCGTTTGCGTGTGCGTGTGCGTGTCCATGTGCGTGAGCTTGTACGTGTGCGTGTGCGTGTGCGTGTGCGTGAGCGTGTGAGTGTGCGTGAGTGTGAGTGTGAGTGTGAGTGTGATTGTGAGTGTGAGTTTGAGTGTGAGAGTGTGTGGGTGTGAGTGTGAGTGTGAGTGTGAGTGTGAGTGTGAGTGCGAGTGCGGGTGCGGTTGCGGGTACGGGTGCGTGTGTGGGTGTGAGTGTGTGTGCGAGTGTAGGTATGGGTGTGCGTGTGGGTGTGGGTGTAGGTGTGGGTGTGGGTGAGTGTTAGTCTGAGTGTAGGTGTTAGTGCGAGTGCGAGTGCGAGTGCGAGTGTGTGTGCGAGTGCGAGTGCGAGTGCGAGTGTGTGTGTGTGAGTGTGAGTGTGGGTGTGGGTGTGGTGTGGGTGTGAGTGTAAGTGTTAGTATGAGTGTGAGTGTTAGTGTGGGTGTGAGTGTGATTGTGAGTGTGAGTGTGAGGTTGAGTTCGAGTGAGAGTTCGAATGCGAGTGTGTGAGTGTGTATGTGTGTGAGTTTGTGGAAGGGGGTGGTGTCTATGTATGCGGTTGTGTATCAGCAATTTGACACTCACACTCACACTCACGCTCACGCTCACGCACACACACACGCACAGCAGCGCACGTGGACACGCATACGCACACGTACACCCACACGCAAACACAAACACCCGTTGTGGTGGTAATACTTTAAGCCACGGCTAACGAGTTAATTAAAATTATTGTAATGAAGTGTCTTGTACAAAAGTACTTAATTCTACCTGAGCCTATGCTCATATTGTCAAGGAGGCAAAATGGTTCTTTCGTAGATTGATATATTAGCTATCTGTTACCCCACACGCATGTGTGCGTGAGTAAGCCTGTGGGTGCATGTATATGTGAGCGTGTGTACGTATATGTGCGTGTGTGCATGTGTGTATCTATGTGTGTGTGTGTGTGCCTTTGTGTGGATGTGTGGGTGATTGTGTATGTGTCAGTGTGTGTGTGTTGATGTATGTGTAGAGGTGGAGGTATGTTTGTGCGTTCGTACGTCCATGAATGTGAGTATGTGTATCAGCAGTTTGACAATTAGTAACCCTTAGTGGTGGTGATACTTTTAAGCCACGGCTAACGAGTTACTTATAATCGCTGTTATAAGGTGTCTTTTACAAAAGTACTGAATTATACTAGAGCATGTGCTCATATTGTCAAGGAGATGTATAGGTTCTTTCATACGCTGATCTATTAGCTACCTGTTACCCCACAGGCGTGTGTGCGTATATAAACCTGTGCGTGCATGTATGAGTGTGTGTGCGTGCATATATGTGTGTATGTGCGTGAACGTGCGCGTGCGTGTGAGTGTGCGTGTGCTTATGCGTGTTCGTATGCGGGTGCGTGTGCTTGTGTGTGTGTGTGCGTGTGCGTGTGCGTGTGCGTGTGCGTGTGCGTGTGCGTGTGCGTGTGCGTGTGCGTGTCCGGGTGCGTGTGCGTGTCGTGTGCGTGCGTGCGTGTGCGTGTGCGTGTGCGTGTGCGTGTGGTGTGCGCGTGCGTGTGCGTTTGCGTGTGCGTGTGTGTGCGTGTGCGTGTGCGTGTGCGTGTGCGTGTGCGTGTGCGTGTTCGTGTGCGTGTGCGTGTGCGTGTGCGTGTCGGGTGCGTGTGCGTGTGCGTGTGCGTGCGTGTGCGTGCGTGTGCGTGGATGTGCGCGTGCGTGTGCGTTTGCGTGTGCGTGTGGGTGCGTGTGCGTCTGCGTGTGCGTGTGCGTGTGCGTGTGCGTGCGTGTGCGTGTGCGTCGCGTGCGTGTGCGTGTGCGTGTGCTTGCGCGTATGCGTGCGCGTGTGCGTGCGTGTGCTTGTGCATGTCCGTGAACGTGTGCGCGTGCGGGTGCGTGTGCGTGTGCTTGCGCGTGTGCGTGTGCGTGCGCGTATGCGTGTCCGTGTGCGTGTGCGTGTGCGTGCGCGTGTGCGTGTGCATGTGCATGTCCGTGAACGTGTGCGGTGTGAGTGTGAGAGTAGGTGTGCGTGTAAGTGTGAATATGAGTGAGTGCGAGCGCGAGTGCGAGTGCGGGTGTGGGTGTGGGAGTGGGTATGGGCGTGAGTGTGAGTTTGAGAGTGTGTGTAAGTGTGGGTGAGTGTGTGTGTGTGCGTGTGTGTGTCTGAGTGTGCGTGCGATCGTGCGGGTGCGCGTGTGTGTGGGTGTGCGTGATCGTGTGCATGTGCGTGTGCGTAAGCGCGGGCGCATGCGTGTGCAGGAGGGAATGCGGATGCGGGTACGGGTGCGTGTGCGGGTGCGGGTGAAGGTGTGAGTGTAAGTGTGAGTGTGAGTGTGAGTGTGGGTGTGAGTGTGAGTCTGAGTGTGCGTGTGCGTGTGCGTATACGTGTGCGTGTGCGTGTCCGTGTGCGTGTGCGTGTGCTTGTTAGTGTGCGTGTGCGTGTGCGTATGCGTGTGCACGTGTGTGTGAGTGTGAGTGTGCGAGTGCGTGTGAGTGTGAGTGTGCGTGTGAGAGTGAGTGTGAGTGTGAGAGTGAGTTAGAGTGTGAGTGTGAGTGTGAGAGTGAGTTTGAGTGTGAGTGTGAGTGTGAGTGTGAGTGTGTGTGTGTGTGTGTGTGTTTGCATGAGCGTGCACGTGCGCATGTGTGTGAGCTCTCGTGTGTCGTGTGCGTGTGCGTGTGCGTGTGCGTGTGCGTGTGCGTGTGCGTGTACGTGTGCGTGTGTGTTTGTGCTTGTGCGTTTGCGTGTGGGTGTGCGTGTGCGTGTGCGTGTCCATGTGCGTGAGCTTGTTCGTGTGCGTGTGCGTGAGCGTGTGCGTGTGCGTGTGCGTGTGCGTGTGCGTGTGCGTGTGCGTGTGCGTGTGCGTGTGCGTGTGCGTGTGTTTGTGCTTGTGCGTTTGCGTGTGGTGTGCGTGTGCGTGTGCGTGTCCATGTGCGTGAGCTTGTTCGTGTGCGTGTGCGTGTGCGTGAGCGTGTGCGTGTGCGTGTGCGTGTGCGTGTGCGTGTGCGTGTGTGCGTGTGCGTATGCGTGTGCATGTGCGTTTGCGTGTGCGTGTACGTGTGAGTGTGTGTTTGTGCTTGTGCGTTTGCGTGTGGGTGTGCGTGTGCGTGTGCGTGTCCATGTGCGTGAGCTTGTTCGTGTGCGTGTGCGTGTGCGTGTGCGTGAGCATGTGAGTGTGCGTGAGTGTGAGTGTGAGTGTGAGTGTGAGTGTGAGTGTGAGTGTGAGTGTGATTGTGAGTGTGAGTGTGAGTGTGAGAGTGTGTGGGTGTGAGTGTGAGTGTGAGTGTGAGTGTGAGTGCGAGTGCGGTTGCGGTTGCGGGTACGGGTGCGTGTGTGTGTGTGAGTGTGTGTGCGAGTGTAGGTATGGGTGTGCGTGTGGGTGTGGGTGTAGGTGTGGGTGTGGGTGAGTGTAGGTGTTAGTGCGAGTGCGAGTGTGAGTGCGAGTGCGAGTGTGTGTGTGTGTGTGAGTGTGAGTGTGGGTGTGGGTGTGGTGTGGGTGTGAGTGTAAGTGTTAGTATGAGTGTTAGTGTTAGTGTGGGTGTGAGTGTGATTGTGAGTGTGAGTGTGAGTGTGAGTGTGAGTTCGAGTGAGAGTTCGAATGCGAGTGTGTGAGTGTGTATGTGTGTGAGTTTGTGGAGGGTGTGGTGTCTATGTATGCGGTTGTGTATCAGCAATGTGACACTCACACTCACAGTCATGCTCACACTCACGCACTCACACGCTCACGCACACACACACACGCACAGGAGCAATCACACGCACGTGGACACGCACACGCACACGCACACCCACACGCAAACACAAACACCCGTTGTGGTGGTAATACTTTAAGCCACGGCTAACGAGTTAATTAAAATTATTGTTATGAAGTGTCTTGTACAAAACTACTTAATTCTACCTGAGCATATGCTCATATTGTCAAGGAGACAAAATGGTTCTTTCGTAGATTGATATATTAGCTATTTGTTACCCCACACGCATGTGTGCGTGAGTAAGCCTGTGGGTGCATGTATATGTGAGTGTGTGTACGTATATGTGCGTGTGTGCATGTGTGTATCTATGTGTGTGTGTGTGTGTGTGCCTTTGTGTGGATGTGTGGGTGATTGTGTATGTGTCAGTGTGTGTGTTGATGTATGTGTAGAGGTGGAGGTATGTTTGTGCGTTCGTACGTCCATGAATGTGAGTATTTGTATCAGCAGTTTGACAATTAGTAACCCGTAGTGGTGGTGATACTTTTAAGCCACGGCTAACGAGTTACTTATAATCGTTGTTATAAGGTGTCTTTTACAAAAGTACTTAATTATACTAGAGCATGTGCTCATATTGTCAAGGAGATGTATAGGTTCTTTCATACGCTGATATATTAGCTACCTGTTACCCCACAGGCGTGTGTGCGTATATAAGCCTGTGCGTGCATGTATGAGTGTGTGTGCGTGCATATATGTGCGTATGTGCGTGTGTGTGCGTGCATCTGTGTACCTGAGTGTGTATGTATGTATGTGTCTGTGTTTGTGTATGTACGTATATGTGTTTGTGGGTGTATGTGTGTGTGTGTGTGTGTGTGTGTGTGTGTGTGTGTGTGTGTGTGGTGTGTGTGTGTGTGTGTGTGTATGTGTGAGTGTGTGTGTGTGTGTGTCTGTGCGAGGGTGATTGTGTGAGTCTGTATGTGTGTGCTGTGGAGGGTCTTGTACAAAAGTACTTAATTCTACAGAGCATATGGTCATATGGTCAAGGAGATGTATGGGTTCTTTCATAGATTGATATAATAGCTACTTGTTACCCCACACGCGTGTGTGCGTGTGTGAGCCTGTGCGTGCATGTATGAGTGTGTGTGTGTGAGTGCGCATATGTGCGTGTGTGCATGTGTGAATCTGTGTTTCTGTGTGTATGAATGTTTGTCTGTGTGTGCGAGTGTGTGTGAGTGTGTATGTCATTGTGTGTGTTAATGTCTGTTTAGAGGTGGAGGTATGTTTGTACGCATGTACGTCTGTGTATGTTAGTATCTGTAACAGCAGTTTGACAATTAGTAACCCGTTGTGGTGGTAACACTTTGTACAAAGGTACATAATTCCACCATAGCATTTGTTCATATTGTCAAGGAGAGAAAAGGGTTCTTTCATAGATTGATGTCTTAGCTACCTGTTACCACACACGGGTATGTGCGTGAGTAAGCCTGTGCGTGCATGTATAAGTGGGTGTGTGTGCGTATATGTGCGTGTGTGCATGTGTGTATCTGTGTGTGTGTGTGTGTGTGTGTGTGTGTGTGTGTGTGTGTGTGCCTTTGTGTGGAAGTGTGTCTGATTGTCTATGTGTCAGTGTGTGTATTGATGTATGTGTTGTAACGAACCGCAAGTCATTACTTAAAATTTTTTTAATTAATTAATTATTTACTTAATAATCCGCCCTCGTAAAAGAAATGATGCAAGCTTTCTTAGTATTCAAACACCTGCAAAACTTAATCTAATATTTCTTAGTATTCCGTATTACTCAGTCACTTACATATATTGCTCATTATTTCGTTTGATTGCACAATAATAATTAATTTGTTCCCACTCCAACGTGGATTTCATAAAACATCGAAAGTTTTATACGTCAGAGTAATCTCCGCCAATTACAAATAGGATTCCCCCAAACAGAAGCCATCACCGCCTACGGAGAGTCCTCTATAAAAACCGCGCCGCGCACCTGAAAAGAGAAGTATTACTACTTGTTAAGTAATCCATACGCGCTACGTAAACGCATCCGCCGCCGAGAAGTATTACCGTTAAGTAATCCATACGCGCTACGTAAACGCATCCCGCCGCCGAGAAGTATAACCGTAACCGTAACCGATTAGCCGCCGTAGTAGAAGAGTTCCGTCGCGCCACTTGAACGTGCTCCGCCGCCGAGAATTATTTAGTTGGTTTCACCAGCTCCTGTATTAGTTAGTCCATTTGACTAACTCCGATTCCAGAGAACCTGCACGTGACGGTTGTTTGAAAAGTAAATCGCCGCAAACCTAGTAATCGCCACCGCGAGTTTAGCTCCCTGTATCTGCGAACGCGCACCGCGAATCTTTTGTAAATAGCTATCCTCGATCTTGGTGATTAACGACACGTAAGTCTGTAGAGTAATTCAGAACACAAAACATAAACACCAGCACACACACACCCCCCAGACCGCTACGGGCAAAAACGCCACGTGGTAGTTGGGAAATCAGAAACACCCAGACCGCTACGGGCAAAGAAAACGCCACGTGGTAGTCGGGAGTATTCGCCAACGCACACAAACCCCCAGACCGCTACGGGCAAAGAAAACGCCACGTGGTAGTCGGGAGTATTCGCCAACGCACACAAACCCCCAGACCGCTACGGGCAAAGAAAACGCCACGTGGTAGTCGGGAGCCTACACCCATCACGCTAACATATACCTGACGACGAGAGCTCAGTAGGACTGTATAGACCTGCAGCTTTCCTCATTTACGCTCACTTACATTCTAAACACCTGAATTCACTAGCTCGCTGGAGAAAGACCGAAGTGCCTATAATCACCAACGCATTAAACGTAGAGTATCCGTCAAAGACCGGTAGTAGAAGAAAACCGTACCCCGATACCCACGCGTTTAGTACACGAATTTCAAGAAAGCAATCAATTAATTGTTTTCCACCAGCTTATTCCGTCAGTGTAAATAAAAAACCCGCCTTTAATCAATACGTATTTGTACGTGTACAAATAGGTAACGTCGTTTGTATCTACGGGAGATTTCTTTCATTTGCATAAAAGAAATCAACACCATAAAATATCCACCCAGTAGATAACGCTTGAATAATATTACTTATACAACCAAACGTGTATAATCCGTCTAGTCTAAATTTAATGCAAAGACAAACCTCTGAAGAAGTCATATTTTCAACATAATACATCGCGAAGTAAAATTACTCCACGAAGCATACGCGCTTGTCCGTCTTCCAGAGGTTACTAAAGGTAAAGAGCCGCACGCAGCTCAACCGATACCGCAGTCCTGCGCACCATATGTGAACTCGGGATATCGATTTTCACTAGTGACCTACATTCGCGCAACCCTCGTTTTGAATAACCAGTAGTTTGTTTATAAATTCTTTTCTTTTATAGACAGGGCCGTATTCAGAATAAATAATTATTTAAACATAACGATATTTAATCATTTAAATATTACGGTCATTTTTGAGTATAACTAGGGAGCATTAAAATCTACTTTACAGAAACGACGTCGACAAGAATAAGTGGACGCACGGAAGGAAGGACGCCGCCGTCACCAGCAGGACGTCCAGTGGTTTGGTTAGTATTACATTTAGGTTAAGTTGAGATAGAATAAGCATATATCTTAGATTTGTAGTTATAGGAAATATATTATTTTAAACCATTCTCTGTTTAATTATTTTATGTGGACAGTGTAAAGCTAAAGATTAAAGTTACCAACGAACCCCCTCTTTAGTTAAATACAAAGACCGATTGCAGTTAGCCGGGCAAATATAAAATTGTAAGAAAGGACCTTACATAAATGGCACCCTAACGTAGGGGCGTACATAAAATAGCACACTAACACTGAACACATTGAATAATTCCTGTTACAGATTCCGAGGACAACCAGACGCACCGGAAAATAATCATTTCTTTCCAGATTAAATAATCAATCTGTTACAGAATGAGTACTACAAAGACCGGAGAAGAAACCGACAAACGAGTAGGATGGATATATCATCTGAAGAAAGAGGAGTTAGTAGAGGAAGCCGAAAAATACAAACTAGACACAGGAGGAAATGTAGACACACTACGAACCCGGATAATTAGATATCTACGTACGGGAGAAGGTCAAGTAACCGTCATGATACCCGAAACTGTACAATACACTGCACAGCTACCGTCTTCAGCACCCGGAAACTCAGACGTAACCGGCACCCGAAGGCAGACATTTGCGACAGAATTCGCAAATGGGGCATAAAATATGATGGAATAAGTGACCCGATATCATTCTTAGAAAGATTAGGTGAGTTACAATCCTGTTACAACATCGCGGATTGCGACTTGTTGGTAGCACTTCCTGAATTGTTGAAGGAAAACACATTACTGTGGTACCGGAATAACCAACGATCATGGACGACTTGGCACGACTTTGTCACCAGCTTTAAAACACAATTCTTACCGCCACGACACCAATTCCAGTTAGAAGAAGAAATCCGGAACCGACTACAAAAATCCCGAGAAAAGGCTGCAGAATACGTTACCGCAATTCTCACCCTTATTCGTCGGCATGGTGACATGTCCCGAGACGCTCAGCTACAGCGAGTGTATGATAACCTACGCGTTGAGTACAAATATTACATCCGTCAACGAGATTTTAATAATCTCCGAACTCCTCGAATTGGCCACGCAATTTGAAATGTTACCACCTAGAGGACACTCACCGTCTACCAGTCCTAGTCGCCCGAAAGTACATTTCAGCGGATTCACCCCACTCAAGAAAACCGGCACCTAGACACGTAGAGAAATTAAGAGAACGAACACCACTCCGAATCCCGTCGCGTCCAACCGAATAACCACCGTCTGTTGGAGATGTGGACAGACCGGCCATATTAGAGAAAAGTGCAAGGACCGTTTAAAGCTTTTTGCTCCAGATGCAGAAAAGAGAACGTCTTATCTCGCGACTGTCCGTGCCCGCGGTCGGAAAACTTCACGCGCCGGTAAAGATACCCCAGGAACCTTTAACTTCCCCGGCCTGAAACCTGGAAAAATACACCCGCCCACGAATGGTCTGCATGGTTACAGACAGTGAAAACCTTCACCACCAGGAAAACAACCCTTTGACTTCCCGCCTCACCGATGACCGTTTATTCCTGAAAATTGAAGTTTTACAACCAGTATAAACGCCCTGATAGACACCGGAGCTTCCGCACCTATATAGGAGAAAAGGTAAAGAACCTGTTGCGAATGAACCGAGTACATCCCTGTACACAACGTTGTGCAACCGTACGCCTAGCCGATAGCTCACTAGCCGAAACTAAAGGGTTATATATTTTTCCTGCCACCGTAGAAAACCAAGTACTCCAGATACCAGGATATTACATGCCCCAGTTATCCACCGACGTAGTACTCGGATTAGACTTCCTAGAATATGTGCAAGCTACACTACACCTGCACCGCAAACAGATTGAAATGGCCGGAACCCGCATACCGTTACAAGAATCCGCAAATGGAGGGATAAGTGGAATCCACGGACCGGACGAAGACCAGTTAACCCAGTTAAACACCTTCTTGGAGGAGGAGATGGGGAAATTCTCCCATGCTAGCGGGAAAGCCCGTAACGTTGTACATAAGATTACTCTTGCACCTGATGCCCGTCCCATTAAACAGCGATATTACCCACGCAACCCAGTTATGCAAGAGATCATCAACAAAGAAGTAGATCAGATGTTGGCTGCGGATATTATAGAACCGTCCCACAGTCCATGGAGCTCACCGATCGTATTGGTCAAGAAACCGGCCGGAGCTTATCGCTTCTGTATCGACTACAGAAAGGTTAACCAAGTTACCGTTAAAGACGCGTATCCGCTACCTTACATCCAAGGTATATTAGACCAGTTGAGAGGAGCGAGCTATGTCAGCACATTAGATCTCAAGCAAGGATATTGGCAAATTCCCCCTGGACCAACCGAGTAAACCAATAACAGCATTCACCGTGCCCGGGAGAGGACTGTTCCAATTTAAAGTTCTCCCGTTTGGACTGCACTCTGCCCCGGCCACGTTTCAACGGTTCTTGGACACTATTATCGGCCCCGAGATGGTCGGACGGGCCTTCGTCTATCTGGACGATATTATCGTGCTAGGAGAAACCTTCCAGGACCACCTACGCAATCTTCAGGAAGTATTTCGACGACTCCGTCGCAATGGCCTGCAGTTACAACCTGACAAGTGCCGGTTCTGTCAGACGCAGCTCAAATACTTGGGACACCTTATTACGACCAAAGGGATTCTACCAGACCCAGAGAAGGTTAGCGCAATTACCCAGATACCCGCCCCCCGCACCGTCAAACAATTGCGTCAATTCCTAGGACTCGCGTCATGGTACAGAAAGTACGTTAGCGGTTTCGCCCAACTAAGCCAGCCACTCACGGAATTGTTAAAGAAAAAAGGCTAAATATCAATGGACCGAGAAACAAGACCACGCTTTCACCGCTATCAAAGAAGCCTTGACCGCCCCGCCTGTACTTGCTTGCCCGGACTTCACCCAGCCTTTGTATTGCAAACTGATGCAAGTACTTCCGGAATTGGAGCTGTTCTAACACAAGGGCAATCCCCCGACGAAAAAGTTATCGCATACATCAGCCGAGCGTTGAATCCCGCCGAGAAAAATTATTCAACCATTGAGCAAGAATGCCTGGCCGTGGTATGGGCTATTCAAAAGTTGAAAGGCTACTTAGAAGGATATAAGTTTACGGTGCTAACAGATCACCGAAGTCTTAAATGGCTCCGCACCTTAGAAAACCGACCTCCAGACTAGCCCGATGGATAATGGAACTACAACAGTTTGATTTCCAAATTGAATACCGAAAGGGGACGTTAAACCACGTCGCAGACGCCCTTTCTCGTCTCCACGAAACAGCCGAAACCAGTCACGAATTATCTCCATTGGAAGTTGAAGAAATCGAAGAAGCAACATGCCCCTGGTATCAACACCTGATACAACAAACGCAGGCACATCCCGCACAACACCCGAGATATAAGATAGAGAGTGGACTATTGTATCGTTCCTTCCCTGACCCGACACCGGAAAAAGAAATGGGAAGTCACACCAGCTGGAAGAAATGCGTGCCCCAGGACAAGCGCCAGGAGATTCTTCAAGAATGTCACGATGCACCCACCGCCGGACATCTAGGAATTGCTAAGACCCTTTGTCGCATTTACCGAAAGTATTACTGGCCGACCATTAAACGCGATGTAATTACTTATATAAAAGCGTGCCGAAGTTGCCAAACTTACAAAGGACCGACCCAGAAACCGCCGGGAGAAATGTACTTCTCACAACCAGGACATCCGTGGAATAACGTCAGCACCGACCTTATCGGACCGTTACCCCGCAGTAAGAAGGGCATAATTTTATATTAGTTTTCCAGGACCGTCTAACCAAATGGGTAGAGATAAAACCACTTCGAAACGCTACCAGTCCGCCCATAATTCAAGCTTTGCGGGAACAGGTTATCTATCGCTATGGCTGTCCCAAGAACTTAATTTCCGACAACGGTCCCCAGTACACTAGCCGACTATTCCGTAAGTTTCTACAGGATCATGGAATTCGACACCGATTGACACCTCCCTATTCACCGCATGCAAATCCAGTAGAAAGGACCAATAAGGTCATAGGAACGATGGTGGCTCAATTTACCGGAGGCAAGCAAAAGGAATGGGATTTACATCTCCCGGAAATCGCGTTTGCAATTAATACTGTCCAACATGGAGCCACAGGATTCTCCCCCGCTCTACTTAATTTAGGAAGAGAATTGGACCCCCCGTGCGCATGGGTCGCACAACAACAGCCGCCGCCAACCCACACCGACGTCACCGCCGAGGAACAGGAACAGCACATGCGATATCTAAAAGACCTGCAAGAATTAGCCAGAGACGCTTTATCTAAGAATTTTGAGATTCAGCGGAAGCACTACAACCTACGCCATAGAACATACCGCCCCCGAGAAGGAGATCTTGTTTACCGGAAAACCCGCCATCTCTCAAGCAAAGCGAAAGAATTTACATCGAAATTAGCAGAAAAATACGACGGACCTTACCTAATTTATAAAGTAAGATCGCCGGTTATTGTTGAACTCCGAGAACCCGGCAGTAGGAAAAGCGCGGGAGTAGCGCACGTTAAAGATTTGAAGAACGCCTCTGACGTCGCTAATCAGACGAATCCCGTAACCAATGAAAATAACCCAACGTTAACGGCTATCAACTACGCGCGCTTTCAACCTTATATAAAAGAACAAAATTTACCTAGGACTGATATCTTACGTAAAAACCCGAACTCGCATTACCCCCTGGATGCCAGAATACTACCGCCAGCCCGGGACAGAAGGCCTTCCCGCCGCCTTTGTCACACGACGTGGATCGCCCGTAAGGGACCGGTCACCGGTACGAAAACCATCGACCACCGCCGAACCGCGAACGCCGTCTCCGGAGCCGATCGAAATGGAAGGTACATGGGAGCTGTCGCCGCCTCGCCTCCACGCTGACGGACGGCCGCGGACCCCCGAGACGCCCACCCACCTCCGACGAACAGAAGAAGTAACGGGAAAAATAAAAATATTGAGCATTCATGAAATTAGGCCCGAAATATTGATGCCGCCCCCGACCGCATTGATCTCACGCGCCGCTACCCGACGCCAGAAAAGGAATCGCAGACGCGTAACCATCCGCCTGCCCGAGGAGGAAGAATGAAAGTAAAAGGACGGAGTTTGAGGAAGAGAGGTGGTATGTAACGAACCGCAAGTCATTACTTAAATTTTTTTTAATTAATTAATTATTTACTTAATAATCCGCCCTCGTAAAAGAAATGATGCAAGCTTTCTTAGTATTCAAACACCTGCAAAACTTAATCTAATATTTCTTAGTATTCCGTATTACTCAGTCACTTACATATATTGCTCATTATTTCGTTTGATTGCACAATAATAATTAATTTGTTCCCACTCCAACGTGGATTTCATAAAACATCGAAAGTTTTATACGTCAGAGTAATCTCCGCCAATTACAAATAGGATTCCCCCAAACAGAAGCCATCACCGCCTACGGAGAGTCCTCTATAAAAACCGCGCCGCGCACCTGAAAAGAGAAGTATTACTACTATTAGTTAAGTAATCCATACGCGCTACTAAACGCATCCCGCCGCCGAGAAGTATTACTACTTAGTTAAGTAATCCATACGCGCTACGTAAACGCATCCCGCCGCCGAGAAGTATAACCGTAACCGTAACCGATTAGCCGCCGTAGTAGAAGAGTTCCGTCGCGCCACTTGAACGTGCTCCGCCGCCGAGAATTATTTAGTTGGTTTCACCAGCTCCTGTATTAGTTAGTCCATTTGACTAACTCCGATTCCAGAGAACCTGCACGTGACGGTTGTTTGAAAAGTAAATCGCCGCAAACCTAGTAATCGCCACCGCGAGTTTAGCTCCCTGTATCTGCGAACGCGCACCGCGAATCTTTTGTAAATAGCTATCCTCGATCTTGGTGATTAACGACACGTAAGTCTGTAGAGTAATTCAGAACACAAAACATAAACACCAGCACACACACACCCCCCAGACCGCTACGGGCAAAAACGCCACGTGGTAGTTGGGAAATCAGAAACACCCAGACCGCTACGGGCAAAGAAAACGCCACGTGGTAGTCGGGAGTATTCGCCAACGCACACAACCCCAGACGCACGGGCAAAGAAAACGCCACGTGGTAGTCGGGAGTATTCGCCAACGCACACAAACCCCAGACCGCTACGGGCAAAGAAAACGCCACGTGGTAGTCGGAGCCTACACCCATCACGCTAACATATACCTGACGACGAGAGCTCAGTAGGACTGTATAGACCTGCAGCTTTCCTCATTTACGCTCACTTACATTCTAAACACCTGAATTCACTAGCTCGCTGGAGAAAGACCGAAGTGCCTATAATCACCAACGCATTAAACGTAGAGTATCCGTCAAAGACCGGTAGTAGAAGAAAACCGTACCCCGATACCCACGCGTTTAGTACACGAATTTCAAGAAAGCAATCAATTAATTGTTTTCCACCAGCTTATTCCGTCAGTGTAAATAAAAACCCGCCTTTAATCAATACGTATTTGTACGTGTACAATAGGTAACGTCGTTGTATCTACGGAGATTTCTTTCATTTGCATAAAAGAAATCAACACCATAAAATATCCACCCAGTAGATAACGCTTGAATAATATTACTTATACAACCAAACGTGTATAATCCGTCTAGTCTAAATTTAATGCAAAGATAAACCTCTGAAGAAGTCATATTTTCCAACATAATACATCGCGAAGTAAAATTACTCCACGAAGCATACGCGCTTGTCCGTCTTCCAGAGGTTACTAAAGGTAAAGAGGCACGCAGCTCAACCGATACCGCAGTCCTGCGCACCATATGTGAACTCGGGATATCGATTTTCACTAGTGACCTACATTCGCGCAACCCTCGTTTTGAATAACCAGTAGTTTGTTTATAAATTCTTTTCTTTTATAGACAGGGCCGTATTCAGAATAAATAATTATTTAAACATAACGATATTTAATTATTTAAATATTACGGTCATTTTGAGTATAACTAGGAGCATTAAAATCTACTTTACAGAAACGACGTCGACAAGAATAAGTGGACGCACGGAAGGAAGGACGCCGCCGTCACCAGCAGGACGTCCAGTGGTTTGGTTAGTATTACGTTTAGGTTAAGTTGAGATAGAATAAGCATATATCTTAGATTTGTAGTTATAGGAAATATATTATTTTAAACCATTCTCTGTTTAATTATTTTATGTGGACAGTGTAAAGCTAAAGATTAAAGTTACCAACGAACCCCCCCCTCTTTAGTTAAATACAAAGACCGATTGCAGTTAGCCCGGGCAAATATAAAATTGTAAGAAAGGACCTTACAGTGTAGGGGTGGAGGTATGTTACTACGTTCGTACGTCCGTGAATGTGCTTTACGTGCAACAGCAGTTTGACAATTATTAACCAGTTGTGGTGTTAGTACTTTAAGCTACGGCTAACGAATTACTTAAAATTGTTGTTATAAGGTGTCTTGTTCAAAGGTACTTAATTCCACCAGAGCATATGTTCATATTGTCAAGGAAACAAAAGGGTTCTTTCATAGATTGATATATTAGCTACCTGTTACCACACACACACGAGTGTGTGCGTGAGCAAGCCTGTGTGTGCATGTATAAGTGGGTGTGTGTGCGTATATGTGCGTGTGTGTATGTGTGTATCTGTGTGTGTATGTGTGCATGTGTGTGTGTGTGCCTTTGTGTGGAAGTGTGAGTGATTGTGTATGTGTCAGTGTGTGTGTGGATGTATGTGTAGGGGTGGAGGTATGTTACTACGTTCGTACGTCCGTGAATGTGCTTTACGTGTAACAGCAGTTTGACAATTAGTAACCCGT
>JARFJB010001682.1:6572500-6575000 GCA_036346205.1 Vesta saturnalis | reverse complement strand
TGTTCTATTTTTGCTATCAGTTCTTCATCATTTATCCACTTATTGTTTTCCATAAAATCTGAGATTGTATGGAATCCCATCGCTACCCAAATTGTTACGAACAACGGAGGCTTTGTTTCTTTAATTAAAGTGGAACTTGTGGTGGGAATGCTTTTAATATCTACCAGCCCTCTTGGAAAGCTATCTATTTCAATATTTAGAGACCTCACAGATGATTTTAAGGATTGTATAAAGGCCGACGTTCTGTCAGTTTTCTTTTTTTCCTGTATAATGTACAACCATTGCCAAGATACCTTATGTGGGTTTAGTTTTTGGATTACGTTATTCATTATTATCTTCCATTTCTGCTGTTCTACATTGCTCATCAATTTTTTTGCTGTTAATATTCGAAAGGTTGCGACTTTTGATTTTAAGTCGACAAGTCCCATCCCCCCATAATCTAGTGGCAAGCATAGATCCTCCTCTTTACACCAGTGCTTCCCCGACCACATAAAATTTGTTATGGTTCTCTGTAGTTCCTTTATCTGGATGTGATCCAACGTTATCACCTGAAAACTGTGCCACAGCTTCGGTGCAATGGATTGATTCACTACAACTTTTTTTGCAGCCATGGATAGCGATGGAGCTTGGCGTCTCCATTTTGAGATTGAGTTACTAATTGTTTCTTTGAGGTTGCAAAACGCATGTGCTGCATCTTCTTCCTGATTTTCAGATAACCTGATTCCCAAAATTTTTATAGATGCGTTTGTCCATTTATATCCGAGGGGCTTGTCTTTTCTGTTTCGCCAGCTTCCCGTCCAGTAGCCCATCGTTTTTTCTACGTTGAGCTCGGAACCCGATTGTTTCGAAAAAATTGCATAGCTCAGGCGAAACTTGTCAAAGTCACTGTCATTAGAAATAAACACCGAAATGTCATCTGCGTACGCACTCACCACCAGTTTTAGATGTTCGATTTTAAGCATAGCGCCTTGAAGGGATTGTCTGCATAGGGAGAGAAAAGGTTCTATGACTAGAGTATAGGAATCCGGACATAGGGCAACCCTGACGTATACCTTTTTCGATCGCGATTTCACTTGTTAGTAGGTTGTTAACTTTAACTTGACATACGGCTCCTTTATATAGCGTTTGTATTGCGTTCAAAAAAAAATTACCAATATTAAGCTTTTGTAGGACGTAAAAAAGGTAATCGTGATTGATGCAGTCAAAGGCTGCCTTTTGGTCGAGATTTAGAATGGCCAGTGGCACGTTTTCTCTATTCGCCATAAAAATCGTATCTCTATGAATGTGGAGGGTATCGTGGATTGTTCTTCCTGGGATACAGTAGCTTTGATCCGGGTCAATGATTGTATTTATTACAGCAGAAAGTCTAGTAGATAGTGCTTTTGCCAGGATCTTATAATCTGTTGTCAGAATTGAGACAGGTCTCCAGTTGTCGAGGTTTGTCAAGTCTCCTTTTTTTTTTGGCAGTAGATTAATAACAGCCTTGGTCATTGACCGGGACATTTTGCCCTCTTTTAAACTTTTGGTTGCGACTTCGTGATATAAGGGACCAATTTTATTCCAGAACGTGATATAAAATTTTGCTGTTAAACCGTCTATTCCCGGTGCGCTTCTTTTGTTTAGTGACATAAGCGCGTTATTCAAGTCATCCTTACTTAGTGGGTTTTCTAGAGACATCTTGCTTATGTTCGACAGCTTTTTTAAATTTTTGAACAAGGTGGATGATTTATCTAAGCTCCTATGTCCTCTCGAATATTTGTTTTTGTAATGGTTCCTTACAATTGGACATAGATTAGGAGGGTTACTAACTATTTTGTCATTCTGCTTTAGTTTTAGTATTGGTTTTGGGCTAGAGAATTGGTTTCTGGACAGGGATGGTCTATCGGTGTAGACTATTTCATCAAGTTTATGTTGTAATAAAATTTGTTCGGATTTCCTTTTGTACCAATCTTGTGCATCACTCATTATTTCTTTTACGTTGGATGTTGAATTGAGATGTGTATTAAGATTATGATTATGATTCATTTCTTCCATTTGACCCTGTAAACTTCTCAGTTCGAGATTTTCAGTATTTTTCTGTTGTTTCGTGAATAAACAAACCATATACTTCAGATTGATTTTCAATCTTTCCCACCAAGATAGAATATCTAATTCCTTGTCTCTTTTTGCCACCTCCGTGTCTAAGAATGTGTTTATCGCGTCAACAAATTTTTTATTTTCCAGTAAGAAATCGTTGAATTTCCAGTAGGCGATGTGAGAGTTGTTTTCTTCGATTTTGAACGTACTGGCCACTGTCAGGTGATCAGAAAAGGATAACTTTAATGAAATGTTTGACGTGAATTGAACCAAGTTTTTAGAAATGTATATTCTGTCTAATCTTGATGCTGATTGCCCGGTATAGAATGTAAAGCCTTCTTTCTTGTTACACATTCTCCACATATCCTCCAACGCAAATTTATCTATTATACCCTGTAATGCTTTCCTTAACGCTGGATACCGT
>JARFJB010001682.1:6557500-6567500 GCA_036346205.1 Vesta saturnalis | reverse complement strand
ACATGTTTAATTTGAAGTAGCATAGCACTGTTAGTTAACCATGCGCAGTTTGGTCTAAAATCTCCTACAATATTGAACCCATAATCTGTCCATCGTGATGAAAGAACTGGTGGTACGGTATGTGGTGACAAAGTTGAAGGAAATGTGGGTATGCTAGAAGGATCAACATTGTCCATTCTTATTTTTGTATTTTGCAAAACTTTAATAAAGTCGGCTATAAAAGGTGATACCAATGGCTTCGAAGGAAATCTATTTCGAAGGAAAAACCATTGCCAAGTGTAGCCACGTGGATCTGAGCGTTTTAAAGATTCTTCAATTATTAATTTCCAACTCTGTTTTTCTGGTCCAGCAGAAAGCTTTTGAGCAGTCCATATTCTCATCGCTCTGATTTTTGAAGGAAGATGACTAAGACCGATACCTCCTTGGTTCAATGGTAAGCATAGATCAATGTTTGATACCCAATGTTTCCCACTCCACATAAAATTAACTATTTTATGTTGTAACGCGTTTTGTTGTTGCGTGGATATATTTGTAACTTGAAAAATGTGCAACAGTTTCGGTATTATAAACTGATTTATAACTTTTTTCTTTCCTAATACAGATAGTGATGACGATCTGCGTTCCCACTTTGCGAGGTTGTTAATACCTAACACTTTTACACTTTCCGACGACCAGCGGAAATTTAAGGGTGAATCGTCCCTGTCCTTCCATTTGCCGACCCAAAAACCTTTACATTTGTCGTGGTTGAGTTCTGAACCTGATTCTTTACTGTATAACTCATAAGTATTTTGTATCCGTGCAAAATCTTCCTCATTGGACACAAACATCGAGACATCATCTGCATACGCACTTACTTTTATATCTATGGACTCCGGATTAGCGTTAATAGGGAACCCTCGAAGTCTAAATCTTGATAAGGATAGTAAGGGTTCAGTAGCAATTGAAAATAGAGGACCGGATAAAGGACACCCTTGTCTAATTCCTCTTTGAAAATCTATTGCTTTTGTAAGAATTGACCCAAGTCTAATATGCGCTTTTCCGTTTTTATACAACAATTTTACACAATTTATGAAATAATCACTAAAATTCATTTTCTTTAAAACATGCCATAAGTAGTTGTGTCGAATGCTGTCAAATGCTGATTTTTGATCTAAATTTACTGTAGCTAGAGGGATGTTATGTTTGTTGGCAAGGTGAATTAACTCTCTGTGGAGATGAAGGGAGTCATACATTGATCTATATGGTGCGGAGTAGCTTTGATCTGGAGCGGTAACTTTGTTGATGACATTAGACAACCTTATGGATATAGTTTTAGCTAATATTTTATAATCTGTTGTTAAAAGTGATATAGGTCGCCAATTTTCCAAATTTAATCTATCTCCTTTCTTAGGTAAAAGGGTAATTACTGACTTACTTACTGAGTTTGGTAAATGCATATAATCGATAGCTGACATTATCATTTTATAAAATGGATCTTTCAAATATTCCCAGAAATAGATATAAAAATCTGCAGTTAACCCATCTAGACCAGGTGCGCTTTTTCCATTCAATGAGTGCAGAGCGTTAGTTAGTTCATCCAGCGTTATTTGTTGTTCTAATGATTTTTGTTCAACATTGGATAATTTCGATAGATTATCATACAAGATGCAATTTGTGTTTAGTTTTACAGGTTTGACTTTATATTTTTCACTAAAATGATTGACGACTATGGACGAGAGAGAAGGTAAATCTTCAACTGTCTTATTGTTGTGGTTTAAACTAGAAAGAGGTTTAAATGGATGCTCAATATGTGAAATTAATGTCGGACGATCTTGATTTATAAGAATATCACGTTTAGTGGCTAATAACCGTTGCTCAGACGTTCTACGATAGGCATCTCTTGCCTGATCGATTAATCTCACAGTTGTAAATGGAGTTGAATTATTAAAGATAACATCTTTTTGTAACTTACTCTCTATAATACGTAATTCCAGGTGACGTTTTTGTTTAGTTTGTCGTTGATATAATATTACCACATCTTTTATCTTCACTTTTAATTTTTCCCATTCACTTAAAATATTTTCTAGGTTTATATACTGAATTTCATTTTGTATAAAGGTTTTCATTGCCTCGGTGAATGATTTATTTTGTAACAACATGTTATTGAATTTCCAATAAGGGGGTGAAAATTTAATCTTCCGGCTTTTAATAGAAATGCAGAGGGACAGATCAGAAAAAGAAGTGTGTAGCTTAGCCGCTCGTAATTGTGTACACAAGTTATTGGAGCAATATATTCTGTCTAGTCTAGATGCAGTGTTATTTTTAGTATGAAAAGTATACCCCTCTTTACCTCTGTTTAAAAAAGCCGGGTATCGTTCGATAGATCCTTGTCAATCCGTTTGGGGATTAAGGGTACAGTTAAAATCGCCTCCTATAATTATGTACTGACTGATGTTTGAGGATTGTAAAAATATACTTAATTTAGTAAGAATGTCTTTTGCCATTGGTAAATTGTGAGGTATGTAGATATTTAAAAAACTCCAAACTGAATTATTTAATGACACATCTATTTGATGAAGGTACGACTCAACCAAGATATTATGTTTAATCACTTTTAAATTTGTGTTTCTTTTAAGTGCAATTAAGGTACCACTGTAGTCTGATGTGCGTGGATTAACGAAATAAATGTAATCACTGTAACCTCCAGTAGAAGGAATATGTGTTATGTTTGTTTCTTGAACAAGCAGTATATCGGGGTTATTAAAACTAAGAAAAGTTAGGAGATGGTTCCATTTAAATATCTTTCGTAGACTTTTAGCGTTTATAGTAAAAATATTCAGGTCACTTGCCATAATTTTTTTTTGTTTATTGAAATTGTGTGTTACCATCCAAGCTGTCTACCGAAGATGAACGATCAAGCGATGAACCTCTTATTGATTCAGGAGGCGAAGTTGGTAAACCTTCTATTGCAAGATCTCTCTTTAGATAATTAACCAAACGTTTGCAACTTTCCTTAGATGCTCTTTGAGTGAAACAAGATGCTGCTCTTCTTAATAATTTCATAAGACCATTTATATCATCTGTATAGAGTCTTGCTGTTTCTAAGGCATTACTACATCCTTTAACATTTATCAAAAAATCTGAAAAATTTACAAAATCTAAGGAGTTATCGTTTTCATTCGACCATAATGGCAAGATGTCGTCATAGTTTTCATTTTCAATTGGTTGTGATAGTTTTCTCTTCTTATTTAATGATTTCTCCATATGAGATGTTTGCGGCTCTGCAAATGTTGCTTCCTCAATTACCAATGTTTCTTCATTTTCATTGACACTGGTATACGAGTCTTCTGCTACACTAACAGAAACAGTAGTGGGATGGTTCCTCTTGTTAGATATCATAGGGGCTGGATCTTCAGAATAAGAGTGGGTACATTTAGATGCTATATGGCCAAATTCCTTGCATTTGAAACATCTGATTTTCTCATCAGAGAGAAAAATTCTATATTCTTCATTTTCAAAATCTATAACAACTGATGGTGGAAAATCAGTGCATTCTTCAGACTCTGTAGCTATAAAAACTTGTCTACGAAAGCTGCAAACATGACTATATTCCTATAATCCAATTCCAGCTCCAATAAATGATATTGGAGAGACCAATCGTAAGTTATTCTTTTTTAACTCGTCCTCTATTATGTAATGAGGAATTATGAGTCAAACGTTTGATAAAATTATACGTTTAGCTGGTAATATTAGTTTTCTAGCAGGGATAAATATGTCATTAATATTAACTCCGCCTTCCATATCAATAAATTTGCAAACAAGGTCTTTAGATGACAAATAAATACAAATTCTATTATTGCTCATCCTGCAAGCAAATAAAACGTTCTTTGGTCCAATCATTTTTCCCGTTGCTAATACATAATCTTTAACTGAAAGACCTTCCACTGATGAAAAAATTATCGCTTGTTCTTTTTTGGGGAAAGCAGAACTTGAAACAACATTTGAAAACGATCTAGTAGTTTTAACATTTGCATTATCTTCAGATACCGAAATTTCTTGTGATCCTGAAGCACCCCTGTGGTCAGAAGTGTGCAGAACTGAAGCAGGCATTATTGTTAATTGTTGCAATTAACACAAACACTACAAATATAGAACATTTTACACAACCGACACGAACAGCGAAAAGGTATCTGCCTACACTAATGCAATTGTCTCGGTTATGCAAATATAAATGTTAATAACGATACCTGGTTATTATAGAAGACCAAAAATTATTTTCCTTTAACCAATTAAGCGTCTTTTCCCGCACAATGACCAATATATAGTCTTAATAAAATACTTATCTTTTTTGGGATTGTAGTTTACTACATCTTTAACAATTTTTAACAAACATTACTACTGACGAAGATAACTGTAAGTGTTATCGAAACGTTTAGATTGTATAATTTTGTAAGGTCCTTTCTTACAATTTTTATATTTGCCGCGGCTAAACTGCAATCGGTCTTTAAATTTAAACTAAAGAGGGGGGTGGGTTCGTTGGTATATTTAATCTTTAGCTCTACACTGTCCACATAAAATAATTAAAATAAAACGGTTTAAAAATATATTATCCTATTATTTACAAATCTAATATGTTCACACTTAAGCTAAATCAACTAACATAAACGTAACAATAAGAAAACAACTTGACGTTCTTATTGAGACGGCGACGTCGGGGGCGTCCACTCAGTTTGGACGGCGAATTTGGATGTCCTCCTTCCTTCCTTCCACTCGCTCGATACAACGGTTTATTGCTGTCGCAGTCGTTTCTGCAAATAGATTTTAATACTCCCTAGTTACACTCAATGATGACCGTAATATTTAAATGATTAATAACGTTGTGTTTAATTAATTATTTATGCTGGATACAGCCCTGTCTATAAAAGAAAAGAATTTATAAACAAACTACTGGTTATTCAAAGCGAGGGTTGCGCGAATCTAGGTCACTAGTGAAAATCGATACCCCGAGTTCACTTGTGGTACGCATGACGGTTGTACCGGTCTAATGATTGCTTCCCTCTACCTTCAGTACTTTCTGGAAGACGGACAGTCGTGTATGCTTCGTGAAGCAATTTACTTTCGCGATGTATTATGTTCGAAAATATGACTTCTTCAGAGGTTTACTTTTGCATTAAATTTAGACTAGGCGGATTATACACGTTTGGTTGTATAATTAATACATAGGCGCGTTATCTTCTGGGATGTAATTTTATGGTGGTGATTTCTTTTATGCAAATCGAAGGAAATCTCACGTAGATATAACGAACGTTACCTACTTGTATACGTACAAACCGTATTTATTAAAGGCGGTTTGTTATTACTTGCTGAATAAGCTGGTGGAAAACAATTAATTGATTGCTTTCTTGAAATTCGTTTACTAAGCGCGTGGTCATTGATGTACGGTTTTCTTTACTACAGGTCTTTGACGGATACTCTACGTTTAATTCGTTTGTGATTACAGGCACTTCGGTCTTTGCCAGCGAGCTGGTGAATTCAGGTGTTTAGAATGTAAGTAGAGTAAATGATAAAAGCTGCAGGTCTATACAGTCCTACTTAGCTCTGTCGTCAGGTATGTGTTAGCGTGGTGGTGATCTCCCGACTACCTCGTTGCTTTGCCCGTGGCTGTCTGGGTGTTTTGGTGCGTGTGTTTTACTCGACTGCTCCGAGCCAGCCCGTCGCTCTCTGGGGGTTTCGGTGTGGTTATCGTGTAGACTCCCGACTACCTCGTGGCTTTGCCCGTGGCTGTCTGGGTGTTTTGGTGTGTGTAATACTCGACTGCTCCGGGACGCCCGTCGCTTCTGGGGGTTTTGTGTGAGATCGAGGATAGCTATTTACCGGTTCGCGGTGCGCGTTCGCAAATACAGGGCTAAGCTCGCGGTGGCTATCACTTGGTCTGCGGCGATTTACTTTCAAACAACCGTCACGTGCGGGTTTTCTGGAATCGGAGTTAGTCAAACCGACTAACTAATACAGGAGCTGGTCAAACCAACTAAATAATTCTCGGCGGTGGGATGCGTTCACGAGGCGCGACGGAACTCTTCTACGGCTGCTACTGGTCTGGTCGGCTACGGCTACCGGTTAATGAATTAACTAACTAACTAATTGACTACAGGAGCTGGTGAAACCAACTAAATAATTCTCAGCGGCGGGATGCTTTCACGTGGCCCGACGGAACTCTTCTACTAAGGCGGCTGGTCGGTTACGGTTACGGCTACTGAATTAACAATATTATTAAGATTAATAATAATTAACTAACTAACTAACTAAAAGGTGCGCGGCGCGGTTTTTATAGGGGACTCTCGGTAGGCGGTGGTGGCTTCTGTTTGGGGGAATCCTATTTGTAATTGGCGGAGATTACTCTGACGTATAAAACTTTCGATGTTTTATGAAATCTACGTTGGAGTGGAAACAAATTAATTTTTGTTGTGCAATCAAACGAAATAATGAGAAATATTAAGTTAGGTACTGAGTAATACGGAATACTAAGAAATCTTACATCATGTCTTGCAGGTGTTTGAATACTAAGAAATCTTACATCATTTCTTTTACGAGGGCTGATTGTTAAATAATTAATTAATTAAAAAAGTTTTGAAGTAATGACTTGCGGTTCGTTACATACCACCCTCTCTTCCTCAAAATCCGTTCTTTTGACTTTTATTCTTCCTCCCTCGGGCAGTCAGATGCTTACGCGTCGGCGATTCCGTTTCTGGAGTCGGGTCGCGGAACGCGAGATCGGTACGGTCGGGGGCGGCATCAATACGGCGGGTTTAATCTCGTGGATATATCCCGTCACTTCTTCGGTTTGTCAGAGGTGTGTGGGCGTTTCGGGTGTTCGCGGCCGCCCGTCAGCGTGCAGTCGCGGCGGCGAAAACTCCCATGCACATTCCATGTCGGTCGGACTCGGAGACGGCGTTCTTGGTTCGGCGGTGGTCGATGGTTTCTGTACGGGTGGTCGGTGTCGTGTCAGGAAGGCGGCGGGAAGGCCTTCGGTCGCGGGCTGGCGATACGATTCGGGTAGCCATGGAGTAATGCGGCGTCGGTTTTTCTTACTCCGATGTAGAACGGGTGCCATTTTACATAAGATATCAGTCCTAGGTAAGTTTTGGTCTTTTATATGATGTTGAAAGCGCGCGTCTTTGATAGCCGTTAACATTGTGTTATTTTCATTGGTCACTGGATTCGCCTGATTAGCGACGTCAGATGCGTTCTTCAAATCTTTAACGTGCGCTACTCCCGCGCTTTTCCTACTGCCGGGTTCTCGGAGTTCAACAATAACAGGTGATCTTACTTTATAAATTAGGTAAGGTCCGTTGTATTTTTCTGCTAATTTCGATGTAAATTCTTTCGCTTTACTTGAGAGATGGCGGGTTTTCCGGTAAACAAGATCTCCTTCTCGGGGGCGGTATGCTCTATGGCGTAGATTGTAATGCTTCCGCTGAATCTCAAAATTCTTTGATAAAGCGTCTCTGGCTAATTCTTGCAGGTCTTTTTCCGGTCCGTGGATTCCACTTATCCCTCTATTTGCGGATTTTTGTAACGGTATGCGGGTTACGGCAATTTCCAGCTGTTTGCTGTGCAGGTGTACTGTAGCTTGCACATATTCTAAGAAATCTAATCCGAGTACTACGTCGGTGGATAACTGGGGCATGTAATATCCTGGTATCTGGAGTACTTGGTTTTCTACGGTGGCAGGAAAAATATATAACCCTCTAGTTTCGGCTAGTGAACTATCGGCTAGGCGTACGGTTGCACAACGTTGTGTACAGGGATGTACTTGGTTCATTCTCAAAAGGTTCTTTACCTTTTCTCCTATATAGGTGCGGGAAGCTCCGGTGTCTATCAGTGCGTATATACTGGTTGTAAAACTTCATCGGTGAGGCGGGAAGTCAAAGGGGTTGTTTTCCTGGTGTTGAAGGTTTTCACTGTCTGTAACCAGGCAGACCATTCGTGGGCGGGTGTAATTTTTCCAGGTTTCCGGTGTGTCTTTTTCTGGCGCGTGCATCTGGAGCAAAAAGCTTTAAACGGTCCTTTGCACTTCTCTCTAGTATGGCCGGTCTGTCCACATCTCCAACAGACGGTGGTTGTTCGGTTGGACGTGACGGGATTCGGAGCGGTGTTCGTTCTCTTAATTTCCTCTGCGTGTCTAGGTGCCGGTGTTTCTTGAGTGGGAGTGGATCCACTGAAATGTACTTTCGGGCGACTAGGACTGGTAGACGGTGAGTGTCCTCTAGGTGGTAACATTTCAAATTCCGTGGCCAATTCGAGGAGTTCGGCCAGGTTATTAAAATCTCGTTGACGGATGTAATATTTGTACTCAACGCGTAGGTTATAATATACTCGCTGTAGCTGAGCGTCTCGGGACATGTCACCATGCCGACGAATAAGGGTGAGACTTGCGGTAACGTATTCTGTAGCCTTTTCTCGGGATTTTTGTAGTCGGTTCCGGATTTCTTCTTCTAACTGGAATTGGTGTCGTGGCGGTAAGAATTGTGTTTTAAAGCTGGTGACAAAGTCGTGCCAAGTCGTCCAGGATCGTTGGTTATTCCGGTACCATAGTAATGTGTTTTCTTTTAACAATTCAGGAAGTGCTACCAACAAGTCGCAATCCGCGATGTTGTAACAGGATTGTAACTCGCCTAATCTTTCTAAGAATGATATCGGATCACTTATTCCATCATATTTTATGCCCCATTTGCGAATTCTGTCGCAAATGTCTGCTCGTCGGATGCCGATTACGTCTGAGTTTCCTGGTGCTGAAGACGGTAGCTGTGCAGTGTATTGTACAGTTTCTGGTATCATGACGGTTACTTGACCTTCTCCCGTACGTAGATATCTAATTATCCGGGTTCGTAGTGTGTCTATATTTCCTCCGGTGTCCAGTTTGTATTTTTCGGCTTCCTCTACTAACTCCTCTTTCTTCAGGTGATATATCCATCCTACCCGTTTGTCTGTTTCTTCTCCGATCTTTGTAGTACTCATTCTGTAACAGATTGATTATTTAATCTGGAAAGAAATGAATTATTTTCCGGTGCGTCTGGTTGTCCTGGGAATCTGTAACAGGAATTATTCAATGTGTTCAGTGTTAGTGTGCTATTTTATGTACGCCCCACGTTGGACGCCATTTTATGTAAGGTCCTTTCTTACAATTTTTATATTTGCCGCGGCTAAACTGCAATCTTTAAATTTAAACTAAAGAGGGGGGTGGGTTCGTCGGTATATTTAATCTTTAGCTCTACACTGTCCACATAAAATAATTAAAATAAAACGGTTTAATAATATATTATCCTATTATTTACAAATCTAATATATTCACACTTAAGCTAAATCAACTAACATAAACGTAACAATAAGAAAACAACTTGACGTTCTTATTGAGACGGCGGCGTCGGGGCGTCCACCAGTTTGGACGGCGAATTTGGATGTCCTCCTTTCTTCCTTCCACTCGCTCGATACAACGGTTTATTGCTGTCGCAGTCGTTTCTGCAAATAGATTTTAATACTCTAGTTACACTCAATGATGATCGTAATATTTAAATGATTAATAACGTTGTGTTTAATTAATTATTTATGCTGGATACGGCCCTGTCTATAAAGAAAAGAATTTATAAACAAACTACTGGTTATTCAAGCGAGGGTTGCGCGAATCTAGGTCACTAGTGAAAATCGATACCGAGTTCACTTGTGGTACGCATGACGGTTGTACCGGTCTAATGATTGCTTCCTCTACCTTCAGTACTTTCTGGAAGACGGACAGGCGTGTATGCTTCGTGAAGCAATTTACTTTCGCGATGTATTATGTTCGAAAATATGACTTCTTCAGAGGTTTACTTTTGCATTAAATTTAGACTAGGCGGATTATACACGTTTGGTTGTATAATTAATACATAGCGCATTAATCTTCTGGGATGTAATTTTATGGTGATGATTTCCTTTATGCAAACGAAGGAAATCTCACGTAGATACCAACGAACGTTACCTACTT